>VXBI01004490.1:364682-611673 GCA_013397375.1 Toxostoma redivivum
AGACCACGCCCCTTGGCCGCGCCGGGCCCGCTTCCGCCAGGAGCTGGGCGGGGCCGGCGGCGGGCCCGGGCGCGCTATGGTGGTCGCGCTGGAGCCGCCGCTGCTGCCGGCGCTGCTGTGTGGCTTCGCTGCCCGCCTGCCGCCGCCGTGCTCCCAGGGCACTCCTTCCTACAGGGGAGCTGGCACTTGTCGCTCTGATGGATTTTTGCAGTACAGTAAATCGTAAGTAAGTTTTAGGCGAAGGCTTGTGTTTTCACTTGATGTACGTGTCTTGCTTTCACTGGTACTGTGATTTGCTATTCCCTCCCTCGTTTCCTATAGGATGTTCCTATTCATTCCCACCTTATAGTTACACGCATGCTCAGTATGTGAATCTTCTTGCCTGGAAATTTCCTGGGCTTTTTCCTGGAATCCTTTTTTTTCCAGGTGATGGCGTGGTGATCTCACACCGTTGGCAGGGTGAGGCAGCCTTCCACCTTACCCCACCAATCTGGTTGAAATCTGAATTTAAATTGATACCAGCAAAGATCAGTTTATGTAGTGAGGTGATTCCTAACTCCTCCCGGAGGCCCCTATTTGGTGCCTATTCCTGCTTCCCGGACCTGGAGCATTGTCAATGTGAGAACCAAGGGGAAGGAGAGCTTTTACAATGCTTTGCGGTCGATTTTTTTTGGTGCTCCCCACTGCTATATTTGTCTGTATTAACTATAGCAGGCCCGATTAACGGGGATTTCTCGGGGCTGCCAACAGGTGTCAGCAGTGATTCAGTTATATTTAATTTGCTCTTGCCAGCCCTAGGGTTCCAGTGCTGCTAATATTGGGAGTAGGAACAGAATGCAGGATGTCTAAAAGGGTGGAAGGCCTCATGGTGACTGAAGGGATAGGGAGAAGAAGGTGGGGGCTGTCAGGCCATTCTGAAATACCTGTAATTATACATAAGTGCTGTTTCTTTTCCTACCTGTAGCCAAAAGCCAGGCCTATGAATCAGGGAAGAAAAATCTTTGCAGATAAAGGTAGGAAATGGAAAAAGAAAAAGATCATACTGAGGCTTTTTGTTTCCCCTCAGACTGAGTACCTGCTGCACATGTCCGGTTAGCCTGTAGGATGTGAAGGTATCTATGGAGACATTCCTTTGGGGACCCTGTGTTCTACTATGCAGTTGGTTTCTGTGTGCCTGTGCATTTGCCACATTGAAATCAGTCACAGGCCCAAAGAGAGGAAGCTCTTTTCTGGTTTGCATTTCATAATTCTCGACCTTTCTGATATTTCATGAGTTTCAGCAGCATGGAGAGTTTCTTGTTTAAAGATTTTTGTTGGCTTGTTATTATTTTATGCTTTTCAAAATATTAATTATTGTGATGATTTATGGGCTGGAACTTCTTGTTACTTGGATTACTCTTGTTGAAACTTTGGATTACTCTTACCCCAAAACATTTGAAGATGTAAAAGCATTGAGGAAGCTTTTACTGTAAGAAAAGCTAGGGAACCTAATCATTTCAGAAGTCATAAAATGTCTGCTGCTTTCAAAAGGATAGTTCAAATGTGAATGCCATTTTTTTGTCGTATCTACAAAAAAAAGGCTTAGATCACCTTTATTCCTGCTTTTAGTTCATGTAGTTGCTACTTAGAGTTTTTCTTACTAAACAGCTGTTTAATAAAAAAAAAATGGCCCTTGGGCAGAACTTACAGGAATAAAGTAGTGAAATTTCCAAAGCAGTGGTTAGGTACCTGCAAAAGACCAAAATCAAAAGGCTTATCAAAATTCATGTTTTTAGGGCAATGAATAAATACAGCTGTTGCTTGTGGAGGTTTGGATTTATTTTAGTAGAAACCTTAAATAAATGTCACTTAAAAGCACAGTATACAGCAGAAGACAGATGGTGTAATTTATTCGACCACAGATCTATTACTGTTTCAGAGTACAGAAACCTATAGCTTTTATATGACTGATATCTTGCAAAATCAAAATAGGAAAAAATTTTGAAACAAGGCAGTTGTGGAAGAAGAAGGGGAGATAACTATTCACAATAGCTGTTTGCTCGTAAGTTTTAGACTGTTCTTGGAAAGATAAAATCTGGTATTTTGTGAAGAATGGCGACATAATATTAATGTCAAAAGTCGCTGTCAGCTAAATAAATTGTGTTGGTAGGAAATGAGCAAATACTATAATTATGGGAACAAATTTATAGGATCTTGGGGAAGCAGAAAAGTTTGGGAGTCCATTTCCAAGATGCAGTGGAATGGTATTCATTACACCCAAGCAGCGTCCTTAAGCCCAGAACAGAGGAGCACAAGGCATGTCAGTGTTCAGGCTAGCTTTACTTCAAGAAATGTCATCTTTTTCATTGCAAACTCATTAAAAAAAATGCAGAGATAGGATTGGCAGCAGGTCTGAAACACAGAATTTGCCATCCTTCTCCAGTCCTTACCCTGAAATTATCTGACTTTGAAAATGAGTTTTTGTGTACTCTTTGATCTATTAAACATGTGTTCTTTTTTTATAGTGCCGACAGTTCAACAGGATTGATCCTTGTCAGCAGCTGATGATTAGTAGTCTTTTGAGAGAGAGTGGCTTGCTTTCTTTGGTTGACATGTTTCTACTCTGATTAAGTTCAAGTTACGGAGTGATTCCTTTCATCATCCGTAAACAAAATAGCAAGTGTTGACACTGACCATCAACAGAGATTGCTATGAGTTCTTTGTTCTCTCACTGAAGTCATATTGGCTCTAACATAGCATATATAAATGGGAGCTTTGGGGTGGCTGACACTTTGGGGTGTATGTTGTGAATTTCGAGTGAAAGGGAGGTGTTAACTTCAGCCCAGCACCTTTAGCCTTCTTGGGGCTTAATTCTGACTCATTTTACAGGTGAAAGTTTAGGTGCCTGTGGCATCTTTGTCACCTAGAGAGATGAGGACCTTTTTTGTGATCTAGGGACATGTATGTATGTCCTGATTTTTTTTACCATAAATGTCTAAATACTTTCTTGAATTTTTCCTTTATTAATTGCTGAAATGTTAATTCTTTAAGAGTCAGTAGCAGCATACTGCCCCTTAGGCAGCTCTGGGTAGGAAGATGAAGGTTAAAATAAATGTGGCCACAATCAGCTGTCTTTTGCAGCAGACCCATTTCAGTTAACACTCTTCTGGATGGCTCATTTTTACAGCTGGTGTGGAAAAGCTGTGATGAAGAGAAGAGGCTTTTTGGACTGCATTTGAGTCTAATGTTCTTTTCACCTCCATTTTTTTTAGCTTTGGATCTACACAGTATGCAGAATAAGAAGATAAGGAAGAAGAAATTTTCATTTGCCTTTGGAGTATGATTGTGAGACCTTCAGCAAGAAAATCTTTGGGAATTTTTGATTTCTGATTTCAGAATGAAGTTGATATTTTACAACATTGTCTCATTTAGTGGCATAATATATGGCAGAATAAAAGCTGCATCACAGAGAGAAACAAATATTCTTGGCTCCAAAGTCAATATATTTTGGAGCCTAATGCAGTTAATTTCTGGCTCCTGTGAGGTAGGCTATGAAGCCAGGTTAGATATATTCATTCAAACATTACTGATTACCTTTCTCACTTCATTGTGCTTTGCGTTCTGGGGAAGAAGCCCAAGTGCTACTGATCCACCTTGCCCAGTTTTTAACCTTATTCACTCAGCCAGCTGCAAGTCTTCATCACAAGGTATTTTTATGTCTCTTGTAAAAGCACCAAGCAGAGACTTGTCATGCCGCAGCTTCAAGAAAAAGATGTTTTACTAGCTCTGTCACAGTGATATCATTTAACTGATACCAATTTTAGTGGATGGAAAAAGCCTTTCTGTTATGAACACTAGTCATGGCAGTCAGCATATAATGACATAAGCTTGCAGAATAAACTTTTAACTCTCATCTCTACTACTGAGTGTGTAATTTCCTTTTATTAACAACATTATTAGGCACCAAAATATGCTTTACACAGTAAGAAGAAAAATTAAACCACTTAAACACTTCTACTTAGTCAAGAAGAAAACCTGACAAAGTTTGAAGAAAGGGGGAATAAAAGTAAACAGATGATTTCACTGTTTTTAGAAAAAAAATATTTTTGAAGAAAAAAGTTAAACGGTTAAAAAAAAATTTAAAGACAGCCTATAACATAGAATAAAATTAACAGTTTTGAAAGGAATTCAGATTGATGACAAAAGATTCACAGCTCAAGTATTGTTTTTATTTAGAGGCATCTATTTAATAAGAACCTGTGATATTTTGGTGTTCATTGAGGAAAAGATTAACTATAAAAACTGCAAAAAATGTTAAATGTAGTTACATGAATTTAGATTAATAAGGTGGTTGCACTGCCTACTATAGAAATAGCAAAGTTAGTTTCTCGAGCTAGTTGAAATACCGAAAGCATAGCTCCTGTGGTACCACAATCCTAAGGAAGAGGTTGAACTAGTTGCCAAAGAGGGAATCTCTGTTCTCTAGACATGGTTGGCAATGAAAGAAATTACTTGGACCCAAGAGAGGAACTATACAAAGGGAAAGAGGTGCAAAATGAGGAGATTCTTCCCAAGATTCACAGATACATCTGTACATAAGGCCATCAAAAATTATGCCTAAGTATTCTTAGGAAGAGGCAGCGTGCATGTGCATTTTGACATACCTCTCCCCTCATGTTTGCTACAACTTTTTCCAGGGGGTCATTTGCCTTGTCACAGAATGGGTTGTAGGGATGGCTGTGAGTGTTTTTTTCAGTGTAAAGTCCAACTTATCAACAGTTTAAATTGTCAGATTTTGAACTGAGGTATGTACCAATACACATTTCTTCCTGTTGAGTTCCAGGAAGGGAGAGAGAGGGGCAGGAACATTTAGCTGAGGAATGGAATGGGCAACTGGAGGCGGTAACTTTTTAAACTTCTGGGGGGCAAGATTTGCTAGAGTTTGTCTGTCAGCAGGCTGTGTGTGGCTGCTGTCTGACACGTTTCTGGGTTTAGTAATGTCTCTAAGTACACACATGACTTATTTTGGAATCTTCTGTAATACTCTTAGTAGTTGAGTTATGTTAGGTATCCAAAGAGGTCTGCAACAAATACTGTAAATAAACTTACTATGTTTCTAGCAGAACTCAGATTGAATTTACTTGTAAGCTTGTTGGTCGTACCTACTTCCCTTCTGGGTAGAACTTAGCTGTCAGTGATTAGATGGACTGGTTAAGCACATCAAGCATGTTCATGTGATAATGTGACAGCAGAGTTGGTTGATAGCAGACTTGTAGCTGAAGGGGTATCTATCCCTATTATGAGAAGCAGCTATCCAGTGGTGCGTAACAAAGAGATACAGATTTAACATTACTTTGTTATTTTTTCATGAACTGAGAAAGCAAGCTAGAATTTAATAATCACTTAAGTATCTGAGTTACTTTTTATGCTTTTAAATACATGTTATATGGAGAATGTCAGTTATGTGCAGAGATACTGATTGATATTTAATCCCTGACCAGTAATTCTATTCTCTGGAAGTCTAGACATACAAGTCTGTAAACTAGAATTATTTTCTAAGATAGGAGTAGTATTTTCAACTGCTAGGAAAGGCAGAACACCTCAAATAAACCATTTTGAATTCATTAAGAGGAGTAGGATAAGCAATCTTTTCATGATGTTAGAAATGAAAGGTTACATCATTCATGTACTCAAATAACTTGATTTGTATAGACCCTAAACTGTGTCAGACCAATGATTTTAATACATTAGAGGAAAAAAAGTACCACCATCCCGCCCAAAGGCATAAATTTGAGCTTTCTAGAGCAGTTCAAGAACTGGTGGAAATAATGTGCTGCACCAAAATATTGAGAGAAAGTATACATGTTACAAAACTTTTATAATTTTTGTGCATTAAAGCTCTTTTAAAGGAACTGTTGTGCTTCATTATTAGAGAAAACAAATGGTGTCTAAATATCTAACTGTTTAGTAGACTGGGTCAAAAGCCAGAGCTCAACTATGAGGAGAAGTGTTTTAAGACACTCAGTTTTCCCTGTTGTGCCACTAAAGATGTCACTGTACTGCATTTTGAAACAGATTTTTATTTAAAGTCTTTGGTTGGGTTATCAGGCTATTAGCAGGGATTATAAGAACTGCAAAAATCTAAACAAAACATAACTTTGATTATGAGTTGTAACTTCATGTTGTATGGTTTGTGTAGATCCTGCATAGACATGGCATTCAGGAAGAAAAGCTGTAAAAAGGAGGTATGAGCCTTTCATGTGTTTGGAGTGTTGTGTCTGATGCAATTAGCAACACAACTCTCAGGTTTTTGTGTTGATAAAATGGCTTATTCATGATGCTCAAGTAATTCTGTAGAATTCTTAAGGGATAACAAGGGGGTGCAGTGAAAAAGCAGTTCTGATCTAAACCCAGTTTTGTCTTTTCTGGATGAAAAAGTTTGCGTTCTCTCATTTTTTGTCTTTTCGTTCCCCAAAATAGTAGCACAGGGTCTGTACTTCAGCCACCTCTTCATATTTTATGAAGAGTAGTATTTGGGTTGTGCTAATGGGCTTGAGTTCCTGTTTAGAAAAGGACACACCAGCTGCTTGATGTATTCCAGTCAATCCAGCTTCTGAATTTCTTGTAGCTCTCAGGTAAATTGACTTGTTTGGGTTTATTCTCTGTGCCTAAGCATAAATGCATAATATCCTTAAGAATGATATTAATGAAAAGAACATTTAATACTTTTTGAAGATTGTTTTATGGTATGTATGCCTTTTTTTGTCTTCAATGTTAAGGTAACATTTTGCATCATGAGGAAATAAATTTTAAAATATTTCCTCTGAGTCCAGATTTCTTCAGTTCAAATGCTTTAAATATAAAATAGAAAAAAGTGCTGGACATAGATCAAGGAGGAAATGACATAACATTCAGTAGCTTTAGATAAGTAGGCAAAATTTTTAGGATTAGCATCTCATACACTCATTAAATACAAATCAACTGGTCCCTAAGCAGGTAGTTTATTATGCTGAGTTAGACATTTCCTTTTCAATAGCTCATACTTCTCTTCTTTTGAGTCCTTAATGAAGCATTGTATGCTTACATCAGAAACTCAGTACTAAAACTGGATTTGTTACTGATTTTTTTTTTAATCTTTGTTTCAAGGGCATTGCTTCTCCTTTTTGGTTGCCTGTAATGTATAAAATAATAAATTCTTTGAAGCACCTTAGAGTTCCTCTGCCCAGTATCTTAAAATCTTCTCTTATACCTCTTATTAGGCAAGTTTCAGAACCAGGATGACTATCGACTTCTTGTGTATATTTAGCCATCTCTTACATGTGGAGAAAGACATACAGATGAAGTGTCATACAAATAATGCCTTGTACCGTGTTTCATCTTTATCTCATTTTTAAAATAAACATTTTCACTTTCAGACATTTATATGCAGCTCCGAAATACAGAAGAAAACTGTTAAGACTAACTGTAATGGAATTTGTGCTGTGAATATAATTACTCTTTTACATCTTCTATAATTTACTTTAAATATATTACTTAAAAAAAATATAAATAGAAGGAAGTATGTTTTCCAAAAGTAACAACACAGCATGTACTACAAAGAAATCATATTTCTAAGGTTTTTATGGTCTTTGATGTTAAAAAAAATACCTTCAAAACTAAATATTCTATCAGTTGTGTTAATTTTTCTTACGAATCTTGCCTTACTGAAAATTAAACACACCCGTCTTCAAAAGCATAGATGAAAAATTGCCAGAATAAATAGTTCATGAATGTGGTTATGTATTTAATCGTAGATGATAGAGGACAGGTTTGTTTCTTGGTTGGTTGTTTCTAAAAATTACTTTGTTAGGTTGAGGGTAGATTGTACACCAGATTTTGGACAGTTTGAATTAGCACAAACAGGTGCCACTGCTAAATACTTTCTTTCTGCACTTGGCTGCTACAGAGCAAAGCATTAAAGGCCAGGCTAGTTTGTCTGAGCTCTGGAGTTTGTAATGAACCACTTTATAGTCATTATAAACAGCAGTATTTCTATCTTGATTATGCAGAGTATGTTCTTGACAAATGATAACTGACCAAGCTACATTAAAAGGGAACTCTAATACCATAAATTCCAGCATCTGAAGTTTCTTTAAGTGGTTTTAAAATTAAAATAGTTAATTGCCAGAAATGGGGAAGCATATCAGAGGAATCATTACATTGTCCTTGCTTTATTTGCTGGAACTGTGCTAGTATGTCAAGGTAAGGGTATCCTTGTCTGCCACAGTATTAGTACATTCTTAAATAAAAATCCAAATATTGTTAATCTGCAATGTGGCTTGTTGCCATTTTCTTGTGTGCTATGATAAAACTGTAAATGCTAAAATAATTTTGCCTATCTTTTCTATTGACATTGAGTGAAGGAACAGTCAGGATTTCATTTTATTTAGGTTTGTAATCTGAATTTTGTATTAACATAAAAATTATTAAATACCTAATTAGTTATTCTTTTTACCAGGATATCTGAGTGGTTTTTTAACAGCAATGAAGTTATCTTCAGAATACTCCCCATTTTACTAGTGAGGAAATGAGGCCAAGAAATTTCATTCCCAAAAGTCAAAAACTACATGGGAAATGCAAATATCCAGATTAAACCACTGTTTTGATATCTTTATAATGTTGTACATTTGTTATATATGGTACATTTCCATTTGGAAGCTCTCATTCTGCAGTGCTGCAAGATCTGACTCCAGTTACTTCACATTGCCATGCAATAGAAAATTTGGGACCTAAGTCCCACTTTTTTCCACTCCTTCATGGCATCACATTGACTGTCAGATCCTTTATTTAATTACCTATGCTTCTGTTTTCTGGTTTCCATTACAACAGCTGTAGCTTTCTGTTTCTGGTTTTCCCAGTTTGCAAGGGCTTCCTCTCAGCTACCCTCAGCTACACTATGTGTTCACATCTCAGCATTCACGTTGTTGGTTCTCCCAAAATGCCGTGTGGGCGTTAACTTCTAAGCAGTTGCTCAGTTTTCATGACTGGCTGCCTCATAGCATGGCTTTGCCAACAAGCTGTAATGGTAATTTCTGAAGCACTTTAGAACCCTTAGATTAGGATACACTTGGTTCTGTGCAGTTGGGAGAGTTTCCAGCTAAGCTGACACGTAAGAGTTATAGAGCTCTAAAAAAGGAGGAAATATTATGAGAGTAATTTTGCCAGCTTCTGATGAGTATGTGTGAACTGGAATTCTCAAAACTCATAATTTCATATATTTTTTCATCCTTATATAGTTTATTACTGATGGGGGAAATTTTTGAAAGGACACAAGGCAAGTTTTGATACAGGAATAACCTTGCTGTTCAATTTTCATGTTGTTCTAAAAACAATTTTACAAATCCATGAGGTTATTTGAAACCTTGCTTACAAAATACTGAATGCATATTAGCCTTATTATTGTAGTTTTAGATTTACTTTTTTTGAACCTTAACAGAAGAATTCAGCTTGAAGAAAACTAACAATTGAGAAATTTATTTAGTTATTTATCTACTGCAGTTATAAGAAGCAGGAAGCAGTATTGTAAGGGGGAGATGAATTCTGAGCACTGCTAACTTCTGCTGTTATTTATGTTAATTGCTATTTGGAGTTTTGCCTCTACAAAGAAAGATTATTTTGTTCATTAACAAAATGTGAGAGAAGTCCAGATGAGGAAGCAGGTACTAGATGGCAAAATACGAAAAATGAAAAAAGGGTCAGGTAAAACACTGTAAGGAAGAAAAAGGTTTCCATAACATAATTATGGTTTTTCCTTGTTCTGCATGGTAAATCTGTAAAAGAAGTCCATGAGATGGCTGGGGAATTCTGTGGACTGATCAAGTTAAGCTTAATAATATTAGTACAAATATGGAAGAAATAAGAAATTCCAATATTGAGTGTGTTACTAATGAAAATACCATTTCCATTAATGACTGAAACAGAAATTGGCAGTGATAGCTCAGAACATAATGCCTTTTATACTTGTGGAAAACATGACACCTCAATTCAGTGTCGGATAACAATGTGCCAAATATAAAAAGGGATTTTCATTTGGCATTTTAAGTACTCATTCCCACTTCTAATAATGGTATGAGGAAAACAGTTCCTATTCTGGCTAGATGAGAAAATGTCTATAAATGAAATTTAGTAAAAAATTACATATTTTTTTACCAACTAATATAGTTTACAATGTAAAGTTCTTTTTAATTGCCTTTTCTTGTTATGATTGACATTTAAGTGGATTAATTTTTTTCAAAGGAAAATGCCTAATGCCTGTTTCTCTCAAGATAAGCACAATTCACTTCCTGTCTGTTAAAAATCTTGATATTTATTTCCATGAGCATTTCCATTTATCATTGTCTCTTCTTTGTTAAATAGGTTTATTTGAATTTAGTTTCATAAAACATAGCTTCTTATTCTAATAAATTATTCCAAGAGTCTGATGATAAGAAGTGCCTTATTGTTTCCACTTTCCTTTTAGAAATACGGTTTTGTATTGTAGTGCTTAATATCTGCTGTTCTGTTCATTGAAGTCAGGGTGATCTGTGGATGCAGTGACATTTGGATCATACCCTTTTATTCTGATGGACAGCTGCCAACATTCTAAAATGTATTTTTCTAATCACCAAACAAGAGAATCCCGGGGAGAATAGAAAGGTTTAGGATCACTTTGATTAGAGTATTTTAAATTATAATTCAAGACACTGTTTTTTAATTTAGAAGGAAATATAAAAGTTTAGAGCAGGACCCTTTCTTGTCTGCCGTGGTTCTTTAGGATTATAGTTCACTTAGAAATCTGATTGTCGTGCAGCTCTTCAGTTTGTGTCATGTTGCAACTCAGCAATTTACTGAGCAATTACTCACACTAATGGAACAACTTGTGAATGACTGCTGATGACTCTGAGTAATAGCTTTATGGTATAAAAGCAAATTAATTCTAAAAAAAATTGGAGGAATTTAGATTTTTCTCTTTAAAATTGGCCAACAAACAAAGCCTGTCATGTCATATGTTTAAAATAATATGATGCAGTACAATGAAATACATATCAAAACTATTAGAAATTTTCCATGTTATGTATTTACCATTGCATTTTAATTGAATTAATTTTAGGTGCTCCAGGTCTTATGCATAAAAATATCTAGATGTTTGATTCGTATCACCTGCCTTGATACTTTTTTTTGTATAGTGCTAAAATCTTTGTATACTTATACTTTCATTCAGCCTGAGCAAAATAACGAGAGACTGCCAAAACGGGTATATATTAAATCTCTTTCTATTTATTAATGTTTATGTCGATTATTTACTGATATGATTCTAGTTTTTTAAGGAAAGATATTAGTCTGACATAAAATGAAGTATCAGAAAAGAGCAATTATACTTAAGCAGGAGGAGAACATGTTTTAGCAAAAACAGATTATCTGGGTTATGTGGTTTAGTACATGAATTCCAGGGGCTTATAATAATACTTCTGAAAATGTATTTTAAACATGTAAATAAATGAATTAGAAATGCAGAATTTGGAATGCAACAGACCTTTTAAGTGGAACAAGTACAATCCAGGATCTTGGAACCTGCTGTCCCACATGAATACCACCAGGCTAGAGAGAGCAGTAGTGAACTCAGTACTATGTACAGTATAAATAATCGTCATATTTTGAGCAGCAGGCATCATGACCAGCTGATATTTTCTTTCCTCGGGACCAGTTGTTCCCAAGAGTGCATGGCTAGAGCCATATGATCTTATCAACACATTTGAGAGTGACCCAAACACTGACAGAGATTTTGCTGCAGCAATGACTGTCATAGAAGAAAGTCGCCCTTTTGCACAGCAGTTATCCAATGTCTACTTTACTATACTTTCACTTTTTTGTTTTAAACTTTTTGTGAAGATCAGCCTTGCTATACTTAGTCATTTCTACATTGTGAAAGGAAACCGTAAGGAAGCAGCAAGGATAGCTGCTGAATTTTATGGAGTTCCTCAAGGACAAGGTATATTTGTTCATACTCTGTTATCACTACTGTTTGGGGATTTTGTTGTTCAGGTAATTATTTATCTGCTAGCCTCATTTACATAGTTTTTCAAATTATATGTGTGAGTGGGGTTTTTTTTTTCTATAGTAGTTGCGGTGTTTTGTATAACAAAAATTATCTGTAGGAGTGATGTCAGATCATGTGAGCTTTTTTTGTTTTATTTTTCTTTTGTTTTTTTTTTTTTTTGTTTGTTTGTTTTTTGTTTTTTTTTTGTTTGTTTGTTTGTTTGTTTGAATTTTTTTTCTTTTAAGTTCAGAATAAAACTGAAATATCACAGCCAGTTTTCTATTTGGAGGGAGGCCTATATTTAAGATGGCTGTATATAAATAAGATTGCTGAATACTTTCCAATCTGGGACTATTTTCCCAATTGCTCCTAATGTTCCCCAGCTTACCATGCATAGTTGAAATTTTCCATGTTTGATATATGATTATTTTGCACCACTCTAGTGAAACTAATCCAAATATTTCTGAAAATTATGTCTTGATTAAGGTAACATTTTCTTACAGTAATTTTTTTGAGAAGATGTAGTCCTCATGTACTTCGAATAAGTTGTCTCTTGGCACATATCAGGAATCTCAGTGACACTTAACAGGGCCAGCTTTTGGGCATGTGTGTGGAAACCCTTCCCATTCTACTGGGTTGAAAGCTCTTGTGAAAATTCCTTTTCCTGTTCACGTGAGTAGAACTTTAGCAGAGCTGTTGCCCCAAGCTCACCTGTACTGAGGTACCATTTTCATTCAATTCTTCTTTGGCATTACAGAACAATTCTAAATTGTGGCATGCTGGTACATGACTGAGCCCTGATTTTGCTCAGCTAGGGATCTCTGCTGCCCCACTTGTCTTTATTGTTGCTCCTTGCATTCTGGGATGGCATCAGGCTGAGTTAGGCAATGAACAGGAAGACTTGTCTTACTGCTTACTGCCTTTACTCCTCATCCCTAGGTACCACAAATGTGAAGATACAACTCAAGTTATATGTAAAGGGAGAAACTATAGAAATTAACCAGAAACAGTTTCAAACTCAAAAAATATTTTTTCAGTCTTCAATGTTGGAACTAAAGCTAGACATTTTGTGTGAGCGTGTTAAAATTTGCAACCCAGAAATAAAGGCTTAAATCCTAAAGAAGGAATTAGCTTACTTTGCAGAAGATTTACTTGAGATGGATTTATATCATGTGTTTTCTGCACGAGCTCTGAAACCCAGGATTTTTACATCTGAGCCTGTTAATTGACACCATTTGAACTACTATGCATGTGTGTGTTTGTGTGTGAGTGTATGTGTAGATATGTATGTGTGGGAGGGTGTGGGTATGTATGTATATATTCACTACAGTAGAATAGCAAGAGCAGACAGGAATACTTGCAGAGAATGGAGAAGGCCTTACTTGAAATCAAGAATTTTTTGCCAGGAGCTGCTGGCTAGCTCTAAGGCAGCTCTTTGTGGGAAGACTGACACATGAGCTGGGCACAGAAGGAAAGAGACTTGGGAGGAGCTGGAGGGAAAGGAATAACATGCATCAGGCTGAAGAGTAAAATAGTGTCTATGGTGTTGCCTGTTGCTGAACCCAGGAATCTGTAATTCAGTCATTTGTCAAAATTCTCATCCATTATCCCTAAATAAATATATTATTAAGCATTCTAGTAGCTGGCCAATGCAAAAGATGAAAATATATCACTCCTTCAGGCTACTGTTTTGGTCAGGCGGCAGTTTTTACTGATTTAAAGGATCAAACGTATAGTAGATTTTCTAGTTTTCTGCTTGTATTATTAAAAAAATAGTTAATGCAAGTATATTGTGTTTAAATTGTTCTTTTTACAGTTCAACACCAGTGTGCCTTCATTTTTCTCTGTCCAGCTTGCAGTGGTGGGTTCTGGATTTGTAACAGTTGTAAGCACATGTTCAGCTAGTATTACATAATCTGCTGTTCATCTGTTTGTTGTAACAGCAGCAATCCTTGCTCTTTGGGATGCAAAATATTTCTCCTCAAAATTATTATTTTATCTTATCTTTACTGTACTTTAGTTCTGTGTCTGTAGAAGGAGGCATGCTAGTGTCTAAACTCACAACTGTGTTGAGGGATTTGATTTGTTGGTGTTGGTGAAACATGGGAATACCTCAGTAGAGTTTATATAATACATGTAACAAAATATCCCGTTAAAAGTGATATCTAAAAGATGTACAGTAAGTGACATGAAGCATGAAACAGCTTGAAACATTACATTGTAAAATAAAATACTGAGTGTCTTCCTAATCTGTGATCTATTCTCTGTTTTTTCTCAAGTAGCAGAAAAACCTTGGCAGAAAAAAAACAACACGAACTACCAAACTGATAATTAGGCTAGCAACTATCATTAGCTAATCAAAGTTTAGAGTGTTTCAATAAGTAATTCAAATTAGAGGAAAATGTTTCTTTAAATTTTCTAGTTTTAACCTGATTACATGCTCTCAAAATTCTGTTAGCACTGGTATTTTAGGTTTGCTTTTAATAACAGAAAATTACTTATTGCTATTATCATGGCTTGGCTAGGACAAAATGCTATAATTTTGAAGAAAAAAGAACCTTTGGAAATAATGCGCTACTAGGCACAGGCATTATTTCATACTTTCTAAATCAACCCCTTGAGTTAAAATTAGTCTTTCTTTTCTGAAGTCTGTGCAATTGAGGGTATTTCAGGTACAGAGCAGTAGTTTTTTAGTGGAGCTCCTTTTGTCAAACTTAAGGTATAGAGGTCAGTTCAGGAATTGAGGCCCAATTTCAAGGCTGACTTGCTTTGTTTTGTTACTTTTTCTCTATTAAATACAAGGAGACAGCTTTGCCTGTCTCATCTGCTTTGTGTGATCTTGTTGCTAAGTGGTAGTAGTGAAACAGGTCATACTTTGTTCCTTAATATTTCAGGAATATTTTCAGTTTCAGGAATATTTCAGTGGTCAGCAATCTACACTCCATCTATCCTCTGGATCTCAAGTGTATATAAATGGCTGGATAACGTCACAATAATAAATTAGAAATTATACTGTTTATGTGGCACTGGAATAAAGGAACTACATCAGTGTTCAGCATCAGCTAAGATCAAAAATGTGCATGTAAAAGCTCTACTAATTATAAGTCACATTAATTTGTTTATGGAAATGATGAAATATGGAAATAGCTGAAAGGTACTTTCGAGGTAAATTGAATGCTCTAAGATCAAATATACATGAGTTATCTGGCAAATGTTTGGCTAACCTGCTTTTAAAATGCTTAGTAATAGTGATTTCTGCAGCATTCTTATGCAACCAATTGCAGTTTTTCTGTTCTCATCACTATACTGCTTCCCACTTCCCCCAAGTCTGACCTAAATCTTTATTTCTGTAAACTAAATACATCAAATATGATTGTTTTTCTCTGTGTATGAGAAATAATCAATTTAAGGACTATTATAATGCATTTTCCTACTTCTGCTGTTCTTTTCCTTTTCCAGGATAAAGTAAAAAGGATTTAACTTAGTCTGTCCTCCTAAGTCTTATTTTCTAGCACCTGGAGTTACTGCAGTTGCTCTCCCTTGGACTTGGGCCAGTTCATATATAGTTTACGGACATCATTACTGATGTCTAATTTCCCATGTTAAACAGAGTGCCCCAGCTGAGACTTTGTGACTGTAACCAGGGGAGCTATTAGTTGTATACAAGTGGAACACTTATGTCATGTGTATATGGCACCCTATGTAACACCTCCTGGAATGATGCTGCCCCCTCAGCAGTAAAGTATAATGGATAGAGTCTGTAGCCTGTAAAACACATGTTAAGACAAAGTCACTGTATTGTGCATTTGCTTTTTCCTCTCTAAGTACAGTACTTTGTACTGGACTTCTGCTAATTTCATGCTGTCTTGGTATCAGACAATTTCTCTGTTTTACTTGTCTGTTTTAAATTGTTTCCATCTGAGCAGTTGTAGCATCTACAATTTAATGTCATCTACTGCTTGCATAAAAATAAATACATTATTCTATCATTCACAACATTAAAAGCCTGAATAGCACCAAATGCTCTCTACAGAACTATGCAGTCTCTTTGTTTTACGTTTGCTTAAAGTGAATTGAAGACCTGTGTCCTAATAAGTTATTAGAGTTGAATTCTTTTTTTTTAGTGAAGTCAGAGATATTAGTACCATTAAAAAAATTAAATTAAAAAGGGATCCATTATATTATAAAGGTGCTGTTTGCTTTGTTATTTTTAACTTTGGCACTAATTTTGTAAACACTTACTCATATACACTTGCCCCATTGATTTGAAAGGGACTGATTAGTCGCTTGGAGCCCAGCGCTTTGCAGTCAGGGACTAGAGCTGTGTTAGAAATAGGATGTGGTGCCCAGTGTTTCTTTATCTGTTGTGTTGAAGTGAACATTTGCATATTCATTGGGTTTGAAACTTTGCAAAAGTCAACATTTTATTAACTGCTTTCTTAATTGATAAAGTCATAGCAAATATATGTTCTATTTTAAAATTCTGTGCCCTAAAAACTGATACACAAGAATTAACTAACTTGAAAATTAACTTTGGGTATATTTAGCTCCTTAGCAAACTATGTGTAATGACAGTGATCTGCACAGTAACATTTCTTCTCTCATGGTGTTTCCAGATCTATGAAGAGTTAATAAGTCAGCCTTTTGTACAGCTGTTGCTGGATGAACACTGGAGAGTCAGCAGCAGCTTTTAGATGCTTCCTACTGTATCAAATAACTGGTCATATCATGAAAGTGCTCTGTGTATAGGAGCACTGGGTTGGAGCTTCAGAGGAGTTTTATAGTTTAGTTGCTTTGGGATGAGGTAGTAGTGCTGTGGTATGAGGTGATTTCAAAGTTTGCGTATCAAATCTAAAGAATTAATCAAGTGTTAGTGTTTTGAGTCTGTAAGATATAAACTCTGCCAACAAATTTTGGTAAGATCTTGGTTTGTATGAAAGAGCATATATTTTTTACTACAGATAACTTTATAGAAGGAGGCGCAGTTCCCTGTAAGACAGAAGGTGTCTATTTTATAAAAAATAAACCTGATACTCAGTAATTGTCAAAATGTATTTAGCTACAAGCAGAAGGTGATAGAGACTAGCCTTCTTATAAAAAAAAATTTGCAGAGGTTAATGTAGCATAAACAACATCTAGTCATGTACATATACAGATACCTGGGGTCTGATAGACAAGCTAAGTAGTTCTGAGAATGTAAAATGATTTGTCTTAAATATCCTGTTTTTTAACGATGTCACCTCTCTTCACAAAAAATTGTATAAAATTTCACTTTATCCATAAGTGTATAAGTTAAAGTTATTTGAAAGCACAAATTATGTTTATAGTATGCTTCCTAAAATACATACTGGTTTTGCAGAACAGGAGAGCTGAATATGCCCTGGTTTCTTCTAAGTTTAAAAAAGTCTACTCTTGAATAACCATAGCAAATTTTGAGCTACCCATCTTTGCTGTATCTGCCTTGGTCAGGCATGGTAGGAAAGCTCAGTACACTAGTTAGGCTAAATTAAGCCATCGACAGGATTGTGGTAGTTCAGTCTACTGGAGTCTCCATCCAGAAACTGATAAATACTGTGAAGTTTTCTGTATTCTTTTTTTCTTGTACACTGAGAACTACTTGGGTAGTCCCAAGAAACTGGTCTTAAAATACAGCTCATAAATAGGCAATAATGCCATATTTCACTGTCAGAGATCTACTGTTTGGAAGGCTTGTAGTGAATGATTAGAGCAAAGTTTTCGTATTTATTTTATCCTAACAAGTTGCAATTGATAATGCCACTCAGCAACAGTTGTTAGGTAGGGAAGATGGGCATGAGGCATTTTCTCAACTTGCATTCCACAGAGATCACAGTTCTATTAATAAAAGCCATACAAGACCTCTCTTAGCTTCCTGGATACAATAGAGATTCATTTAGCAATGATAGGAATATTGTATGGCATACCTATTCACCATACCACTTGGTGTAAGGCACCACATTTAGCATTTGTTTTTCATTTGCAGCACGTACACTAATGGTGTAAAAATGCTTAAGATGGTGTGAATATTCTTTTTTGAAAGTTTAGAAGGGGAGGCTTTTTTGATGGAGCTCATCACTTTCTCTTGTATGCCAAATAACTTTGCCTAATATGACAAATGACTGCCGAAGAAGAGCCATACTTAAAAATAAAGCAAATAGGGCACTTTCTTTGAAAGAAGAAAATGACACCACATATTAGACAAATACCAGAACATTCTTTTTTGAAGAACATATTCTACCTTAAAGAGGTTTTGCTCAGAGTTATATGATGCAACTAAATTGGCATGGCCAGAGCCCTGACATATTTGCAGCAACAAAAAGTAAGAACATCTGTTGGCAAGCATGTTACTTTTAATTCAAATTTTTCATTTTTTACATTCCTTATCTTAAAGAAAATTTCTGAGGCCACAGAAACTTTTAGTGAATATGTATGCTGGAGCCTGTTTGCATGCTTGCTTCCCTGAAAGAAACTGATACAGCCTGTGGATTTGTTTGTGGGGTTTTTTTTACTCTTCTATGTATGTCAGGACTTCCTTTGGGTCCACCAACTGCATTTTTTTGTTTCATTCAGATATGCCTCCTTGAAATGTATTTTTTTTCTGAATATGAGCCTTACCTTGTCACCAACCTAGGTCCCATCTGCTTGCTTGAAGCGTAAACTCTAAACTCACATGCAAATGCCCTTCATCAACTGATTTCTGTATTTTTCTATGTGAAATGAATAGTAAACTTATGAAATAATATAAGTACAAAACTAACATTATGAACTCTGATGTAGCTTAAGACATGGGGTTTTAAAGGTGCATAGCAATAAAACTGAAAGGCAGTCCAGGAGCAATCTGCAAGGCTTTAAAGAGAACTGGTGTTAAAGAAAATATGCAGAAAACTCCAGTATTGGCTTTGGACAAGCTCAGTTGTATCATCTGCACTGGTCTTTCTTGCATTGGTGGGGCATAAGGCAACAGGGGAAGACCAAAATAGCATAGCTCCCTGAAGGTGGTGTTCCTTTCTTCAGCCCCTGGATGCTTATGGCCAGGGTTTTGCTATTCACATTCCTCTCTTGTAGGGAATGTTCTCAAACATTCGCAGTGCAGGCAAACAGCGAGTGAACTTCTGCCAGTTAGAGGATGATGGCTTGGGGAGAATTGCATAGCATGCCTAAGTACTGAGCTCTGCTCATGACTGCAGCAATGCTGGCTGGTTGGCCATAAATCCTTTGTGGCATGCTGCATCTGTTGCACTACTGGATGTTACTCTCTGCCATGTCTGGAGTCTTTCTGGCAATAGATATGCTCCCTGTCTTTATGGCTGTTCTTTCAGTGTTAATTGACTGAAGATTCTCTCTGAGGTGCCCTTTTTCACTCCTGTGCTGACTACTGGTTACATGCCTGTGTCTGTCTTTCTGTCAGAATCTTAAGCTCAGGCCTGCTTGCTAACTGATTTGCTTAGGTTCTGCCCTAGTTTACATATCAGCAAGTATTCTATGTCTCTGCTGCCTTGTCTGCATGAAGGCTCTGACAGGTACACATTGCAAACAAGCCAAGGAATGTAATAAGTGTGTCATTGTTCTGTATTTGACTTCTGGGAGGCTTGAGACAAAGCCTTTGTCATATCAGAAGTTTAAATCTATTTTCAACCTTCAGTTATGATTCCCAGCATCCAAGGACACAAGGTGTAACAACAGTAGAAATCTCAGGAGAGGAAGCAGAAAATTACTAGCCAGCCAGCCATGCCTGTTGCTAACATCATCATCATCTTCTACTACTACTACTACTACTACTACTACTACTGCTACTACTACTCTGCTGCTGATTTGGATTTCCAGCTAAGAGACAGTGATGAGATTCTATTAAGAGTATGTAATAGACTTTTTAGTGCTGATAATGGTGTAAAGAAATGTTGTTTTATGCTTAACTAACCAGTGACCATTAAAGCATTATCTGCCTATCTGCTGGTATTTGTCAAGAGGACTGGTTGGTGACCTGGATAAGGCCTAAGCTTCTGGTTGCCTGCTAATGACTTATATCACCATCATACTTGCCATGAAGTAGGGCTTGATGCAAGAATCTATTTAATGAACCAATAAAAAGTTGTTCCTGCTCCTAGAGCTTTTATCCCTCTACTTTTACGGTGCATTTATGTTCTTTGGCATTGAGCTGGCACTGCAGAATGTAACACTGTGGCCTTGTAGGATGCTGTTTTTGTCAGTAACCAGAGTTCCTCAATCCTTCCTAAAATTTGCTTCATCTTGGCTTCTCCTACAGGGAGGAATGTTCAAGATTTCTTCTGGTTCATTTTTGACAGCTTTTTTTTTTTGCCACTCCTGGGGTGCTGGCACTGAGCCACAGGGATCCTGTCTGTCATTTCAGCTTCATGGTTGCAGGGTGTGGATCACATGAGCAGGTAGAGTCAGTTTCTAGTCCTGTTCCAGAATTTAGTGTGGCAGGTTCCATGCAGTCACTGTGACCCCATAATAATCCCTGTCATGAAAACAGTGTAACCTGAAAGTACAGAACAGTTTGGGAAGCAAGGAAGCTCATCAGTTTGCTGGTTTGAGATGGTTGCACACAAAATACTGATCTGTGACATTTGAAGATGGTGCAATTTTGTGCAATTTTTCCTAAGATAAATTATTGCTATAGGAATTTGGACTGTAATGCATTGGACTGCCATCATGTGTTGAAAGATCAAAGAGATTTTGGGTATTGTTGGTTTTTTAACACTTTTTTGTGTGTTACCATAATTGCATCTCTATTGCCTTAAAAATAGTCTTGAAAATAGAATGAGTTGCCTGCTGAAAGGGAGGAAAAAAATCTACTTCTCTTTTCATTCCCACCTGTTAACAACTGCTGCCCCTTTAAAGTCAGAACTATGTGCAGACATGGAAATGTTGAAACTTTACTGACATTTCCTTTTACATAAATCTGGAATAAAAAGATTTTTAAAGTTTTCTTTAACACTACTTCCTCTGGGTTATAAATCTGAAGAGAACTAATTATTAATGAAACATAACATAGTGCTTTGTTTAAAGCTTCTATGCTAAATTAGGTCAGAATTCCAAACTCGTCCTTACTCTCAGACTGTAGCATCTGCCTCTTCCCCTGGCGGCTTTTTTGAAGGTAACTGCATTGCTTCCATGAGTGTCTGTAATCTAAATGCTAATTGCTTGTATTCCAAGTCAGGAAGAATAATGGTCAACTGTATTTTTTATATGCTTGGACACCTACTTAGACTTCTGTTAAAGGTTTTCTGGCAGGTTTTGGAAGTATTTGAATGTCTTCTATAGAGAAAAATCTGAATAATAGAATCTCGGGACCAAGCCTAAGTATTTTTGTAGCTTTAAATGTTAATAGTTTTATTACCTAATGAAGTTGAAGGATACTGATTTTTATTCTGTAGCTAATGTAGTCCAGGGCATAGATAATTCATGTGAGAAAGATCACATAGCAGTTCCATGTCAGAGATGGGAGTGAAATAGCACAGTCTTCAGCCTTACTCCATGGTTTTAACCATGTTCATTTCCTTATCTCAATTATATTTTTAACATAATTTCAGATTATTTTTGATGCTGTTTTAGCTTTTAAAAAAAAAATCTTGTATTTGTGAATTGTTTTAATAAGACTTTTTAATGGTTTTTGCCTGGAGGTTGAATGGTTGGGCCTAGCAGAATTTAGTTAAAACTTCCTTCTAGAGTCCTGAACTGGATAAACTTTGCCTTCTTTAAAGCACAGAAATGCTTTTTTTTTTTTTTTTTTTTTTCTTCTAGAGTATTCAAAGTAACTCAGTGAGTTACCCAAAGCATCTATGGAATATCTCTGTGTAATAGAGATACTTTTCCTATAAGCCATGCTTTGAAGGTGGAGGGTTTTGGGGGTGGTCTGACTGCATTGGCAGTTCATTGCTTCATGTGCAGCTGTCTGCACAAGAGAGCAGGTGATGCTGACTCCTATGGGGCTCTGCCTCTTTGAAGCCATGGCAGCTGTCTGTGTACCTGCTGGTTTCCTGCCAGTCATCCCTCTCAGTCTGGTAAGAGAGAACAGAGGCTGGAATAAATGTAGAAAGCATTTGTATGAAGTACTTCCACGTTTGTACCACTCCTATAGAAAGACATGGATTCATTCTCAGCTGACAATCTCACCCACAAAACTCCTACAAAAAAAATGTAGATTTTTTCTTACCAGACCACTGTCAATTCCTGCTCTGCAATCCCAGATGCTTTGCTTGATCCTGACCCTCACCACCTTCTCCTGAGAGGCCTGGAATTCCATTCCAAATGGAAATTTAAAACTGAGATGAGCGTCAGAGCCATTCAAGTGCAAAACCCGTCAGTGTTTTTTTCTCACAGGAGAATAATGCTGGTATCTTCCTGCACAGGCACATGTGTACACATCCCTAGTATGCTTTCCTGTTAATTCCTCTTCCAGTATTTATTTACTTGGAAGAAAGCACTACAAAGTAACACATAATTCTAGTATAAAAGTGATATAACGTCCCATTTATGATTTTCCCTTTTATGAAAGCTCTGTTTCAGATTTACATTTAGAGTCTGATTGCTGGATATGTTGAAGGGTTTATTTCAGTCTGGGAGATATTCTGATTCATTCAGCCAGATAAAACCTGAGGAAAACACTTGTCTAAAAGCAGCCTAATATCTGTGAGAGTGCTGTTTTGTTCTGTCTTGTGAGAAGAGCAGTAGCCCACCTGCTTCTGTTCTGTAAAGGGTGTAGCACTATTCCAAGTAAGACAGTTCTCGTGCTGTAATTTCAAGGTGAAATTTGCTGCTCCTTCTTCCTCCCCTCACCCTATCTTACTATAATCTTGCCTCTGATTTTCTCCTAAAGAAAACCAAGAGGGATATAGAAAATTTCATTAAATATCTGAGCATTATTTCAGAATTTTAGGGATTAAGTTTTGTCAGGCACCTGAAAAGAGTAGTGTTAGTAAACTTTGCTTGTTAAAAATTCACAAGTGGCTAGTTTACATATCTGTAGAAGAGCATAATGAGGAAATACTACAAGGAAATGCCAGGGAGGTAAAGGTGACATTTTAGCATGTTATTATTACAGAGAAATCACTGTCTTGAACAATGATGGAGTTTTATCATGGATTGCTTCTCTCTGCAGATTTCTGTTGTATAGTATCAGCCTGATGCATAATAAGGAACTAGAAATTCTAGCAATCTGGTTGGTTTTATTACTATTTTTTAAAAATATTGTTCTCTGCTTCTTCTGACAAGACTACAGCCTTACTTTTATAACAGGATCAGAGTTCCGAAATAATTTTTTTTTTAGTCAAAACATACTTTTATTCAGGACTTAGTTTCTGTTTATATTTGTAGGATAACTTGCCCCCTATTAAAAAAAAACACAAAAAAACAAACAAGAAACAAACCAGAGAAAACCAGGAGTGTTTCATAGTTTCATGGATTCTGAGTTCTAAAATCACTCTTAAATGCATATTACATATGAGTAAAACCTGATGCAGTAATAATTGTTGTTACTATTAAAAGAATTTCGATTCTGCTAAAATAATTTTGGTTTCCTGTTTTAAGCTGTTTGGTATTCAAGCAGCAAAACATTTGAATTCTTATGCTTTAAGAATCTGTTTCTTTTTTGTGTTAAATGATTAAAAAATTAACACCTTTCCATTTAAATCATGTAAATAGTTAAGACTCATGCTGTAGCTAAGCTGATTCTTTCTCTGTTTTAAAAATAGAAAATGCTGGAGCAGTCGTTCCCTTCCCCCACTCTGTAGTCACTAGTCCAAGCAAGTAAATGTTACTGAATGGATTTCAGTGTTGTAGCCATTCTACAGTAAGTACAGCAAGATCCTTCGTGAAAAAGCGAAAGGAGGCAAAAAGGTAGTAGAAACCATTTGTGGATATTCGTCAGACCAGAGTACCTGCACCAATGACAGACAGGCTTTCCTCGAGAAACAAATCATGACAACAAACACTGCTGCTCAGAGGAGCCAGAATCTCCCCAAAAGACGCCTAGAAAGTGTAGGGGAGTGTCCTGCAAAACGGAAAGCTAGCTGGGGTATTCTGACCAGCCAAGGTTAGTACAGCAGCCATTGCAGAAACCGGGTACTGAAATATGCTGAGTTGACCCGATTTATGATGGTCTGGCTATAAAACAGATTTTTGTTTTTTTTTTTCCTAGCTGTAATGTAAATGCATGCTTATGCTAGTGGCACTTTATTGTCTTGCATGGGTTAACACAAGGTACTGAGGCTATTTTTGATCTTCCTGTGCTTTTATCAGCTGATCTAAAATACCATTTCTTGTTTATCTGCCCTATTTGTTTTATGCAAGTGTTTAAGGCTTGACTTACCCTGACTTTTGCTGGCCTGTCACAAGGTAACTGGATACGGAAGGTTAATTATTTACTATGGGGAACCAGGGAATGAAAGGAGGGGGAGGAGTAAACTTCACATATAACTTTATGTGTCAGGAGTCTATAGATAGCTGAAATAGGAGGCAACAGAGGAATACAGGTGACAGAATTATTGTCCTATACTAAGATACTAAGGACAAATGTGTAATTGTAAGGCTTGGCATAGAGAAGTACTTAGGAGGTACTTAAGTTGCTGAACACTGACATTTTCAGCAATGAGGAATAAACTCTTGTTAGAAGTGTTTAGGACCCTATTGCCTGTGCCATATTTTCCTGTTTTTTTTTTTTCATCGTCCAAGTGTGTGAAAGGGAGTTTTGAATAATTGCAAGAGTCTTAAGTGGATTTTTTTTTTTAAAGATTGATCATAATTCTATTTGATATTGATGATATCATAAGGTTTAGAGTGAAACAAAAAAAGAAATTAAGGAAGTCAAACTTGAAATTAATGGTAGTATGATATAAAATTAAAAACCGGAAATGTTAAAATAGTCAATGAAAGGAGTCGACCGGAGCGAGTTCATATGTTGTGCATAAAGGAACTATGAATCTACCATGTAAAATATAGCTATATGTTATAGAAATCAGAGTTATTCTTAAAATACCTTTGATGATTTCCAGTATTGCTGTTTTAGAACTAAGCAATACTCAACTATTTAAGCACCAGTTTCCTTATCTTCCAAGTAACCATTTCAATGCAATGATACTGTATGGTTGCATTTATTCATCAGTTTTAATATGCAGAGCATATTTTGCCCTCATGTTTTTCACTGGTTGGGCTTGGATTTCCTGACCTAAAGAAAATTTTATTTATGGTCATTTTGGCTCGTTAGGTCAGTGGTTGCAAAAAACTCAGACAATATCCCTCAGCTGAAAAGAAATTTCACAAGAGTTTATCAGCGTTAGTACTAGCCACTCCATTATATGGTTGAAGGTTAGGTTCTCTTGCTACTCTTACAAAGAAATAGTCACAATTAGTGTAGTTTTGAAATTCTCATAGTCTAAGTAAAATATGGAAACTAAAATTTTCTAAATGATTCATCTTAATGGGGTCTAGCTACTTAGAGCCTCTTGATGATTGCCATACTGGGAATATACATTTATTGATAGACAAGTACTGAGAGACTTCTGTTGCACTTAAGGCTTCTGATTGTTGCAGTTCACTTGAATACTTAGTGTATCTTTTATCAAGTCTGAAGGATGCTTTTTTTCCTTCCTCTCTATTTCATCCATGGAGGTATCCAAATCTGACTTGGCTCTGCAGGCACCCTTGCAGAGCAAAGGAAGAGAAAGTCATACTGCAATGCAGTCTGTAATTAAATAGGCAGATTGGAAAATGGACTGAAAGTGATGCAGAGGGTGGAATATATCATAAGGTTGGATAGAAGGGTGAAAGGATAGAGTCAAAATGGGAAAAGGCCTTCAGGCTACTGGCTTGAGGGGACACAATTCCAAAATCTCATGGATGTGACAAAAATCACACACTGGGTCCAGCTTTGCTGCACAATTGTTTGCTGTTTATAAGACTTGGGATAAGGCCCTGTGCTGAATTCACTCTCAGGCAGGCTGGGAAAATGCAGTGAACTCTCAGCACAGTTTGGGAAAAATTGTTTGTACTCTGGATTAAGGCTGAGACTGTGTTCGAGGAGAAAAATTATTCCAGACTTAAATCTTTAGAGTCTGAACTCAGCTCAGAATGTCCATGTGCCTTTTCTATTTGGGACGGGGACTGAGAAGCCCTTACTTTGTTTTAGTGACTTGTTTAAGCAAATAATAACAGCCGAGGAATATTATCAGCTGCTCCTCCTACTCAAGTCAAATCTGATGTGGATCTAATAGATTACTGCATTTGGAGATTTATGTGATTTTACAACTTGGCATTTTAGCTAGAGCAGACAGACTTTGCAATCTCCTTTAGGTTAGAAAAATATCCAGACAGTTGTTGATGCTTCAAGATGGAGAAAACAACCTGTGCATGAGCAAGGATGGATGTGGAGCTGTGGCAGTGCTTTCATGTGACACGAGAAGGGCCTGACACTCCTTCCCACACGTGCAAGGCCAAGGGCAGAGCCAGCACGGCTGCTGCCGCTCCTACCATTGTCATTGCCACCATCTTCACATCTGCTTCTGCTGGGAACCAAGTGAGCTGTGCTTGCAAATCGCTGTTGTGTTATTCTAGGCTTTTTTATAGAGTTCAAGTGGCTCGTGTTTCTTTGTGAAAAGTGCAGTGCTAAAGTGCAATGCCAGACACTCAAAACGTTACATGTGCCACCGTGATTTGACCACTCAGTGCATTATACCCCAGTATTTGACAGCACAGTCACATGCTGTGTTCTTTCACAAAGCCCCAGCCTCCTTAGCTGTGCAGCATGAATGATGTTCTGAGAAGGCTTTAGATTTAGACTCAGAAAAAACATACCCTATGTTTTTCTGTTTGATGCAAAGATTAGAAGGCATGCAGCAAATGGTAGGGAGAAGGGTTAACATTTTAAGGTCCCTAAAAGTAAATTCCATTCTTGTCTTTACTTTGGCAACTGTGTGTTTTAGTACACAACTTTTAATATAAAAGTTGTTTGGCTGATCATGGTTATTATTACCTAAAGCTGCAATTTCAGAAGCTCAGAGCTCTCCTAACCATAATTAAACTGTGCTTTTAGTGTACACTCTAATGTTTAAGAACTCAGAAAAAAATAAGCTGTTAGAATGATTTTATAATTCAAGCATTAAAACTCTGTCTTTTGGTTCCTTAGTTTTAAAATAGTATGAATGGATGATGTTCCGATACAGGTTCAGCAGGGGAGTTGAAGTATTCTTTTGTTATTGGGACAATACCATGAAAAAGGCAGTAGAAAATTAACAATGTTACAGTGAATTTTTAGCTTGGATGACATATCTTAAAGAGATCCTGCTAGATAAGGAGATAGAAAAAAATTTGAACTCATTCACTGAATGCAACACTGGGATGGCAAAGCTAATGTGTAGTCATGTGGTGCAGGTGCATTAGAGACAGGACTGTGTGGGGAAGATGATTTGCTTTGTATGGTTTTTAGGAGTAGGAAATTGTTAGCAGTTGCACTTGGAACAAAGCCCCAGATTGTGAAAGTCTACATTATGGTAAACATTGGAAAGTATACTGGATACTGGTTTGAACTAATCAAGTTTTCATTGTTTGTATGCATATATATATATATAGTTATATAGTTAGAGAATTTTCAGATTATTTGAAATACTGAAATGAGATGTAAATGCCACTTGAACTACATCTTCTTTTTCAGACATATTTTAATAAACTCTAGCCTAAATTCGGATTCTCTTGGAGTTTTTCAGTGTTGACTGTTTAAACTTCATTTATTAAAAAAAAAAAGTGGCTTCTGTTTTTCTGGTCATGTCTAATCATGGTAGTTAAGCATCATAGATGTGCTTCTTAAAGTTTAAATCCTTAATTGAAGGGTTTTTTTCAATAGTTTTCAACATCAAATATCAATTAAGTAGTTGACATGCTTCTTTATCCTACAAGGGATTTAGACAAATTAGCAATTTTGTAGTGCCACAGTAAAAATCTCTTGGAATGTAATTAGATATACAAAATATCAGACACTTTCAACAACTGTAGTGATTCTGTTGATCTTGGGACTCTGATGTTGCAGAGTTTTTCTCTTTAGTTATTGATTCTATCTGTGGCTTCAGTTGCCAGAAGCTGAAGCACTCAGAACATATCTTAAGAAATAAATGGTAACAGTGCTGGTCTTAATACATAGTATTTGTTGGTTTTGCAGAAATAAATATTAGCTACAACGCTTTCCAAATGCTCTGTTTCTCATCTCCCAGTAATGAGCTGTATCAGGCTTCTATTTTCAGTTCTTCTTTGATGATAGTGCTGCTTCTGACAACTGGGACTAGATCTATTTAGCCATAGAGCAGTGATTTTTTTAAGTGCTGAGCTCTGGTATAAATACTCTCCCAATGAAGTCAGCGAGAAGAACTTCATTCATTGCAGTCCTCCTTTTGAAAATCGAACCTTTAATGTACTTCTGAGTTGGGGGTTGTTGTTTTGTTGGGTTTTTGGGATTTTTTTGGAGATCTCATAAATTTTTAGAAATAAATACAAAAGGAATGACATGACTGGAGGCAAAGACTTGTGAAAATATTTTTACTTAGTATTTTACTACTATCATTCTAATTGCAGGAATGGCTTATAGATCATTGCATGTAGATGTAAAGGAGTGAAGTCTGTAGGGCAATGTGAGGAAAAGAATGTTAGTGACTTAGATATGAATCAGTCAGAATTGCAAATCTATATTTTTGGACCTTTTCACTGCTGAGAATAGCTATCAACACCCCAATTCAACAACCAAAGAATATTTTTGAACATAATTGAAGGAATAGTGAACTACTAAGAGAAAATAACAGTTCAGGTACAGCATAAACAGTGTTTGAAACATGTTCAGAATATCTTTGCTATTGTTTTCTAGATATATTATGAGTAAGTAGTAAAATAACATAGGGACATTTGGCAGTGCTTCCCTTAAAATCTATGTACCAATTTTTGAGGATACAAAACTGTACCTCTTTGCATGAGGTTAAAAAAGAGTTTGTCCTGCAGTTTATTCATGTCAAAGTTCTCTTGATTTCACTGTGAATTTGTCTTGTGTTGAAATTCCAGTTAATCTGTCTTGGAAAGCCAATGCACAGATACTGGCCCTTTGAGAAGCTGTTATGTTAAAGAAAGAAATGTGAAAAACTGACAAAAAAGGGCAGCAGTCCTTTACTACAAGAAACTGACCACTTGTACACAGTCATATATTCAAAGGTGTGTTTTCTGAAGGCTGAAAGGGAGCTTCTGATCTTCCAGACATAGCTGGAGTGTTTTAAGAAGAGGTCCAGCTAGCAAGAGCAGGGGCTTTTTTACTATTATTTTAATTTTTTTTTATTTTCCAGATTGAAAGAAATGAGTAGGATTTATAATTGCAATTGGCTGGAAGTGCCATGGGGAGATGGAGATTTAGGTATTGTATAATAATTTGTAATTTTTTTTAACTATGCCTGTTAATGCAGTGAATATATTTATTCCTTCTTGTTAATGCTTACAAAGCAATGATGCTTTGTAATAGTTTGCCTTTCTGGTAAACTATACATCAGAGAACTTAGAACTAATGTGGCTTCTGTATATAGTTAGAGATACTTCATATTCAGCATCGTCAGAGACAATTTCAGTAGGGAATTAATGCATTACGAATTTTGGAATAGACTATGTTTGCTAATAGTGCTGTTGCAATCAATGAATGAAAGTGTCCCTGTTTATAATTTTGCTAATTACTTCTAAGTGAGAGACATTGTAGTTTGTAGGCAAAGAATTTAAGAATACCTTTGATGTTTATTTATGGTAAATATTTATGTTGAACATATTCTTGTCCCTGTGGTATTTAATGATGAATTACTATGTATATCAACAAATCAGTTGGAATGTGAATTTTCTTTTTCCAAACTTGGTCGGCACAATATAGTTATGCAATATTTTGCTTTTAGATTTTATTTGTAGAGATGATACAAATATTTTGCATTTTATGGATTTATGAGAAACAGCTGGCTGTTGAATGTCTGTGCCTGAAGATAGGGATATAAAGTGGGTCTAGGTGCAAACCAGAGCTTAACAAAAGGATCTGGCATAATTTGATTATGAAATGTCACTGCTTTCAGATCCTACCTGCATCTTTGTTGTGTTTATACATGGCTACAAAAATGTCTGAAATGTAAGTGTATTTACTGGGCATAAAACTTGATAGCTCTTACGATTTTATAAGATGTTTTTCCATATAATCTGTTAAGTGTATTTTTTTCTCTTTCTTTCCATTAAGTAGGATAAACTGTCAAGAGAGAGACTTTCTCATCTATAGAGACAGAAGGAAAAAATACCAAAAGCAACCTCTAAATACAGATTTAAATGTGAGGATTTTTTTGCACAGCCAGTAGAACTTAATTGATCTAATTAATTTGAATTAGAACAACTTGAGTGCTCATTCAGATACTACTGCAGAAGAAGAAAAACATTGATGGAAGTACTCATAGTGATTACACACATCCAAACCATAGTACAATAAATCTATCTGAGCTTATTGGTATGACAGAGAAAATACCAATGATTTGTCAACATGAGGTCACTTTAAGGTTTCTGAGCTCAAGTTCTTTTTTGATGTATAATAGCCCTTAAAATCCCAATCACTTTGTGTGTGTTTTTTTAAGTTTTCTTTTTGTATGTTGTGGGTTTTTTGTTTTGTTTTTGTGGGGTTTTTGGTTTGTTTTTGTTTTTTTTTGCTTTGGTGTTTTTTTTTGTTTGGTTTGGTTTCTTTGTTTTGTTTTTTTTTTTTAATTTGGACTATCAATAAAAATTTCAAAACATTGCATTAAATAAACCTGAAGTAAAAAGTACAGGGAATAATGTACATGCACTCACAGATGACCAGAGTTTAGTACAAATAATTCTGATGGAATATTGGAAGCTGGATCTTGCCAATAGTCCATCTACTGCCATAGATGTAAGAGTTCAAGGAACTTCACACATACAGGATACTCTGACATAATAGAAATCTCACTGCTTTTTTAAAATCGAGTTTATAAAACCTTATTCTCATATTTTTAAACTTCTGTGATCAGCTTTATGCAGACTTATGATAATCTAAATAATCATCTTTGCTTTTTGTTTTTGATCTCAGTAGTATTCAGTAGTGTTGAGTCACAAAGTGCACTGTGTTCTCCAAGATGCAGTCATATGTCTAAGTTTTAGTCTCATTCACTAACACCAGTAGGAAAATGGAGGTTTTATCTGTATTTTCCTATTGTGCACTACTTCATATGTTTTTAACTATGCCCTAAATTCTTTTCAGGTTGAGCAGCCTTAACCTTTTCATCATTCTTAATGTGATTTGAGGAGGTTGTTTATAGTAAACAAAAGTGTACTTTCTGAAACAGGCTAGTGGACAGAAGGAGGCCAATGGAAACAGAAAGAGGATCTATTTCTGGGGTGTAGCTATCTTAGAGCTTAGGCTGATGACTGCCAGTGATTGAGCAACAGCCTTCCCATTTCAGGTTTACTGTGTTGTCAGTAAATGCAGTGCCTGGCTCTACAAGCATGCCTTGTCCATGGCAGTCAAACCTGCACACATGGAAGAGTCATCTGCCAGTGTTACCAGTTCATCATTCCAGGCTAATTCTCTCTACATTTCTTCATGAATTTTGAGCAGCTTGATATAACTCACTGATTTGTATTAGTATTTTACAGTTCTAGCAATTTTGTTCTTAGAGGAATAAATACTGATAATTCATAATAATTTTGAAGATGTTTCTTCCTTGCACAGCCTCTCAAAACTGAATTTTCAAAATTCCTGCCATAAATTTGTATCAGCTCTGCCTGCAGCCTTGGCTGGCTAGAAGGGACTTGTTAGTGTGCAGTCTTCTAGAGGAAAGAGCAGGTCCTACGGCAAGAGCTTCAGGATGTCTCTGGAACCTGGGTTAGGAGTTACGGAGGATTATGTGTGTGAATGCAGGGTTGTTGTTGGGTTACTATTTTTTGTCACCTTTCTCTTCTGGGGGTGATAAATAAATGAAAATAAAGGCCAAACCTTTGCAGTAAGCCTGTCTAATTATTTTTAGGCCTAATAGTTTATGGAATGAGAATGTAGACTTTATATCTTATTTCTGCTATAGTAATTCTTTTACTGTGATTCTCACTGTATTTCTCTCCTTGCACTTGTGTAGTAGCTTCAAATTAATCTCACCATACACAAAGATTCCCACATTGCTTTTCATATACACCAGCTTCTTTGTGACTTCTTCAGGCAACTTTACACCTGGTTTAAATTCAAATAATGCCTATATTCCAGCCACAAGGTTTTATTATGTGTATTAAAAATGAACAATGCAAAAATGGAATATGGTAATTAATGAATTTATTAAATCAAATTACTGATATCAATATCTCAATATATTGTACTGTTCACATAATGATTTATTAGAGGTGTTTACAGTTAATAATAGAGCACTATTTATTGTTTAGAAACTGATCATTTGAGTCTCTAAAGAGAAAAAATTAATTTCATAGAACATTTGACTTAATTCTGTGCATCATATTTTCTGCTTTGCTCTGTGCATTCCAAACCCTTTGTAATTCATATGGCTTATTCAATAAATGTTCTTGTTACATAGGTTCTTGGGCAGATCGCTCACCTCTGCATGAGGCAGCCAGTCAAGGACGTCTTCTTTCTCTAAAGACTTTATTGTCACAGGTGAAGGCTCCGTTTTTACAATTGCTTTAATTTTTAATGTTATTTAATTTCTCAGCATAGATTGTTAATGCAGATTTATTATGCTTTGTATTGCTTTTTTCACTTGAATTTTTCAGAGCAATACATATTTAGGAATTTTTCATATTACAAGATATAAGCTAGTATTTAAAATATTTCCTCTGTATGTTTTAAACTCCACTGCCCACAAAAAACAAACAAACAAACAAACAACATCCCCCCCAAATTGTATCTAAATTTATGTCAGTCTTCCCCTCTTGCATGGGATAAATCAACAAAGTTTCACTGTTTTAAGCCTTGGGTAGAGTCAGTCAGGAAGGAAGATACTAGTTAACAGGAAGAATCACTGAAAGATTCTGGGTTTTGCATTGTTATTTAAAAAATAATTGCTAATATCCAAGGGAGAGCCTGTAAATGCTAAATTTTGATATTAGAATATTGTCCTGTTAGCTAATTCAATATTGAAAAATTATACTATAGAATATATTTGATTAAAGTCGGTAGATAAAATTATTAGTTCTTAAGAATCAAACAACATCTGCTGCAAAAAATTTAGAGGACTTGGTGATTTTATCAATCCAGTAAGTGTTTTCTTTGCTAAAATTCATAGCTTTGGATATTTTAGACTTAATACACAGGATGACAGAATCACAGGAGAGTTTAGACTCAGGTCTTGTGGGGTTTTAAAGATCACCACGAGTGGAGACGCATCATCCTGTCCCTCATCTGTTTCAGGGTTTCACTCTCCCTCAGTTAATTTTTTTTTCCACATAGCTACTTGGAACTTACCATGTTCTTACTTGGGTCTGTTGCCTTTTGCCCTGTCGCTGTGCATCTAAACAGTCTACATATTTTATGATTTCATTTTATTAAAAATAAATATGCAGGATTGATTTATTGCAAGTTGAGTTTTAAGCCTTTTTAGAGTGTTGTAAATTATTCATTTGAACAGTAGTGTGAGGAAATTACTCTTAATAGGTTTTGCATGATCTTTAAATACCATTCACATCTATTTTAGGGGTACAATGTAGACACACTAACAATTGACCAGGTAACTCCACTCCATGAAGCTTGCCTGGGAGATCATGTAGGATGTGCAAGAATCCTCCTTGAAGCAGGAGCAAATGTAAGGCTTTGGTTTTGTTTTCTTTTCTATGAAGTCCAGTTCTAACCTTGGCTTAACTGAGAAGGCTATATTCCTTGATTTTAATGTAATTGGTCTCTACTCACCCTATTGGCTTTGTTCATCTCATGTAATTACAGCTTCCATGTGAATGCTAGCAAATGAGAGTGATGGGCAGCCACTGAGACAGTCATGAGTTGGAGTGAATCTGTTAGCAGTAATCTTTATGATATTTCTCTTCTAAAATATGGAATGCATTCCTCTACTTTACTGGGTTCCTCTTGCTTTAAGTGGCTTTCAGGAAACTGTTTTTTTAATCTTCAGAATGTCTGCTGTCACACTGCACCTGTATGCTCTTAAAATGCTTTGGTCTGAGTAGAAAAAAGCACTGTCTCTTTGCTGTACTCCTGACATAGGCTGTCTTATCCCAAAATGAAAATGGGACTTAACAGATCACTTTCAGTGCAATGTCTGCTGATATCAGAGTTCAAGTGCATAGCTTCCCAAGTCTCTGATCTTTGTAATGGAAATATTTATTGTTCTTAAAAATCAGTTTTCAGAAGCATGTGGAATATGTCTATGTTATTATAGAAAAAGAAAAAATAGATATTTCCAAACCAATTGCACCCTACTTCAGCTAGCACAAGCATTCTAAAGATGCAAAAGTATAAGAAAAAAATTTCATTTTCCCACCTGGTTTATTTTTAGTATTTTTAAGTGTTTTGGTGGGTGCGGGGGTTGCATGAAAGAAGATAGACCAGAGTCCTGGAAGGAGCCTTCTCCTCATGCCTGTGTTCCTTCCTTTAGTATTAATAGTCCTCAGAAAGTGGCCTACTTTGTCTTCTTACTCTCACACTTGAAGTACTCAGTTGAAGAGTGAGGTGGCGAGGTTGGTATTAAAACAGTGAGCCTATGCCATTAGCTTTGTCTCCATCCTGTGAAGTATCACTTGAACCTGGAGACTAAAACTACAGAAGAAAATGGCAAATAATCCTCATTCTTGCTAGAGCTATGGAGAGAAGATCCCTTTATGCCGTTAGTATGCAAAGTGTACGTTTTCTGTATCAGTGAATCAAGCTCAGAGCAATGACTTTTGTTTTTTGTATTTTATGCAATTTCTAACTATTTCCCGTTTAAAAATCTACCTTTCTTTTAATTATTTTTGTAAATAGATTTTATATATTCTAGGTAAATGCTACAACGATTGATGGAGTGACACCTCTATTTAATGCCTGTTCGAGAGGCAGTGCAGCGTGTGCTGAGCTCCTGTTACAGTACGGTGCCAAAGCTCAGTGGGAGTCCTGCCTGCCATCACCAACACATGAAGCAGCCAGCAGAGGTAAGAAATTACCTCCTCAATAAACATGGAGCAGTTGAGCAATGTCTCAGTAAGAGAGTTAAGAAATGTGTGTGGTTTTGTCCATGAGACACTGAAGTCAAGCAAACTGTCATGCTTTGTACTGACAGGTCACAGTGAATGCCTGGAGGTACTGATATCCTGGGGTATAGATGTTGACCAAGATCTTCCTCATTTAGGAACACCTCTGTATGTAGCTTGTGTTTCACAGCAGATCCATTGTATTCGAAAGCTTCTTTATGCAGGTATGTCATGATTTCAATAAAAATATTACTGGTCTGTAAAGTAAGAAAATTGTACTCGCCTTTGAAGTCGGCTGTGCTCAGCCAATTGAACTGGAACCCTTGCAGGGTTCTACTCCAAATTTTATGCTGATTCATGTTTTCTTATAGCTTACTTATCTGGTATTTTTTGGTGCCATAGTAAGCATAAGAAGAAAAAAGGAAATCAGACCAGTAAGAATGAATGTTCAAAATTTTCAGCACATACAGCAGCTTTATAGATACTAATTTTCTGTAGGAAAAACAAGGGTAAAAAATGAGCTTTGAGAAAATTTAGATAGTAATCATTAAGATTTCAGTCAAACTATTTTAGCAATGAAGTCCCACTTGCTTTCATTCTTCAGCAAGTTCTGGTTGTTCTTTTCATGAGGCATAGGGACTGAGTTGCAGAGGGAAAAGGTGAGGTAAAAGGCAACTGATCCTAAATTTCAGATTACTTATTTAATCAATGAGTAAGAGATGTTGAAGGCTCACTGTTTCAGCACAAGTTCAGGGACACAACTGGCATAGCTGAAAGACAATTTGCTGTGTTTCAGGTATTTACATACAGGACTTTTGCATCCTGCAGAACAAGGAATTAAAATGTTATAATTAAATGAATAATTCAGCCTTGCTATCATTGCACTAGAATAGTTTTACTAGTTGATTGCATGCTATATTTAGAACTTAAACAAGCAGCTAAAGTGTTTCTCATTGAGTCCATTTCCTTGGATGATTAATTATCCTATGTCAGGATTTTTTATGTTTAAGAACAGCAAAAGTATAATTAGCATATTTTGGAATTGAAATACTACCATACAGAAAAAAAGTAACAGAAGGGCATATTCTACATTTATTGGTGCCCTGATGTAAAAAAGGGTATGCAAATTGATAATATAAGTAATCAGTTATGTAAATCGAATTTTTTCATGTTTTATCAGTTTGTGAGAATGTATTAGATGGTGAAAAGCAGATAAACAATGAAATAAGCAAGAGAATGGTATTGCAGAAGCGTGCTCAAATTGTTAGGAACAGTGAATTATTCAGATTTCAGATCCAATTGGTAGACCTGTGACATTATAAACTTATTTTACTCAAATGGACATTTAAAATGCAAAAAGTGTTGATTCTGGGAGCAAAGTTGGTACAGAAGGCAATTTTTGGTCTCACAAGGTCAGAAAGAAGTCTGAAGAAGCCTGGATTTTAGATGAACCAATGGCTTGCCTGTAAGGGAGTTTTCTCCACCTAGCTAGTTTAGTTTAACTCTTGTATGGATTTTTTTCTTGAATATCAATGCATTATTGCAAATTAATTGAGTCCATTTTAATTTAAAACATGTTAACAATTACCTATTAATATAAAAATCTAATAATTAGAACTCATGGATTGGGAGAATTAATGGTTTGGGGTTTTTTTCCCTATTAGCTTTCTTAAATGTGTATCTTATCTTAACTAAAATTAAAACTAATTAACAGATTAATAAATAAAGGTTGGATGGGATGGGAGTCTATTTCAAACCCTTTGCTGTCTTCAACATGTGAAAATTTTAAGGCATCCAAGATTCTTTATTGAGTTGATGTACTTACAAAAATAAACATACAGAACTTCAGTTTAGTGATTTTTTTTTAAAACTTAAATAAGGAAAGTAAATTTTTTATATAGTACAAATTTTCTTAAATGTGTACAAAAAGTGGTTTTTTATGATTAGGCAATAGTGATGCTCATGTTACTTGATGGGTACCTGATACCTTTTTATCTAGTTGTACTTAGGTAATAAAACCTAGGATAAAAAAACAAAACCCAAAGAAAACAATGATGTGATTAGTTATAGTTCTATGCAATAAAAATAGTAAAGTGGCTAAATGCACTGCGGCATTCCAGGCCAGTGGTAATTTTTGTTTGTTTTTTTAGCCTCGTCTTTCTTACTCAGTGGCAAATTTAATTAATCTCTTCTTATGTCTCTTTATGTGCATCTGCCCACCAGGTGCCAACGTGCAGAAAGGAAAGCATTTGCAAACTCCACTCCATGCTGCTGCTCAGCATTCTAGTACAGAGATTGTAAATTTACTCCTTGAATTTGGGGCAGACATAAATGCCAAAAATTCAGATTTTGAGAGGCCTGTTGATTTAGCTGCCCCAAGCAGTTTAGTGGAGGGACTGCTGCTCTTCCATGAAGGTAAGTTTTACATGTTTATATATGAAACTTGTATTATTAAAAAAACAAACCCACCTAGAAAAACCCCAAACTTAACAGTCCAAACAACCCATATTATAGAAGGTAACACTGTGCTGTATGAAATGAATATATGAGCATTCAGGTAATTTCCTTTCTAACTATAAACATATTCAGCAATATTTAGCCTCAGGCCAGAGCCCATTGACCAAGCAGCATCAGAATTTATACAAGCTGAAAAAGTATCATCATATGTTTATTGGGTGTTTACACAAGTAGACATTAAAGCTACATTTTTATTGTTTTTTACCGACCTTGTTAAAAAGAAACAGAGTATTTAAATTTCAGGTTAAAAATATATTTCATTTTTGTCAGCTGTCATAATATTTTTAAATATGTATTTTATGTGCATATAAAGCAAATTATTTTGATTGTGGGAAAAGCATAAGAAGTTTAATTTTCTAAATTTTCTTTAAAAAATTATAAAAACCTGAGAAACAGGAGACTAAAGAGTCTATAGTCCCTCAAACCTCTTAAAGGTCTATCTGCTTTGGAGAAGGAGAATATTCCAAAGGGAACTGGACCTATTCAGACTGAGCTATGTATAATGTAAAAATAAGCCACAAGAGAATGAAACTATTTCAATAACCATGGGCATCCCTTTAGATGTGAACTGACAAGTAACACTGATTTATGTTTTCCTCCAAAAAACCACTCTGTAGTCTGAATGCTATTAACAAAACCCCTCTGAAAATTGTATATTTTCACAAATCTACCAAGACTAGTACTGTTTTTAAAAGTTAGAGTAAAGAAAAAAGTTATATGGCTAGACACAGATACAGGTTTATTGTCTGCAGAAAATAGCGATGTTCATTTTGAAGGAGTGGGGGGCAGAGTGATAAAGACATTATGATTAACTAGTTAGACCACTAAATATGGTCCAGGATCTTGGGGTATTTTGCCTGCTTATTCTTGTTGCAGTAATGCATTGGTAATGCAGCTGGTAGCAGGATGTAACCTGTGCTGTGAATAAAAAAATCCAAAACAACAAGTCTGCAGTTTTTAAAGTTATTGACATAAAATATTTTCTGGGAGTTGGTTCTTAATTTTAAAAAACTGACCTTGTCTTGCTTTCTGTAGTATTTCCCTAACTATTATTAAGGTTTAAGTAACCCAAGTCTTTATTTTTGTGGGCAGAAAAATGAAGGGAATGATGAAAAAGTTCAAATTTGCAAAATGTAAACTTTTTTTTTTTTTAGAAATCCCAGTATTGTGCAAGACTGTTGTAAACCAAAATGCTGGTTTTCATAGTTGTACAATTAAACTCCTTTCTTTATTGTTTGCAGCCACACCATCTTCTCTTTGTCAGCTCTGCCGACTATGTATCCGAAATTACATAGGAAGAGCTAGACTGCATCTTGTTCCACAACTCCAGTTGCCAACAATACTTAAGAATTTCTTACAGTACAGATAACATAGTAATTGATTGTCAGAAACTTAAATATAGCAAGTACATTTTCTTCTCTCTGTTTATTGTACGTTTTATCTAAAGAACTGCTGGGCGGAAAAAAAAAAAGCCTTTTGCATATTGCTTAAAAAAATTGTATCTTTGACACCTGGTGTATGTAATGTAATAGTAATTGGGAGCCATTCAGCAACTAGTGCCAAGGTGCTAATCCAGCTGAATTGAATAAGTGTGCTGATACTCTGGGACATGATTGTATAACTTTATCTTAACCCTTAATAGCTTTAGTGCTGTTAACTTTAATTGTATTTATGTTTTTAAAATCTGTTTGACACACCTGAACCACAGAGAGTTTCTTCATTATTATTTGTTAAGTTTGTCCATTTGGAGTCAATATTTTATGTGTTTTTAAATTTCTGTTGTTCATGTACCTAAAAATACTTGGTGATGGGTGCACTTTATGCATTGAGGGTGCACTATATGCATTGATAAAAATAAAACAATTAGATGCCAATTCTTTTTCTTTATAAAGACAATTCATTAATCACAGTGAGAAACTTCCTTTACTATTCTTTACTGCCTGTGCTGTGAATTGTAATTAAGCTGATGTGAACATAACCTCAATTTTTTATAGAATTCTTTTTATTGGTACAATTAGTAACATTTCTCAAAAGCCTTAATGCAGAGATGCTTTTGATATCCTCTTGTAAAAGAATTATATGGGCACTTCCCTTATCTTTTCATAACAATGCTGTATCACAAGCATTTAATGGGCATATTAAATAATTATTTACCTCAAAGAAAGGGATATTTTAATGTGTAGTGTCTATGAGGTTTCTGAAGGCATATAGTGGAGATGTGGATACTGAATCTTCAAGCTCGACTTCAGGAGGTGAACACAAGGCTTCAAAAATGTCAGTTTTCTGAATCAAGATGGGTACAGCTTATGAGAGGACATTACTTCTCTTACTACCTCTTTTGTAAACATTTACCCAGCTCCAAAAATCCTATTGCAAATTCCCAGAATACTCCAGCAGGCATTTCTGTGAAAAGCTAGAGATGGAATGGTGACATGCCCAATAGAGATTAGAAAACCCTAAGGCTTTGTTTGTGCCCTTGAATTTTTGATGATTATGATCTGAATAGATGAAAATACAGCGCTCCTCCTTTCCCTCTTCTCATTTGGCGTTCCTTTGAGAACAGATTACTTTCTCAGTGACAGATACTCAGTTCCTGCAAACCAAAGCACTGGACCTGAAAACTTGCCATTTGCCCTTGGTGATTCACCCTCTTCCATTCCTTTTCAGTGACTCCTTTCAGTATTTATATTTCTACTGGAAAGATGCTAAGTGAGGAACTAACTATAGAGGAAGCTTTCACAAAGAGGAATGCTGACTCAGTTGCTAAATTATATGCACCTAATAAAAAATGTAGCTGTCTTGCCACTATGTTAAATAACCTTAATTTGCTTCTGTTCCCTGCAAAAATTCTAGTTAGGGGTCTTTTCTGGAGTCCTTGTAAAGGAAAGTCAAATGCAAATATGAGGAGCTGCTTTGCAGTCCATTATATCCTGAGTCTGTACCAGGGTGAATGTAGTAGTTTTTGTTTTCATCCAGAAAGTAGCAATTTGTGTTTTCAGGTACAACACCATTAATGTGTATTATTTTGACAAACAAGCTAACTTTGAACTGCCAAGCCAACCACATCATTGTTGAACTTCTCCACATGAAATGAGCTCATTTAGAACCTCACCTTCTGGTGTACACATCGCTTTTCAAGTTTGATTCAGACAAAGTGGCAAAAAAAGCTCTCATGTCCTATACACCTATATCAGTTTGAAGTAAACCTGTCTATTCTGCAAAACACCTCTTTGGAATGCAACTAGATAATGTTAAAAGTTTTGCTGAGAGTCACACCAGAGTCCAAGCCATCTCATTGCAAATAGTGTTTTCATGCTCTTGTGGCATTTGCAGTATCTATTCCCTCTGATCCCTGCCACCATCCAAAGAGCAAACAAGACCATCTTTGTAGTTTACACATATTTGGTACAATTTTTTCTGTAATGTTACAGAACAGGAGACTAGTCAGAAGAAACTAGCTTGTGGTAATACCATTACTTGGATCTCAGGCAACAGACACTTCCATCTTTTGCTACCAGATAATTATAAGAATTTTGGCAAGCTGAGCTGAGTTGGATGGGATGTTGCTTCTGTTACTATGTGACAGGGACAAACAGATTAGGGAATGGATGTGGTTGGCCTGGCAGGACTATGCACTGGAACAGGCAGATCAGAGCATGCTATTGCCACATACCAAAAACACAGCAATGAAATACCTGGTGTTAGTGCTTGGTAAAATCCCTTCCAAAAATGATCCCTTGTTTAGCCAGAAATGAAAGGAAACAGGTTTGTTACTGTTCTCAGGCTGTGAGGGCCCTAGTCCAATGTGGCTCTGATGGATTGAATTCTTAGTATGAAATAAATGTAAAGTAGTGTATTAAAATATTAGGACCCAGCATCTGAAGCAAACATTGACCAAGGTCAGAGCACTGTTATAGAATACTACAATAAAGCTCTTATTAAATGAATTGTTATACCAGTTAAAAAGTGTTCTAAATCCAACAGTGAAATCCTGTAGGCTTGCTGGAAGTATTCCAGAGACCCACAGGAGGTACTGCACTGGTGGGTGAGAAAGCATGTGGAGTACAGGGTTCTCCTTGTGCTTCTCCTTGGGCCTGTCCTGGGCTGTGGGTCGCTCGGCTCTGACCATGGCCAGTGCAGCCTCACTGGCGCAGCCTGGCGGGAGCCACGCGCAGGGTGGAACAAACAGGGCGTCATTCCAGTCCACAACAGGGGTTTAAAGTGCCAAATCTCCTGTCTCAGTCTGCAGCTGCCAGTGGAGCTGTCCGTGAAGCTTATAAACATGTCAGTACTGTTGGACAGGTTATTTCCATAGAACAATGGATTTGGTTTTGCAGCAGTGTTGAACATAACTGAGATTTAATACTAATTGGAAAGCACTAGCTGTGTAGCTTCAAATGCTTTTTCATTGAAATGGAAATATGACTTTTACAGAGCAGTCAAACAGTCTTTTGAAGATGAAGTATTCTTTAATATTTAGGGGGAGATACCTGTATTTGACTTGCTGTACTAGACAATGAAGCTACATATTAGCAATCTGAAATTATTTTTGAAAATGATGCACCAGTTGACAGTTGCAACTACAGCTGTAACAGCAGATACAATTACAACTTTTTCTGCATATTCCCCTCACTCACCACTGTATAAACAACTTTAAGGAAATGGAACCTCATGTTACTCATAATGACTGTTCTCTGATGGATCTCCAATATAAAAAACGCCCTTTGACTTAATTTTTGTATTTTAGTAAGGAAAGAATTCTTAACCCTCACTCTGTAATTTAGAGGGAGTAGATTTGCCCAAGATTCCATGTTAAGGCATAACTTATGTGCAACACATTGATGCAGTTATACTACATATTTAAGATATTTTAACTGTGAAATATTAGTAAAAATCCTTATGATACAACAAAAGATTTAAAATATATTAGAACGGCAGTTGAGTCAATGCTTCAGATCCCAATCATCAGTCATGGGGCTGCATGTTCGGTTCTTATCTTTGCTCTCCACCTCTGTATCAACAACTTTTACATAACAGGTTGTGCAATTTATGTGCTAAAAGACATATAGTCTTTCATATGACAGAAGCAAGATTAGATACTGAGTGATGGAAAATTCTTCCAAAAACTATGAATTTTAACTTCTGAAACCAAATTCATCTTCTGCAAGCTCCATGGAGTAAACAAATGAAAAACATTTTCAATGAATACTTGCAGGAATTAAAAGATTCATTTCCAGCACCCAAGTACATAAAAAAATGGGGTTTTAAGGGTACAAAACAGCTGTTCCCTCTGCCCAATATATTCTTACACCAGAAACCCTGTAATAATACTCCAGAACACTGCCAGAGTGAAATTTTACCATTTTAAAGAGGGAGGGAAAAAACAATCCAAGATTTTCTTTCGTTTCTGATCTCTATCCCACCTTTCCAGCATGGTGGCACTGTTATTTCTATAGTTAAATAAGGGCAAGGTTTACCTCTATATTTAGTACTGTTTGGTAGAACGTGCTAAACAGAGACCTGATACTATTTCCAGTTTTACAACAGTTGCTATAGAAATAATTCTGCCAATTTTTAATTGCAACCTCTTTATATTTCATGTAACTATCAGAAATTTAAATAAATTTTAAAATTTATTTTAAAGCAGCAGCAAAAAATATAAGAACAGATAAAGTGGATTTCTGTTTATGTGCCATTAAGCTAATAAAGAGTATTGTAACAAAGGCATCTTTTCTACAGGTAAGCAATTCTGATTATAAGAATTATTAATAAGAATAATGAGTATAATGTTTGCCTTATAATTCAATTCCATTCTATTAAGAGCTTTTAAGTTTAAACATTTTTAGTATTCTATTGCCATAACTGTTTTTCCATTTGAGTGCAGATTTAGTAAATAAAAATATATATGCACAAGTATTTACTTCTGATCTCTCATACTATATGCATGTTTATAACTAATACAAAATGTAAAAAGAAAACAAGCATTTTAAGTGTACATAGCATAGTTAAATAACTTCAATAAATATGCTGTTTGTTCTATACAAAGCCTATCTTAAAAAAAAAAAAGAAGTTTATAAAGAGTTTTAGCCTCCAGTGAAAGTATAATGGGAGATGTTGCAAATATGATCCCATTGGAAAATAGAATTTCGTAACACAGATAATCTAAATAAATAAACAATAAATAGATAATCTAAACAAAACATTAGTGACCAAAACATTTATACTGCTATTAAAGCACAATAACAAGTGGATGAAAAAAAAATCTACTTTTTAAATTTTACTTTTGCTATAGAACCCTGTGTGTAAAAATTAGTTCAAATTTAAAAGAGGTACAGTGTGAAACAACCAAAATGTTCCAGTCATTCTAAAAACAGTTTGCAGTTGCTGTCAATAAAGTAATTCTATTATTATATATTTGAAAGAGTGTTTATGGGTTTCAGAGTTTGTTATCAATATTTTGGTAACATGTAGGTAGTCGTTTACTTTACAAAGTGTCTATTCACACAGAGTTGACAAAAATAATTGTCTGACAACAACATCCTTACTAAAAAAAAATGACATGGCTATATATGAAATTAGGACTTTTTCTTTGGATTATTAAATAACTTTTTTTCTTTGGATTATCAACAAATATTTGTATTGAAATCCTTTTTGTTCTCTTTTACAATTTTCAAACTGCAAGACATTGACCTTCAGGAAGAATCAACTACCACCTTTCTGCCGTTTGACAATCAAGGTTAAATCAGCATTAACCCCCAGAGTATTATTTTAAGCACTATAAAGTACAGAGGAAACACCTCATCAAAATGGGTTAAGTCGTATTCCTGTTCCTAGTGGTGAAAAAGGATTCACTTTGGCCCACATCAAAGCATCATTCAGTGAAATAGCAGATTTTCCATCTTCTAGGAAGAACACAGGACCCTGTAAAGCAAAAATGTTTGGGAAAGGAAAGAAAAGGAAATTATGCATGTATTGTGTAAAGGCCACAACAGAAAGCACATTTTATCTCAGAACATAAAAACCTTTTTTAGACCTATCCACTATGTTCATACAGAAATTTTTTTCCACTCACTTAAAACTGATAACAGCTACACATTATGAATTGAGGGCACTTATGTTCCCAAATCTGTCAACTGAACCTTTCATAATATTTAAATTTTTAGTTTGATGTGCTTTATTGTTATTTTATATATGCTTCTCAACTATTCCAGGGTTAAATTTAGCTTGAATTAGAAATTGAGGTAACAAGCATCTTTCTTCAGAATAGTGTCCATATTTCATCATGTCTATGGTTATTTCTGCGGATCTGTGCTTTTACCTATCCACAAAAACTCCTCCAATATAATGCCTCCATGAATTGTTTGAAAACAGTGTCTACGTGCAGTCTACAGAATAATTTGAAATATTCACTATGAAAAGGACAAAGTACTCGTTCATGTAATGGAAAAAGAGCTATTTGCTAATTTATTAATTTCACAAAATCTACTCTCAAACCTGCAGTTCAGTTTCAGTGCTTTCCTAAAAGTTATGCTCTCCAAACTTGCTACGTAAAACTTGTAAACCCATACAAGTAGGCTGCTGTACTTCAGTAGAGTTAATCAGTTAACTGATTTTGATTGTTGAACTGATCTGCATGCCTAAAGCCATGACTCCTAATGTAAGCTAATCCAGAAACAAGGATCCTGTAGATGACAAGCTGGTGACACTATATCTGCTATTCTTGTTGAATGCATTGTAACAGTGGCAGCTTTACATGGCTGTTAGCAAATGTTGAGAGTACAGTCATAGACAAGAGACCACTGATCTCATCTGTAAGTGTTGAGAGCAATTTTTTTAGATTAATGGTGAGCAGTTGAATTTTGAGAATTTTGCTTACCTCAAAAATCCCACTAGCATTTTGTAAACTCCAACTTTTGTCACAAAACTAACCATCCCACTTAGTCCCTAAACCACCCTGTTACTCTTTGGGCTGACTGACATCTTACACTGGAGAGGGGAAACACACTCAGCATCACCTAGGAAAGTAAATTCTCACTGAGGCATTGTCTGGAGTCAGTAGTGTTTTCAGGATCTTTCAATTTTCTCTTTATTAAAATAACAACATATGCTAAAGAGGTGTTATAAGGACTAATATGTATTAATAGTAAAACTCTATGTGAGTGATGAATAAATACATTTGAATAGCCTTCTAATATCTGGATTTAATTAGTAATGAATTCCAAGTTTTATAATATACATTTCCATAGTGATAAAAACCAAAATCAGGAAAATTTTAGTATGTGGTTGAAGGCAAATAATTTCCTGGCTTTTATTCAAGCTCTGGTGAGGGAGTAGTCAATAAGATACATGCACTTTAGACACAACATTTGGCAGAGGAAATTAAAAGGTTTTGGATTTGGAAAATGACAACTATTTGATTGGACAATTCTCTATATAGCATTTCTTATACAGCAGGTGTCACTGCCTGTCACCTTTAACTGTGCTCCTATGATAACAGGGTAAACATTTCCAAACCAAATGATGGGAGGGACCTTTGATTTATGGCAACCTCACAAGCAGTCAGTGCTATCAGCAAAAAGAATACTTCAGCTCTCTGAAACCGTACCTGGATCTTTAGCCCTGTCAAACAAGAGGTATGAACATCTGAATGACTAGGAAGATTTGATCCAGTGACACAGTCTGGCCCAACCATTCCTTTCAGAGGCTCCTTCTGAATTCGCGATACGAGTACTGAATACAGCGCTCTCTGCGATTCAGAGGGCGGGGTGCATGGAAACTCATCTGTAGGCCTAGGAATGTAAAAGAAATTTGGTTTTCAACTTGGCTTCCTAATTTCTGTTAGAAATTAAGACCCGCAAAGCAGTGGCATTCAGACTTTACAAAGGGAATACATTTACAACTAAACAGTTAAATATTACTCGTCTCGCTCACAGTAATTTTATATTTTTCCACCTACTTGTTTGATTGTGTGCAAGCTCTCCATGCATCTAATTCCTCAGAAAGTTGTTCAATTTTCAGAGGTACAGATACTTCCCGTCTTTTTAAAAGCTGACTGAAAAGGAATGCAAGTAATTAAAGTCCAAATTAATAATAATAATGACTTTTTCCATAGAAGCAAAACTACTTCTAACTGAATATGGAGTAACTATGAACAAGAATTGATCCTTCACAATATATACCATATTAAACTTTATTAATACTCATACAAGTTATAAAAGTATAGCTTTAGATTTAAATTTTATTTCAATTATCCCTATTTACACCTTATTTAATTTGCTGTATTTTTTTTAATTTGATATCACTCTATATTTCAAGGCTATATGTGTTTTTACTTCTTAATATTGTCAACTTTACTAAAATTAAGGATCCGTTTTGCCGACTTATACAACATATGGTAAAAATGCAGTTAGAGAAACATAGTTCAACACATACTCTGGGATAGCCTTGTTTCACTTACAGAAAACAGTTTCAAAGCCCTCACAGAGGATGCATTTTTTATGTATCAAAATATAATATAGGGGGCAGTTACTACCTGACTAATTCTGCCATCTTTCATTTGTGTTGGGATACTTTAAAAATGTCCTGCTGAAGCATGTAAATTGTCCACTTTAAGCAGGCAAGTGTCAGTTAAAGATGGGCTAGAAACTAAAAATCGGTGAGTCTTGAAGATATTGGGCAATCCAAGAACAAAACTTTGAACGATATTATTTTGTGGTTCTTTACATAATAGGTAATTGAAAGCTTTGCAGCCAAAAGCATCACAAAATGAGTCTCAAAGACTGCTTGTTACTAGTCTATTAATATCCCAATCAAAATAGCCCTTCTGTAAAAGCTTGTGTTTCATCTTGTTATTTCTTTAAGTACAGAAAAGAAAATCAAACCCACAACAAATCCTCCTTTTCCCTTTTCCCAGTACTCTCACCAAGTTTCTGACATGAGGATAGCTAAGAGGAAAGAAGTTTAATTTTTTGGGGATGGGATGTGAAGAAGTGGGGTCAATGTATGGTATATGTCATAATAAGGACTGAGATTACTCAGAGTTAATGAAAACGGTCTTACCTTGTATACTCATACAGTGCAGGTACAATGCTATTGTACTGTCTTCTGATAGCAAGTAAAGCACCAATGTAACCACACAAAATCAGCAACTCATTCCGAAATCTAAAAATGAACAAGTATCAATCATGAAAAACAACAAGCATTTGGAAAATTATTAAACAAACTCATATTCACTTTATAATTTTAAAACCTAATTTATCCATCCACCTTTTGTGGAGAATATATGTTTGCTGAATATGCTTACTTTCTGTGTCATGGACTTGTTAAAACATACTCGATCTGCTTCATATTGATCTCCTTTATTAAATTTTAAATGGCACGCACAACACAGTTTTTAAGCACAATGATGTAGAGTTACAAAAACATCACTCAGACCTTTTAGTGTGATAGAACTAAATGTAAATAAAACTACCCCAAATATTAGTGCTGATTTCAGTTTCACCAAGTTTCCCCAACTTTTCTTTACTTTTCGTTCTTCACACATATACTTGTGTAGGCACTTAGGCCTGGCTTCAACCATCCTTCATAAAGGTGAACCAGAGCTATTCAACTATTTTAGAGTTAATTCTGAAAGTGGCAGTCCAATGTTTCTTAATACTTAGACATAAAAGCCCACATGATTTTTGATACCACTTCAGGAAACTGAAACCAGAGCTGATCAAAGTGAAGCTCTTCACATGAGACCAGTACTGATTCACACATTGTAAACATTCCATGGAGAAAGAAGCAATAAAATATCCTTTTTTTCCTTGCTAAACCTTCAAAATCTGGGAGAGTCCACATTCTATTCTCCACACTGGAAACAAGCATGCTTGCTGGATTTTTTTTGTGTCCCTCTTCTGTTAACCAAAAAAATTATACTAACAGTGTGCACTTACATATATATATATACACACACACATACATATACACAATCTGAAAGACTTAAGGAAAGTTTCACTTTTCTAAGTCAGGAAAATATACTCACTCACTGCACTTAGGCAACATTAACTGTTCAGTTCGTATGTAACTTAGAAGATCAAGATATGGAAAGACTGAATCTAAAGTCCAATCTGAGCCACAAAGTTGTTCTGTAGAAAGATAAAATGAAAAATATCTCATGAGGCAAGTTATACAAATGACTTTTGCTTTAAAATTTTTCTTCATCCAAGTACCTACCTTTCACATACTGAATGCCAACAGGGAGAGCCTTTTCAGGTTCTGTGCTTAACAGATAGTACTTTATTGTTTCAAACACATCCCCATCTGCCTGAATTGTCTCTGCCACTCGCATGCATTCTTCCACATCAGGAAGATTACACTGGAAAACAAACATTTTGCAAGAAAAGTATTGAAATATTCAAAAATTTTTCTAAGATGCAGAGAAATACTGATGTTTGCACATAACAATAAGAAAAGATTCTCTCTGAAGGGTCATTGAAAAGCATACTTGCATATAATGCACATTAAGATAGTCATCTAGACCAGAGCAACACTCCAAAATGTTCTGTAACTTTAATTTAAGCATTACCAGTTTTCATTGCTTATGTTTTTGTGAAGTTTTTACTACTGTTTAATAAACATGCAGTCTGCCTAAGGGTGTGCAGCCAAAGCAGACTCTTCTGCTGCTGAAGAGGAAAGGGGGCATTTATGGATATTACAGGCATAAGATATAAAACAATTCAGACTATAGAAGAATGATCTGCGAAAACATGATTAGGCTGCACATCTAGTAGGTTATAAATCATACTGACAGGTAATTCTGAAGATCATAAGCTACTTCAGAAAGTAACGTGTGTCAGGGAAATAGTGCACAAAGGTAGAAATAACTAAATTTATTGTACAATACTGAAAATAAATTCAACGAAGACTAATAGAGTCTTTTCTAATAGAAAAGGATATGTTACATATAAGACTGTGGAGACAAATTCATCCTATGGTTTTATATGGCCTTATGTTTTTGAAATTAGTAAATAAATCAATACAAAACCTTATTAGATTCAGGTAAATTCTTTTGCACCGTACCTTTTCATGCAGGTCATTTATTTCTGCTATGCATCCAGGATAAAAAGCACATAGTTTTACTAACTGCACTTTATTATCAGGAATCATCATAAGAAGATCAACTGCTAAATCCCTGCACAAACAAAAAATGACATGTAGTTACCCTTGATGGTTTGTAATAAAAGGAAACTATTTTCTCTTTTACATTCCTTTATAAAGAAGAGTTTACTGAAAAAATACTATTTCCAGAGAAGTGTAGAAGCATCCTCGGTCTCTAAGACTATTTTCATTCAATAAATGAGGCTTCATTATTCATCTCATTGGGAAAGTAATTAATTAATTTTCTGTTGCTTTAGTTGGTTGAATTAAACAGCTGTGCAATTCTTAAGGATCAGAACCATTGAAATGGAAGAATATGTAAGCAGGGATGGGAAAGGAGAGTAGGAACCCTCAAATCTGAGAGAAGAAAAGATAATAATGTTGTTCACTGTTATGAAACCATCCTCAGAATTCCAGGCTACTAAAGCTTCATGACAACAAGGTAGGACATCTCTCGATGCCATCCAGAATGGCTTGGTGCTCATGTGACGTTGAAATAGAGAGATTATAGGGGAAAAGAATGTGATTCATATTTTCATCCTTCTCAAGGGAAAACTGTTTTAGAAAACTGATATTTCTTACATTTTCCTAAATATTTTACCACTTGTTACCCTATCCTTCACACAACAAACAGCTGAAGGGAACATAATACTAGGAAATTGAGAATTGTTCCATGTAAGTTTTAATAACTGGTTATTCTGTGACTTTTCTATTCATGCAGATACCATTTCTCCTGTGAACCTCAAGACTGACTTGTCCCTGTGTAAGGCAAAAAATCCTACTGATTTCCTCTGGATTTTCAGAATGTTGTCCTGAGCTTAAAAATATTGAAGTAATCTATTATCCAATATTTGCAACCGCTTTCTATCTCACTTTCAAGTATTAATCACAATTAAAAATTAGGACACTTAGAGAAATTTGAAAAACTTGTGACTTTATTAAGGGAAAAAATTAGCTTAAACTTTCTCCAAGAAAGCAAAATACCTGTATCCAAGTGATGGAAAGCTAAAAGGAAGACATTGAAACAGTATTGAACAAAATTTTGTAATATTTTACAGAGAAAATATCTGATAGAAAAGAATTAAACTACATCAGCAAATCTAAGGGTCAGGGCAACTGACTTCAACAACAACAACAAAGCTTTCTATTTTATCCCTTTTGACAACCTAAAGAAACCCATGCTGAAAGGTCTTTAGAAAATCTGTGATATTATTATTGTGCAACAGCCACTTTTCCAAGTTACCTAATATAGGATATTTCACAAGTTATAGAGCTATTTTCAAGATCACTTATTCATGTGTGCTATTCTTCATAAGCAATTTAAATATTTTTAAGTTATTAGATATTGTCTTGTTAAAAAACCTAAATCCAATATTAATTTGAAAAAAAGTGATTCAAAGAAGCACTCATATAATGGGCTACAAATTGTGCTACCTGGAATGAATTTTAAGAATCTGGAATTTTTAAGAAACTGGAATAATTTTTAAGAATCAAACTGAAAACACTGTTGAGTATAAAGATCAAAATGAGGTGGCTGAGTTTGCATATGCAGAATTCAGTCTCTAAAGTAAAATATGACTAGATTTTGAATAGTAGAAAGATGCTTTTGACAGTATTTAGGTGTTAAATACAAATAAAAATATGTCCTTAAACACTCACACATTTTTTCAAGACTCTAGATTTGGGAAAGTGCATGAATGTTTAGTTTTAAGTTATTTTTTAGTTTAATTTTATATTTTAGAGCATTTCTAAAAACAACCAACCAAAACTCAAGAAACACTCCACCAGTAACTGATTTCCTTATTAACCCATCAGGATCCCTCTAGTATTCCTTTAGCTGTCTACAATTAAGTGCTTCACTACAGTGAAATGTTTGCAACTGATGGATATCCTTAAGCATAACAACCAGTAAAAATAAAAAGGGAGCTCTTCAAATATCAGAGACCCTTGAACTCCAGCTTCCCTATACATGATCTTATGAGTGCAGCTAACCAAATGAATTATGCTGTGTGAAAATCTCGTTATTAAAAAACAAAGAGATTAATGAATCTCTGATCTTTTCCTATGGAATATAAAAAATATGCTGCAATGGCTGAAAATAAGAATCCAGGATTGCAAGGTGTTCAGTACAGTGTGTGAAACCCATTGACAAATCCAGATGTATACGTATACTTGGGCAATATGCAGTACACATACAATATGCAATATGCAGTAAAATTTAAAATTTTATGACGTATACCCATGTAGACTTCAGTGTTCACATGCTGTAAGTTTACAGAAGCTTTATGGATATAAACATAAATGCCATACCATTTTAAGTACTAATTACAGCCCTGAGATCAGAACAAGCTTTTGTTATGGAACTGGAAAAGATATACAATGTTTTGTAACTCTACATCCAGTACTTCCTATCAGAGGCTACATAAAAACCACCTTCACAATGAAGCAGCTTCAGACAGCTTAAAAGCTGCAGATGGAATTGCCAAAACAACCCTATTAAGACTGGTGCAATGCAGACACAGTAAACTATTGCAAAATGAAAGCAGCAAGTCACCAGTTTCTTATTTTATTTTTTTCTACAATGTTTCATTGTTTAATGAATGCTAAGTGTTCTGTAGAGAGGACTTCCGCTATGTTTCTCTCAGGCTACCTCTAGATACATTAGCAAATACTAACTGTAGAAGAAAAACTGATCCTTAACTGTTTAAGTACACATTTCCTATGAAATGGTAATTACAAACCAGTTATTCAGCTGCCAAATACACCTTAGGAAGGTTTTCTACTTTTTTATTGTTAGACAAAAAAACAAGAAGTTGTATTCTTCATAGTAAAACCACTACAATGAGGACAAGGAAATTTAACACAGAAGGCTTCCCCTATATGCAAGAAAGAAGTTAGTTCTGCAGAATTAAATAGTAATCCTGTTTGATCCTTAAATCTTTGTTCCTAATGCCAATAGAAGATAATTCCTCAGACTCGTAGTTTTATATTTTTCAATCAAGTACTTAAAAATCACTTCACATATCCTACTTGAGATGTTCCTTTTGACCCTTTTTTAACTCAATTCAAACCCTACTTTTTTTGAAGCATTCTTTTTACTCAGTACAAACTAGGACTTCATAAGCTACCTATTCTCAAGTAGCTAGGGTTTTTTTTCATACTCTGACAATGACTACTCTCTCATTTACAATGCATACAGAATGTATTTAAAGCTGAACATTTGCATGCCCTGTACTTCAAAGGTCTAATACAGCAATACTTATTCAAGGAACACTTTTTATTCTCCCTTCCCATGGTGGCTTGATCTCTACAAAGCTTCACAATAACACACCTTGATTGTTTTGTCAGGGAGAAAAAAACAACAAAACGTCTTTGGATTAAGAAATTCTTACCATGCTATTACTGCCATACATTTTCTTGCTAGTAATTCTAGGGCATAATGTGTTGCTTGTGCTGCACTTTCTCCCAAGACAGTACCCACACTGATTGCCAACTCCAGTTCATTTCCACGAATCAGGTTTGCCATCGCAAGCTTGCTCAATGAAAAAAATTATATCATTAAGGGACATGAGCAGTTTTGGATACTCATCATGTTCAGCACATGACATTCATTTATGAGACTTTTTACAGAAGGACAAAATATGCAATAATTAAACACAATTATATATGCATTTTGTGTCTCTTGAATGAGTAAATAATTGTGCACCATGAGATTTCCCATAGCAGAATCTTCCTTTATTCAACTGATATCTAAAATGCATGCTAGGAATTCCTTCTAATCTTAAGGACACTAGCATTCAGTGTGTATTTCCCCCTCTCTTTCAGTGAAAGGAGATTCAAAAACCCAAGAAAATGGGAAGGATTGTCTTGTTCTTACTCTCTGAGCAATCATAGTTACCAATAGACATAGCAGAATGTCAAATCCTACTGGAATACCCATATTTCCAAACTGGAAATATGCCTATTTAGAAATATAGGCATTAACTGATTCTCAGTTTCTCTCAGAATAGCTTATTGGGATGGAATTATATTTATTTGGGGGGATAGAAGAAGAAAAATGTGTTAAGCCAGCAACGACAAAATCCAGATAAAATGAGGAAAAGAAACAATTTCTAAAACTACAAGCAAATTAAAAACATAATAAAATATTTCCTACATGTCAGTTATATTTTTGTACTGAGGGGTGGGTTTAACTTTTCCTATTTACTTCTTCATTTAGACTGTAAATTCCTCAAGGTGGATGATTGCATCTTCTTTAGCACAATAACTTCCAGTTCTGAATGGGTATTTTGAGTCACCATAAACAGTAACACTTAGATGTATATATCTAAGGTACTTAAGTATCTCATATTGCCTAATAAAACAAGATATTGTAAATAAAATTCAGCAGCAACATGCTACCTTCTGTGCATGAGAGAAACCTTGAATTTAATAGAATCAAAGGAGTTTTGCTACTAACTTTAATACTGTAATTATCTAACTCCGCATAAATATAAAAAAGTCAAATGCCAAATACCATTTTAGAATGTGATACATAAATTTTAAAATACATGGAGATGTAAAAAGGAAGTTAATGTTGGCTTTTTCATCATTAAAGAAAAAAATTACCTCTATATTTTCAACAGCCAGATGACAACATGCTGCAAGCACTGCACGGCCATCCTGGAAATACCAATCTGCCAGTTCTTTACTGACCTTCTGCAGGAGACTGCAAGAACACAAAAAGAATTCTGCAAGGTCACTTTAAGGTTGGAGTGCCCTGGGTCTTAATTTATGTAGAATTCACTACTTAAATTATGTAAAATGCTTCTGTACCCTAAAAGTTGCTATATTTGTCTCACAGATAATGACACTACTAGCTTGAAAAATGCAATCTGTTTGAGTTTCATCCACTACTTATTTTGGTGCATACTGAGGTGGGTCAGTTACCCAAAGTCTACATCAGTAGGAAATGTCTCTGGACTGACAGAAGAAAAATCAAATATTTGGATATCCAATCTGTACCTGTAAGCCCTGCACCAGTATTTCTCTAATTGCTCAAAAACTGCTCATGTAAATGAAGTAACTACACAGCCTCCAAACTGTTTTTTTTACTACTCCTATAACTTGATAATGTAATTCAGTTTTTTGATCGCTGTTCTAGACAAGCAGAGGTGCATGTTTGGGTTTTTTAAATGGGCATGGACAATGAGAAGAATAGAATCATGAAATGGCTTGGAAGAGACCTGAAAGATCATTCTGTTAAAAGCCCCCTGCCATGGTGGGGGGATGACTTCCCCTGGACTGGGTTACTCAGAGCCCCATCCAGCCNTATATAATACATATGAAAAATCCATGTTGTGCCAAGAGGCGCAATAGAAAAATTAGTGTAGCATCAGGTAGTTAGTAACTCTACTAACTATTAGAAGATGCAATGTTTTGTTGACTCTGCATTGCTGACGCCAAATTAAACAACTAGTCATTTATCTCCCTTAATGACTTTACACTCTACAGTAAGATGAGGTTTATAAACTAGAACAACTTACTCATTATAGTCATCTGTATTGTCTCCACCAGAATTTGAAGTTCTGCTTGTTGTGGAGAGTGGTAACATCTGTATATTTCCTTCACAAGCTGCCTGGAAGTGAATAAAGTATAGAGTAATTAATGCAGAATTCCAACTGAAGATAAAAGGAATTTTTCAATAACAGTAAAAATCATCTAAGATCTATAAAAGAATTCTAAAGCCAACTTATAATAAATAAAATGTTTGAATGTTTAAACTAATGAACTTATTCATAACTAAATCTAAGACTAGTTTTATCTAGCTATACAAGAATTCTACCGAAGCAGGACACTTCTTCCTTCCTATGCATTTGTGCAGGATTTTTCAGCATTTGGGTATAATGGATGGTGAAGGCTACAACCTTGATTTTTACACCCCAAGGAGCAAGCAGCTCTGAGGAAAGGACAAAGTACCTAGATACTTCTCAGCAGTTATACCTGCAAATCTGGAAAGATTTGGCATATAGTGGCTTAAGGTGGACTTTTCTTTGTATCTGGCAATAATTAATTTCTAACATTAAATACAAAGAGATCAATGAGGGCTAAAATGAAATCAGTTGACAAAGTGGTGGTTGGCCAAGGGTTGGACTCAGTGATCTCANTTGGAATATCCTCAACTTCTCTGGGCAGCCTGTTTCAGTGCCTCACCACTCTCACAGTAAAGAATTTTTCCTAATATCTAATTTAAATCTACTCTCTCAGTTTGATTTTTATTTCACATTATCAGAATCTTCACTGATGACAAACAGCAAAGCTTCAGGAGTTGACTATGTGTAATAACAGGGGATCACAGATACTTGCTAATGCTAAAACTTACTCACCAAAAGTTCTCGGTTAATATGCTATATATATTAGTGCATGGGACTGCATCTTAAATAGCAAGCAAATGAAAATTACAATTATAATTATAATATATATATATAATTATATAATATATAATTATATATATAATATGTATATAATTATATATATAATACATATGAAAAATCCATGTTGTGCCAAGAGGCGCAATAGAAAAATTAGTGTAGCATCAGGTAGTTAGTAACTCTACTAACTATTAGAAGATGCAATGTTTTGTTGACTCTGCATTGCTGACGCCAAATTAAACAACTAGTCATTTATCTCCCTTAATGACTTTACACTCTACAGTAAGATGAGGTTTATAAACTAGAACAACTTACTCATTATAGTCATCTGTATTGTCTCCACCAGAATTTGAAGTTCTGCTTGTTGTGGAGAGTGGTAACATCTGTATATTTCCTTCACAAGCTGCCTGGAAGTGAATAAAGTATAGAGTAATTAATGCAGAATTCCAACTGAAGATAAAAGGAATTTTTCAATAACAGTAAAAATCATCTAAGATCTATAAAAGAATTCTAAAGCCAACTTATAATAAATAAAATGTTTGAATGTTTAAACTAATGAACTTATTCATAACTAAATCTAAGACTAGTTTTATCTAGCTATACAAGAATTCTACCGAAGCAGGACACTTCTTCCTTCCTATGCATTTGTGCAGGATTTTTCAGCATTTGGGTATAATGGATGGTGAAGGCTACAACCTTGATTTTTACACCCCAAGGAGCAAGCAGCTCTGAGGAAAGGACAAAGTACCTAGATACTTCTCAGCAGTTATACCTGCAAATCTGGAAAGATTTGGCATATAGTGGCTTAAGGTGGACTTTTCTTTGTATCTGGCAATAATTAATTTCTAACATTAAATACAAAGAGATCAATGAGGGCTAAAATGAAATCAGTTGACAAAGTGGTGGTTGGCCAAGGGTTGGACTCAGTGATCTCAGATGTCTTTTCCAACCTAATTGATTCTGTGATTTTTTGAAATTCTTTCACATGCTTTAAGATGTAGCTGGGATAACACCATTAAATCTCAGGGCTCAGTTACAAGGGAAGGTAAATCCTGGCACTTTGTTGCTCATTATTATCTTATTAAACCTTTGAGACAAAGACTATTCTATGAATTGTAATGTCTCTGCAATACCTCTCTTACATGAAAAATTAGGATTTTTCTGAAGCTTTAACTAACTTTAAAGTTCAAACATTACAGCTTTTTAAATCAAAGCTTGCGTCAAAGTTACATTCTGTACATTATCCAGCTATTTAGTTAAAACATACTGACCATTTTTCAGTAGAAATTAAAGAGAAATCAAATCCTACATGAATTTGATGTTAAGGGCAATACTGACTGCTAAAAAACAGGTTCCATTTCAACTGAAATTGAACACATGAGTTTTCATTATGGTCATTTGGTTGCAGTTTAGAAAAATCAGTCTTTAATTCTGTAAACATGAGATACCTCCTTCTTATGATTTCTGTGTAAAAACTGGTCAATACCACATGGAAGTAAAGACTAAGGCATCATTATTCAGCTATTTTGCCTTTTAAATATGCATGCCATATTCTGAGTTAAAAGCTAAGAGATAAATAAATATATCTCCCACACTGGTATATATGTAGTAATACCTGTGCAACAAGTAGAGCCTCTTTAAGCTGACCTCTTGAAGTAAAGAAAGAAACCAGTTTCTTCACATCTCCAATAGCTATACAGTATGGGATGACATCATCATTTTCTTCCTGAATTAACTGATCAGCTCTCCTAATTAAACAAATGAATAAATAGACAAAAAAATCTATGTATATGAACAATCACCAACCTTATCTATATGGTGTAGGTATTAGATGAAGCCAAATAAAGTTCACTGAAACTGATCTGCCTTTCCAGACTTACAAGCTGTGAATACTGCACTAAAGAGTTTATAAAGTTGCAATTTATGTTCAAACCTTTGATTCTTGTACACAAAGTTATAGCTGAAATCCCCCGCAGTTCTATCCCAAAGCTTACTAAATGAAAAGTAACATCATGAGAACGCTGTAACAAAAGACAAGTATATCTGGTAATAGTATCCATCCTTCCTACTTGTCTGTGTCCTTTTATGGACTGAAACTACAACTGACCATTTTCATTAACCTACCTTTGCATTAACTTCTTCCAATATTTCATTGATACACCAGGTGCAACTGAGAGAGCTTTGTCCCACTAGAAGAAAGCAGCAATACATTCAACTTGATAATTTCCATTTGAGAAACAGCCGTATTTTAAACTAGTCTAACATATCTTCCATTAAAAATAAATTTTTCAAGAGTTAAATAAAGAATGAGTTATACTTTGGACTGCATGTTAAAAATGAGTGGAACAAGATTATTCTTTTGGGGACTTGTGACCGATTCATTGCCACCCCATCTTTGCTAGGATAGCTGGTTTTCAGAAACCTTCATATTTTTTTATTCTTCAATAGTGTTCTGATATTTTACCTCTCCAAGTTCTACCATTAGCTCACAATACCGCTGAATTTGTCCTAATCTTAAATGTATTTCTGCAGCTTCTTTGAGTCTTTCCTCTTTGCTTGGTGCACCAATACCACCTCCAAACTTAGACATCTTTACTGTTGTCAGTTCTTGTGCCTTGGACTGAGGGAAAAAAAAAAAAGATTAAGAAGTTTTCTGTGAACGAAAACAAATTTTCTTAAGAATGGACTATTGTCAAATATTACAATGGAATATAAAGGATATAATTTAAGAAAAAATTCTTTAGAGAAAAGGCTAATTGGAAGAGATTTCAATGAGATTTCAGTGAACTATGTATATGTTGTTAAAGTAAATATGTTGGTGTTTTGTTGTTTTACATTTTCCTTGATTGTCTTCCTATGATAACTTAATTATTTTATTCTCCTATATAAAAATCTTGATATTTTGAAACTTAATAAAAAATAGTTGTGAGCATAAACCATACAGAGCTGAAAAATGTACATTTTACCATTATAATGATGTCCACATAAAGAAATAACAAAGACAGCAGGCTTAACTGGTAGACAACAGGCTCAGTAGTCTGTCTGTTATGCCCCATTAACCTTATGGCAAAGAAATTATTTATATTCCCAACCACTGCAATTTTTATATTAGTTGGGAAGATAAGACTAAATTTCTTCATCTGGCAGTCTGAGAAACAAGCTGCAACAGAATTATATACAGGGAAAAAATAAAAAAAAGCAAAGGGAGATTTCATTTCAATAATTCTCTGTTGAATTCTATTATTTATGCACAATGATGACATTTGGCTATTCATGACTTTGCAGTACCATAATGGAAGATGGAGAACAAATTTTAAACATTTTTCACCAAAGTAAACTGCCACGTAGACCAATGGCAGCTCCCAAGGATCTGTTTTTTCAAAAAACATAATGCGTTCATTTTTTTTACTCAGCACCTATACATTTTTTATTATTTTCATGCTAAAGTCTCCAATGTATCCTCTCTGTTTCCTAAAAACAGAGTTGCTCTACATCCTTATTTAATCCTGAAATGTGTAGGTACTGTAGGGCCATTATTTAGTTTCCTAAGGAAAAGAGAATATTAGCAGTCCTTAACAAGTAGTCAGCATTACCCTATCCCATACTTTCTCTTAAAGCTCTTAAACAAGATTCTGAGTCAGCAAGAAGGAGAAAAAATGCTTTCAATTAATGTGAACACTTAATCTAGGGCCACAGAATGACCAGCAATCACTGGAGTTACTCTAGGTCACCAGAGTTATAAATGCATGAAATCATGTTGCAGGGATAAACAGACTGCTGACAGGGCACAAGTCAAGATTTAATGTCTTCTCAGGCCAACTGGCTGAAAAAACTGATTTTTTTGACACATGGGCACACAAACAGAACTTCATAGGATTAGCAGAACAGCTGGTATTTTTACACTGAACAACACTAATAATCACTGGAGAGTCATAAGGAACATAGGACACTGTTAAAGAGCCTGTGATTTTACAAAAGAGACAGCATGTAACAGCAAACAACAGGTGATACCTGGTAAGTATTAGTCCTGGGGCTGGCAAGTGCATTCCCTGATCCATACCAGTAGATCATCTTTCCTCTATTTACAATCCAGTCATTAGAGTATGAGATTCCTTAGTACTCCTAAGAACTTCCTAACAGAATGATGAATCTGCATATTCTACACAAACTGTGTGTCTGGTTGCATATTCATAAAAGCAGCTACTAATAAATTTATGGCCTAGTACTTGAATTTCCTGTTCTCATCCAAGCCACTCTTATGCTGCCTATCTGTATTAGTGACAGGTTCTTGCCATTCCTTCTTCTGAGAACTACAGAACATATTTGTGCTGACTCTCCCCCATTTTCAGACATGAATTCCCCTGTCTGTACATCTGAACATAGCTGCACACTTCATGTTTATACAAGCAAATAATTTGACTTTACTGAACATAAAGGTACAGTGTATATAATAGGTAAGACAAACTCACTTCATAGCTGAAACTGTAGTGATGATTGCTTTGCAATTTCTTTTAATTGTTTTGAAAAATGCTTTTCTAGTTAATAACTGTAACCTAGCATTTTAACACTGACTATGCATGAAGTCACACAGACTCAGCTAGATACTATTGTAACAGACTAGTATTGCAGTGAACTATTGCGCAAATATTTGGACATGAAATTGTGGCCTTTTGTAAAGCATCGAATATTATTTTTAAACAGTGCAATACAACATGGACTAACAACCATTTTCACATATTGTTTGTGTTTCACTTACCAGTCTAAATCTAATGAGGTGTTTCATATGCATAATTCCTTTGCAGTAGTTTTGTGGAAGCAAACTGTCATCCTGACCTTTTATTACAGCAACCAAATCCCATAAATTTTTGCTGCCTCCTGGAGGCTAAAATTGTTAGGGAAGAAGAGTTTTAGTACAGTTATGTTCAAGAGAGAAACTTGAACCTATGAAGACATTGGAAAATATTTGTCAGTCAACTCCAAGAAATATAATTTGAGATAATTTCAATATTAGAACCTTTACTATGAAAACATGAATTAGTTCAAGATAGTACAAGTCCTTCAGTCTTCCTGAAGTCTGTAAAGATACAGTGAGATCCATGAACCTATTTGGTTATGTGTGGACCAAGCTGAGGGCTCACCATTAGAGTTTTCCCTTTTGCTCTCAAAAAAATATCTTGTGTCTACTGCTGGCACAAACCAACAGTCAGCTGCTGGCATGCAGGAGCTGATCCAGGACTTGTTTACCTCTCTGCAGAGCAAATGCATGGGCCAGGTAGAAAAGAGCTTCAAGGCTTGACTGCCACAACCTGTTTTACTATCTTAATACTAAATCTTCAAATAGATACATATAGTATAATGGTATATGCACAAAATATTACTTTTATAAAAATATATACATTTTAAGCATTTCTATTGGTCTAGCCTTCTGAATGAATCCTTCTGTAGAAACAGGACAACAGTTTAACATTGAATGAAGTCTAGAGGTGAATGAGTGAGTACTCAAAAGCTTAAAAAAATCATTAAACCTTTGACCTAAAGAAGCTTTTCTAAAAATAACAGGATCACAAGTTTAGAAGTCCAATTATTTCTGAGCTGGTAAAAAGCATAAAATCCTACTAGGGAAATTTCCCCCCCACCCTCCAAAATAAACCCAAAACAAAAAAGCCAACAAAAAAAAAAAAAGAAAAAAAGAAAAAAAAAAGAAAAAAAAACAAACAAAAATTCCCTCTACTCTCTCTTTTTTCTGTTCACTAAAACTCTTATTAGACTCCTTATAGTTTACCACATTACCTCATTTTCTGGACTTAAAAAGCACTGACCATACCTGATCAAAAAACCTTTTTTTCTTGGAAAATTCTAGTATTCTTAAAACAATTTTACTCTCAAACCAACATGGGAAATCAAAACTTATAACTTCTGTAAAACAAGGAATTACATAAATATATTTTTAACAAAAGAGAAAACATCTAAGTTTGAAATTGAGAAAGATTGTTTCATCATTTTTAAATTGTACACTTCAATTTAGCTAGAACTCAAACCAAATATTTTGGATGAACTAGGTCTTTTTAGATCAGTATTTTGACTTAAATTACAACAGTGTTTGACACAAGCTCCAGTAGTAGTAGAACCTGTAGTTTCAAGTCCTCTCGTCCTTGCTCTACCTTAAGTACAGCTCCTATTCAGGTAAGAACTCACAGGAACCTGTATTTTTAACTCATTTGCACTGAGAGGGCAGCAATTTATAGAAAATATTACTTTACAATGGAGAAAAGGCAATAGATGGATACTGAGGCATGGGTCATCTGGGTCTGCAGGTCCTAGAACATAAAGAGCAGTTTGGGCACAGACAGTGCCCAAACTTAGATGGTTCAAACCTTATCAGTAATGAGGGTGTTCTTTTGATTAATTAAATGATGAACTAAAAATTTTAAAGCTCTAACGCAGTTTGATTAAACACATAATTTCATTTTCTTCAATAGCAAATTGCTGTCAAATTAACCTTTCCTAGAGAAAATAATATTATTTCACTAATTTAACTTTGCAAAATGCTCATTTGCTTTTCACAAAGCTAAATTAGTGAAATTTGTTTTTCACAATGGACAAACAATTCAATCATGAACATTTTAATATGCTGACCTGTTAAGAAATTAACCGATTCCTGCCTATTTTCTGAGCTCCCTTCAAGAAAGAGAAGAAAAAATGTTAAGAGAAAAAAGAAATCGCAATTTTGGAGATTGACTTCAGAAAAGAAAGTCACGGACATTGACAACATCCCTAAGTTTGCAGAATACTTACTGAAAAAAATTCTGAAAACCACCTTAGTTTTTTTCCTTGCAGATTTCCTGACAATTTTTCCAATTCTTGTTTAATATCCCTGGAAATTTTACCACACAGCAGAGGAGAAGCTCCAGACTCCACAGCGCGATCTAACACACACAAAGATTTATATCCAAAATTAAAATAAAAACAACCAAAAGAATATGAATATTAACATAAAAAAAATTGAAACAATGGTTTATACAATTTGCTTACCTATATTGCCAATAATATCATCCCAGCATCTGTCTGTTATGATATTTATTTGTAGAGGGTTTATAAGAGGTGTCAATGACCAGAGTCTCACAGTCGAATCACGAGAGCAAGATGCCATAGTAAATGGACGACTAGGATGACACGTTAATCCTGGTAGAGGGGATATTAAAAATGTAATCAAATTAGTTTATCTGATAACCTGTCTGATTAAATTACTTTACAAATTTCAAAACATATTAGAATGCCTTTCAATACAGAAATAAAACAAAATTTTAAAGATATTACCATATACATCTGCACCATGATCATAAACTGTGTCCAAACATGTTCCATCTCTTGTGTCCCAGACTCGAATTGTATAGTCCCAACTGCCAGATATTAGAAGGTAAGGAATTTCAGGATTCCACATCAGTCCCCGTACTGGAGCTGTATGTCCACTAAGAACATTTATACAAGCATCTTGTGTATAATCCCATATCCGAACAGTACTGAAACAGGATAAAAGAGAACAATCTACATCAGATTAGATCACCTATTGAACTATAATTATCTCTCTACTTCAGCAATATTTTAAGCTTCAAATTTATCAGAATATTTATTTGCATCACAACAAGGCTCAGAGAGCTGTAGTGAAAGGTGCTAAATCTGGCTAGTGCCTGGTCACCAGCAATGCTTCCAAGGGTTCAATTCTAGAGCCAGTCCTGTTCAGTGTATTTTATTGTCAGTAAGTTTCCTATCAAGTTTTCTCCTGTCATGAATCAATACACTATGAACTAATAGATCTTGCTTCAAGCATAAACCTCTAATGAATGATAATCAGAAAGCAACAGAAGCCAATACTCCCAACTTTACAAAATATCCTTTACAAAAATATCTTGTAAGGAAGGTCTCCAGGGCAGTGGCTTAGAATCATAGAAAAATGCTTCCACCTGCTTACCACGGACTGATGTGCTCTCCCTCAAAAGCAATGGCATCAAACCAAAAACCAGAAGTATCCAATACTCATTAAAATTCTCTACAGATTCTACTTACGTATAGTTTTGAAAAATATCAAATAAGAGCAGGTCTTGCACCTGTTTTTTCAGATGTAATGTAAACATGTGATATCCTCCTTGTGCTATTCCTTGCAGTAACAGTATCAGGCACTGACTCTACTCTTGGGAAAGCATTTGGAATCTTGCACTACTACAGCAGTTGTGACAATTTTAGATAATGATCCTGCTGCCCAAATACTACATAAAGCTATGAGCAAAGCTAAAACATGGATCTGAACTATGCAGAGATTTAGATTATTAAGTGTCGACAACACCATTACAAATAAAGATGTAAGTTTCTTCAATAGTCCTGCTTGAAGTTCACGTTTTCTAATAGTTCAGAAATACCCACCCATCATCAGAGCCACTGCAGAGGATTCCTTCTCTGAGAGGAGACCACCGTACATGGAACACCTTTGCAGTATGCCCAGTAAAAACTTTCAGTGGTTGATCAGAGCTGGTTGCCAAGTAGTAAACACGAACATTTTTATCCTCACAACCAGTAGCTATCATATCTCTGCAGAATAAAACCAGCAAAATCCTTGGTCACAGAGATGATGAATGCTTTTCTAAATTTTAAAAAAATATTATGTGCAATTTGTGACGATTTTTTTTAAACAGAAAACTTTTTGCTTCTCCTTCACCTCTTCAAGATGTAGCTATCAATAAACCAATTTAAAAAACTGAATCAGAAAAAGCCTGATAAAGATCCATTGGTGGCAATGGGGAATATATTACCGGTTGTCTGACTATGCACCAAATACACAACTATTATTAAATTGAATTACTTTCTTTTTTTACAGAAAGCTGTCCTGTCATTATAAGGAATTATCTACAAAATTTACATATAATGACAATGTATTTAGTTGTCTGCTACATCTTCACCTTTACAGTCATTACAAGGACACCAATCTAAACCCTTTTTTCCTGGTATTGAATGTCTTCATTTTTCTCCTCATCATATATTCAGCTAGATAATTTTTTTTCTCTCATCAATATGAAACAATCTTCCTTTGAAAATCAAGAAAGTTCATGGTGGTCAATGAAATATACTACTGGGAAGAGAGAGCTGCTATAGGTATATCCTACTTTGGAACAGATAATTTCAGTGTTTTACTACCACAGTGAATATCACATTCTAGCTAACTTTGTGTTACTTTACTGGTAATCAATTTAAATAGTAAATATTGACAATTCTTTGGATTTTTACTTACTTGTTGTTTTGACTCCAATCACAGCCAAACACTGCAGCTGGATGCTTGTACTTGTGAAGAACATTGCCATCAATGGTTCGAATAATACTGAAACCAATATACAATGTGATATTATAAGGAAAAATACATTCTGGGTAGGCTATCCAAAATTAACTTTTATTCTGTGCAAATAAGCCAGAGAGCAAAAAGATATACACAAAGAATAGGAGAAACAGCCACAAATGATATCAGCCCCTCAATTACAACATTTAACTGGATGTTGATTGTACAACATCTAACTTGATTTCAGTATCTATGTTTCTTCAGAGGGGCTTTAAAGATTTTCAGTGTGATGCATCTTTCCTGAAAGGATCCTCATAGCCCAGAATCAAAGTTGTAGTCATGGCTTTAAGGTAGAAATAGATCTTTATGATTATAATGAAAGTCAATTGTTTTCTAAAATTTCTGCCCATTATGTTTGAGCTGGAATGACACAGGTAGCAGAGGAAACGAAGAAGGATTTTTAAAATGTGCTGAAACACAATATATGCAAAACTGGTTTCAATGCTTTTTCAATTCATGCTTTTTTAGAAATGAGGTATTATACTCCTGTGGTAGTGCATTTGTAATTATTTTATTCTAAAATAGTACTTTTTAGTCCTTGAAACAACAAACTAAAAAAAAAAATTAAAATTAAGACAAGTAAAGTTGGATGGGTTTTGAAAATGTCCTCTACAGATAAGAAACCTAGAAGTATGTTCTTGTCCAAATAAAAATCAGTATTTAGTTTCACTATCAGTGTGTTTAGACACTATTCCTTTTGAAAACATTTCCTTTATTTTTTTCTTAAAATCATGAAAAACATATCCTAACAAGTACAGAAGACTAATATAATTTTTGTCCAGTAAGAAAAGTTTTAAAATTAATTACTGATAGTACTGTAAAAATTTATGGACTTGAGAAGTGCATTTAGCAATGTTTTTTCTTCCAATAACACTCACCAAAATCCATCACTGCTGCAGGTTGCTATTCTTTTGGAATCTTTATGACTCCAGGCAATGCAGAAGATTCCATTCTTTCCATGCTTCAAAAAATGCAAAATACCTATCAATAAGAAATAATTCACCCCTTTTTCTCTCATCTATTGACTCATCTTTTTTATTTTATTCTCCTATGGGCTTCAGCCCTTTTTTCCCAGTACAGTATACTGTACAAACCACATTATAATGAGTACCCAATATAAGCTGGATGTTTGACCATCCAAGTCCAAAACATTGGGACTATGGAGATAAGTAGTAAAACTTATAGCCTCCAGAATCCAAGAGATAAAACTGAGATAAGCTGAAGAATCAGCAATCCATAACTATATAAACCTGAAGCTTAAATAAGGAACAGTGTGGACAATCAAGAGGGACCTTTGGGCCTTAGGAAGACTGCTCAAGGGATTTGAAGCACAAGTTGTGCTCTCTTCTGTCCTGCCAGTTGCAGGGAACTGGCAACTGCAGTTGGATGTGACAAAAAACAGGAGGATCATGCAGATGAACAGCTGGATTTGATACTGGTGTTACCAGCACAGTTTTGAGGGTTTTGATCACGGGTCAGTTTATACAACACCAAGCCTGCTGGCAACAAATGGGGTCCAGCTGTCTCAAAGGAGAAAAAGGATCTTAGTTCAGGAGATCACAGGGCTCATTGTGAGAGCTTTAAACTAGTTTGGAAAGAAGCCAGGGCCAGGCTTGTCAGAGAGAATTTGTAGGGAAGGAGAGAACAATAGAAACCACTCTAGTAGCATAAGGTAGCTTAAGAGGCAGTACCTGGAGCAAGCACAAGCAGCCAAAGAGCTAATCACTAGACAGGACTATGGGGCATCCCTTTGCACATCCATTGGGATGTGGACACCATCAAATACTTCTATAAGGTGCCTGTACCCAAAGATCTGTGTGCAGTCACAGGCCTCTGACCACACAGTGATTACAGAGATGCAGTGGGATAGCTTGCACGATTGGAATGTTGCCATGAAAGGCTACACACTGTTCAGAAAAGACAGGCCAGGAAGTCACATTGGTGGAATTTCCCCCTGTGTGAGGCAGCACTTAGGATGTATCAAGCTCTGTCTTGGGGTAGATGATAGACAAGTGGAGAGCTTATGGTTTAGATAAAAGACACTGTTGTAGGTGTTTGCTATAGGCTGCCTGATAGGTAAAAAGAAGTGGATGAAGCCTTCTACAGCCAGCTAGAAGCAGCCCCAGAGTCACAGGCACTGATTCTTGTAGTGCACTTTAACTACCCTGGTATCTGTTGGAGAAGCAACACAGTGAAGCACAAACAGTCCAAGAGGTTCTTGGAAAGCGTTAGTGACAACTTCCTGTTACAGGTAGTGGAGGATCCCACAAGGAATGTTGCACTGCTTGAACCTCATACTAACAGGGAAAGCCTCATGGGAGATGTGAAGGCTGGGGGCAACCTTGGCTGTTGTGACCACTGAGACTGTAGAGTTCAGTATCAGGCAAGGTAGAAGCAGGGCAGCAAGTAAGATACAATCATGGAGTTCAGCAGAGCTATCACCTTTAGTCTCTTCAGGGATTTTCTTTGAACAGTTCCATGGCAACATGCCTTGCAGGGAAAAAGGGTCCAAGGGACCCTTTGATATTTAAGGAAACAGTTGATATTCAAGAATCACTTCCTCCAGGCTCAAGAACAATGCACTCCGATGAGCAAGAAATTGGGTAAAGGGAGCAAGAAATCTTCGTGGATTACCACAGAGCTTCTGTCATTGCTTAAGCACACATAGAGAAGGCACAGGAGATAGAAGCAGGGTCAGGCCACTTGGAATTAATATAGAGAGGTCGTCAGAATAAGTAGAAATGAAATAAGGAAGACAAAGGCTCATCTGGAATTAAATCTGGACAAGGATGTCAAGGACAAGTAGTGCTTCTTCAACTCCATTAGTAACAAAAGGAAAACCAAGGATAATTTAGGCCCATTACTAAATGGAGGGGCAACCCTGGTAACAGAGGATGCAGATAAGGCAGAGTTAATGAACACTTTCTTTACAACTATCTTCATTGACAAAACCAGCTTTCAGAAATCTCTGACTCAAGGGACCAACATAGAAGGATGTTGGAAGGAAGACTTTCCCTTGATCAAGAAGGACTGGGTTTGAGAAGAGACAGAGAGACTTGACATCCACAGGTCCATGGGTCCTGACAGGATGCATCCACAAATACTGAAAGAGTTCTTTGACATTGCCTCCCACAGCAAACTCCTGGAAAAGCTGGCAGCCCACGGATAGAGCACTCTTTGCTACATTAAGAACTGGCTGGACGGCCGTGCCCAGAGAGTGGTGGTGAACAGTGCTGCATTGAGCTAATAGCCAGTAACCAGTGGTGTCCCTCAGGGGTCTGTGCTGGGGCCAGTTGTGTTCAATATTTTTACTGATAACATGGATGAGGGTGTTGAGTCTTTAATTAGTAAATTCATAGATAACACTAAGCTGGGAGCGTGTGTCGATCTGTTGGAAGGGAGGAGGGCTCTGCAGAGAGACCTGAAACAGTTGGATGGATGGGCAGAGTCCAATGGGATGAAGTTTAATAAGTCCAAGTGCTGAGTCCTGCATTATGGCCACAATAACCCCCTGAACATCACAGGCTGGAGACAGTGTGGGTGGACAGTGCCCAGGCAGAAAGGGACCTGGGGGTTCTGGTCGACAGCTGGCTGAACATGAGCCAGCAGTGTGCCCTGGTGGCCAAGAAGTGCTGTGTCCAGTTCTGTACCCTCAGTTTAGGAAGGATGTTGAGACACTCTAGTGTGTCCAGAGGAGGCAACAAGGCTGGTGAGGGGTTTGGAACACAAGCCCTGGAAGAAATGGCTGAGGGAGCTGGGGCTTTTTAGGCTGGAGAAAAGGAGATTCAGGGTGACCTTATCAATCTCTACAGCTTCCTGAAAGGTGGCTGTAGCCAGGTGGGGTTGGTCTCTCTCCAGGCAGCAACTGACAGAACCAGAGAACACAGTCGCAAGCTGCATCAAGGGGAAATTAGGTTGGATATTAGGAAAAAGTTTTACATGGAAAGAGTGATAAATTATTGGAATGCTTTGCCTAGGAAGGTGGTGGAGTCACCATCCCTGGATGCGTTTAAAAAAAAGACTGGATGTGGCACTTGGTGCCATGGTCTAGTTGAGGTGTTAGGGCATGGGTTGGACTTAATGATCTTGAAGGTCTCTTCCAACCTGGTCATTCTGTTGATTCTGGTTATCACCCCCATGAGACTGCTCACGGTCATTTTTGAAAGGTCATGGCAATCAGAAGACATGTCTGAGGTGAGGACTGTAAGAAAGCAAATTTCACTCCAATCTTCAAAAAGAAAGAGGAGGACCCAGGGAACTAGTAGTCAATTAGCCTCACCTCAATTCCTGTAAAGGTGATGGATTTACTCATTCTGCAGGCCAGTTCTATTCACATGGATGACAAGAAGGTGATCAGGAGTAGTCAGCATGGTTTCACTAAAGGTGAGTCACATACGACCAACTTGATTGCCTTCTATGATGACACAACTACCTGGATGGATGAGGGGAGAGCAGTGGGTATTACCCACCTTGACTTCAGCAAGAATTTCAACACTGTCTCTCACTGTCTCTCTCATAGTCAAACTCAAGAAGTGTGGATTGGATGAGTGGACAGTGAGGTGGATTGAGAACTGCCTGAACAGTAGATCCCAGAGGGTTGTAATCAGTGGCACAGGGTCTAATCAGATGCCTATCACTAGAGCTGGCCCCCAAGATTCAATACTGGGTCCAGAATTGTTTAGCTTCTCCATCAATGACTTGAATGAAGGAGCAGAAGCCTCCTCAGCAAGTTGACTGATGACACAAAGCTGGGAAGAGTGGCCAGTACCCCAGAGTGCTGTGCAGCCCTTCAGAGAGACCTCGAGAGGTTGGAGAGGTGGGCAGGGAGGAACCAGCTGAAATTCAACAAAGGCAACTGCAGGGTCCTGCAGCTGGGGAGGAAATAACCCCAGGCACCTGACAGGCTGGGGGCTGATCTGCTGGAAAGCAGCTCTGTGGAGAAGGACATGGGAATCCTCGTGGACACCAAGCTGTCCATAAGCCAGCAGTGTGACCCTGTGGCCAAGAGGCCAATGGTGACCTGGGGTGCATTAGGAAGAACATTCTAGCAGGTTGAGGAATGTGATCCTGTTCTTCTACTCTGCCCTGGCGAGGACAGATCTGGAGTGCTGTGCCCAGTTCTGTCCTCCTCAGAACAAAAGAGACATGGAACTTGTGAAGAGGGTCCAATAGGGGGCAACAAAAATGATTTCTCTTACAAGAAAAGGTTGAGAGATCTGGACCTATTCACCTATTCAGTCTTGAGAAGTCACAGCTGAGAGGGGACCTCATCAAATGTCTGTCAGTATCTGATAGGAGGATGTCAAGGGGATGGAGCCAAGCTCTACTCGGTGGTGCTGAGCAAAAGAACAAGAGGCAGTGGGCAGAAACTGATGCACAGGAAGTTCCACCTGAACATGAGGAAGAACTTCTCTATTGTGTAAATGACTGAGCACTGGAACAGATTGTCCTGAGAGCTTCAGGAGTCTCCCTCTCTGGAGATATTCCAGAATCATCTGGATGCAATCCTGTGCAAAGTGTTCTAGAATGACCCTGCTTGAGAAGGGAGGTTGGACCAGATGACCCACTGTGGTCCCTTTCAACCTTAATCATTCAGTTATTCTGAATAAAGGGTAGTGACTTGTTGGAATAATAAAGTTAGTAGGTATGAAAAATTATGGTATGGTAAAACTTAATTAGGACTTGTATCAGGACCAGTGTTACAGAAAAGATATTTGGTGGCACAAATGAAAATAGCAGTATTAGAATGCCAGAACTCCTGAAGGTAGGAATATTTGTTTTCTGCTTGTACCTCTCCTCACTCCCCCATCTCTCTTCCTAAAGAGCATCCCTTGTACATTGATGCAGATACTATACTTAAATAATTATGTCTGTATAATCTGAAGATCACTGCTATACACTAGGAAAACACAAAATAGTGTAAAATACTACAAAATAGTATTATGCAACTCCTTCTCCCAGCAAAAATTATGCAACTATTTCATGATTTAAAAATGCCTGGATAAATTTCAGCTAATACAAGGCAAGACACTAAATGAGTCATACTGCTTAGTGTGCTGCAGAATGGAGCTTTATTGATCTAGACTTCAAGTACTGAAAGTTTTTTCTGGCCCTTATGTTTGAAAACACAGAATACAGTTTTCATTTTGGTGCTGAGTCTGTATGTCCATGTATGTTTACACAGTTAAGGAATCAGCTATGCTTTTGCTATCCCTACAGGACCAATTTTAAGATAATGGAGTCCATCTGGTGCTTCACCACTCTCGTATCACAAATCCATTCCAAGGAAGCAAAAATACTTCTGCCACACAGGTAAACTTGCACTTACATAACTTCATAGATTGTTATACTATAGCACCTTTTAAAAACATATGTACTTTGGCCACTTCTATTTATGGACATTAGAGGGAATGACTAACTTCCATTTCATATAGACAAAAAAAGTAGTAATCTCATCTTACCTCACTGAATCTGGTTATCATTTTGCCTTTTCGAACATCCCAGATAAAGCCACCATTTCTAGATGTTCCACCTGCTATGCAGTTCAGATTTCCTTTAAAAAAAGATGTTTGCAAAGTATTAAAATAATATAAAATCACAATATTGTTTGACAGTGGTTCTACTTTAAATTGAAGAAATGTAATACGAACATAAGACATCAATGGTACATGAACATGAGTTTTCCATAGTTTAAGGCCAGCATTTGCTAATAAGTCACAAACATCACTTTCAGTGAAAGCTTGACCTGTTTTTCTACATTCCTGCTTTGAGGAATGGTCAAATAAAAATTGTATTGCAGTAAAATGTATCTTAATGCCTGCTAAAAGTCTTACTTGTAAGAAATTAATGATCATGATGCATATAACTCAAATTGAAAGAGAAGTAACCTAAATGTTGAAAGCTAAAAGTTGGAGCAACTAGAGAATTTTCCCTTAAAGTTCCTTATATATAAAGACAAATCATAAAAATTAGAGAGAACGTCTAGGAGCATTTTGTTTTCTTAATCTTGCACCACTGCTGCACCTAAGACCATCAAGAATGTACCTGAATCTGTAACCACACTCTACAGGGTGGAAAATCTGAGTACATAACTCTACAGTGAGAACATGAAAATTCGATTCAGGTCTAATCCAAAAGTCACCAAATTCTCCTCACCACAGTGACTCTCTATCCCAATATAGCTATTCTTTTCATAAATAGCAGATTTATGGAAAAGTTTTGACTTTTATTTTATTCCAAGCTTCAGAGGCAGAAAAGACAATATGTGCAGGAGGAGTCTAGCAAGATAAATATATAAAACGGGAATAAACTCAAGTAGGAGAATGATGGGGGAAAATAAAGAAAAAAGAGTAATCACTTTTTTCAAAGGTCTTCCTGAGACCAAAAAAATGGTGGCACACATTAGATTATATATTAGGAACAAAGTACAGGGCAGATAGGAACTGTCTGGAAGTAAGGTGAAAGAAGCACCAAAAGTTCTGGCTGGGAGGGACAGGAAGTTCTGGACAGGATGGTAAGTAACAAAGTTGAAGCATGTGTTTCCAATTTCCTTTTTTTTTTGTTTTTAAAAAACAACAAAACCAACCAAGCAAAAAAAAACTCAAAACAAACAAACAAACAAACCACCAAAAAACCAAACCAAACCAAAACCCCAAAACAAAAAAAAAAAAACCCAAGAAAACCAAACCAAAACAAAAAACAAACAAACAAAAAACCCAAAAACCCAAACAGAAAAACAAGCAAAAGCAACAACCCCACACCCCTCCTGCAGCAAACTGCTCATTCAATGTGAGATACAACTACAAATTGAATTTAAACTTCAAAACTAAATAACCAAGCATAAGCATTGTATTTCATATTGCCATAATTGCCATATAGCAAGACATATTATTCATGAAGAGGTGTAAGGTGCAAGAGACTCTCTGAAATAAAAAAGTGCAAATTTATTTCACATATGCAGACTACATTAAGCTTCCCACCACAATATTTTTCTCCTGTCAGTTATTATTTCTTAAGAGTTTAAAAGTGCAGGTGAGAACAGAAAGATGAATTATTTAGATATTTTTAAAATACATCTACTGTCCAAAGGAATAAAACACAAAAGGGAAGTCAACCTATTGTCAACTATTGACAACTATCAACAGCGTCAAGAACTGTATTTTCAGGTACACCAAAGAGGGTTATAGAACAGTTTTGAAAACAAAATTTCCCAGTGACTCCAGTGATTTGTCTAAGAAAAAGTAGATGCTTTGCAGAAAAGATACTTCCTATTCTAAAAAGGTTGAAGCAGAGTTCTTCAGTGATTAGACTCCTATACAAAGAAGGAAGAAAAAGAGCTAAATACATATGTTCCACTATTTCAGTACCAAATATAATCTGAATTCCTTTAAGTAGTTGCTTCTCAGCATTTTGTCATCTGCATAATGCCATGTTAGAAATGCTCCAGAGATTGTCCTCTCTCCATTCTAAGTATGAAATACTGGGAGCATTACTCAGAAGGGTAAGCCTCAGCAGGGTCTAAAGCATTGAACTGTACCGGTTTCACAGATAATTAAGTTTGTTTAAACCTTATAAGATGCCTTTTTATATAAAACTAATACTTTTATATTAAAAATTCTGCAGCCAATGCTAATTCAAAGAACCTTTAGACATACAGCAAAATATTCTTACCTGGAGCCCAAGAAATGGAATAAATAACCCCCTCATTACCAGGAGATGTATAAACCGCTGATAAAGTATTTATGTCCCAAACTTTTATTGTGCCATCAAATGAAGCTGTAGCAAGAAGATCAGGGTTATCAGGTTTGAATTTGCAATCAAAGATGGTCTCAACATGTCCCTTAAATGAAACAAATATTTAATCCATTTTTATTGCATTTGACTTTTTTCATAGTCCAACTCTAGATCAAATTCTAAAATACATTGTATTTAATTTACCTGTCCAAAACCCCTTTATATTTAGGCCTATCAGTCAAAATTAAAAGGCATAAAACAACTTGTATTATAACAAGCACTTTCATAGATTATTATTAAAACCAGAAAAATTATTTCCTGTAACCACAGGTACTTAATGCCAGGAACTTGTTAGCATTTTCTGTTGGAACTATGTTGCTAAAGAATTGAATTAAAAAAATTAAGCAAAAAACAAACAAACAACAACAAAAAACCCAAAACAAACAACAAAAAAGAGCAAACTTAATTTTTTAAAACAGGAATGGTTTTTCCTTTTGATAAAAAGTACCTAATTGAAAAAATAAGGCTCTGTATGTCAAATATGTTCTACCAGTTGTCTAGTACCCCACTGAATATACTGTGTTTCTAGGTACAGTCTATGCTCTAATGCAGTTTAAAATTCAATCCATTAGAGATTTCATGTATCAATTGGTTGTTTTCCAAGACATGCATTTGTAGAATTTAAGTTGGCAAATATATGAAACACAGGTATCATGTAAGAATTTTTTTTAAGCCTCAGTTACTTTACAGGATCAAACACAATAAAAATGGAAAGAGAAAACCAACCAGCAGCCTCTATTGAAATGCATATGGAAAAATATACATAGCTGAAAATTATTTGGATTTTGCTTGTCTGGGGTTTTTTCAGTGAAAAGGGAATTTGGAAAGAGGAAAAGAAAAATATCCTCAAGAACCTTGATAACCAGAAGCTTGGTGAAGAAGTGGGTCGTCTAATATATGTTAAATCTATTACTGAATTTCAGCTTCAAAGAAAATTTAATAATTCTTAATAACGTTTTTGTTAACTGAGTGCATTCACCATATAGCTCTCTGATTGGACTCATTAAATTCAATTACAGAAAACTCACTAGAGAAAATTTCTGAGAAAGCCATCAAACTAAAATTTCAGTTAAAAAATAAATAAACAAAAAACAAGTCCTTAAATCTTTATTTCTGGTTTAAAACAAACTGTCAGAATATTTCCAACAGAATTCAGAAATTTCCAATAAAAGATTACTTTAAACTTCAGAACTGTCATTTTGTTTCCTAGAAATTTAGTCTTGTTAACAATAGACACTGCTTTAAATTACTGCAAAGACTTAATTCTCCAGTTTTTTGCTGTTGGAAGAAAGTACATAAGCCAAGTAATCTCTCTATTCAAAGACAGAGATGAACCATACCAAATCTCTAAGGAAATCCCACTTTTTGGCTCCCATGTCATAAAGCCCCACTCCACCATCCATGAAGCAACAGACGGTATGACCAGGAGGAAGAGAAAATGCTTGGTTGTGGGTTAAAGTTGGAGGAGGAACAGCCTCACTTGTTGAAGATGTATGGTGATTTTTAGTAGGATACTGTGATGAACATGCTTAACAATATAAAGCAAAAGACAAAGAGAGAAGATTATTTCTTATTTCAATAATAAGTAAAATTATAAGGAGTAAAATGTATTCTAATGAGATTTGAAACAAAAGAAATGGAGAATTCCTGTATGAAGCCTGGCCTACTAAAGAAGGACTTTATAAAGTACTTGATTTTTCATGCATTTGTCTAATCTATTAGCAGCAAAAGGTACTTTAATTAAGAACTAAATAGCTGACCAACTCTGCAGAGATTGATCTGGACATAACAGGACTCATAAACAAGATTTTCTTAAGTTGTAGCCATTACAATGAATAATAATCAAAATTACACTTACACTTTTTCTTTGGAGGAGAACTTAGCACATGCAAGCCATGGAAACCAGTCTGCTTCAATTTAAAATTATCTATAGGTGTTGTACGTGAAACATTCCAAACACGTAACACACCAACCTGAGAATCTGAGGTTTAAAAACAAAACAAAACAAAACAAAAAAATCCAAACCAAACCAAAACAAAAAACAAAACACAGAGGTATGCAGTTTGAGGACTGATTTGTACAAAAATACAGCAGTGAATTAAACTTCAAGTCCTAAGAATAATTTTATAAGCAGGCACTGTCAACTCCATAACACAGAGCAGCTAGGCTTGGAGGGGACCTCTGGACATCATCCTGGTATAACATCCATGGCATCCTATTATCCTGCATTCACCACCGTGGCTGTATCTCCATTAACCACAATCATTATTAACATTAGCTATTTAAACTCACAATAAATTCTATAGAACCTCTCACATTATAAAATATTCTGCCAGTTTTATCTTCCTGATTCATTAGTTCAACCTAAGCCATAATGTCTATGGTGTAGAAAAGAGGCAGGAAATAGATCTTTTTCTTCTTTTAATTGTTTAAATCTTTGAGGTGACATCAATTAGTACAATGCATTTTTATTCCTATTCCCAAAGGAATTAATATATTTTTTGTAAAAGCATGCATGCGTGCATGAGGAAAATATTATTTAGCATTAAAAAACTGTAGAAAGCCACATATTTATGTAGCTAAAATTTTTAAAACATGCAAAAACTGCTCAGTGTAGTTTTATTATTTTCCAGTTTTGTGTTATGGTCTTTTTCTGTACAATTCATGTATGCTTCTACTTGTAAAAAGATTATGAAACAGAAAAATCAAACTTGGAGTATAAATTTTGAAGACTCAATCCTGTATTTGTTATCTTTGTATAAATCTGGAAATAAAAGCCTTACCTCCAGTTATAAACATTCCAGGTGCACTAGAAACCCAGGCTAAACACTGAACAGATGCTGCTGCACTGGGAAAACTGTAAGTTGTAATACAGGACAGAGATTCAGAGTCAACAAGTCGAATACCATTATGTAAATTAGCAACAAGAAGGTATTCAGTTGACAAAGGGTCCCACTCCAGAGCTGTAACTGGATCTTCTTCATCTGTTCCCTCAAGAGACTCTGGTCTTAAGACATGCTTCTGATTTTTAGAACCTTTAAAGTGCACAAGAAAACAGGTTATTTAAAAATTAAAACAAATATATCCTTTCAATAGTTACAAAGTTGGCAAATGTAATTTTTTCCTCTCTCTGAAATTTTCACTAGCCTGCTCTATTGTCTGCACCAGTGAAAGTAATGGAGCTGTCTTTGCAGTATTTGACTTTACGTTTAATACAGCAGAAAACAGCTCTCAGGCTTATAACTTTATAGGAAAGGAAAGTATGTTAAATCACATACATTGTTCAAAGAATTTCTGTGAGTAAAGGTCTGCAGCACAGCATAAAATATAAGCCATTTAAATGTAAGTAAATCTGCACACCACAGCATATACAGGCAAAATAAAGACAGTTTGAACCAGAAAAACACTATGGCAGTAAAGGCTTTTTCTGAACAACTGCCTTTAGACTTTTTTTCTTCTTTAAAACTATGTGTGCAGCTATGAAGCGTTTATAGATTCTATAGCCAAAACAGTCCATTAAGTATCTAGTCTGACACCTACAAAAAAGATGACACTTCACTTGATGATCCATATTATCAAAACCCACATTTTTTTAATATCATACTTATCTCCCAATTCTTTCTTATAACAGAGAGATGAATCTTAGTTTTATAAGACAGTGCACAGTCCAAATGAAATAGATCTGCAATTTTGAAGTTGTGATCTTATGTTAAAAAAAAAAATCCTGCTTTTCTAGAAATAAGGAAATTACACCTTCCATTACTCAGCTTCAATTTAATTTTCAATTTTGGTACTGTTTCATACACATTACATCTAAAAAATCAGTTACCAGAAAAAACAGCTAAAATCAGTCACCAGAAATGGGAGAAATAATTTAAGACTGCACAACAATTAACAGCATAAACCAGTTTCTCAATTCCATTTTTCACTCTTCTGAAGCATTGGGAATAACAGCAAAAGTATGATAATTGCTTTAATTTGCCAAAAACTTGAGAACTCCCACTTTTTTAAACAATGCCACCTGCTTACATTACAATCACCTTTTTGTTTTACTGCAAATCAACATTGAAACTAAAGCAAGAACAGACAACGAAACAGAATTGTCATTTTTCAGTTAGCTATACAAGAACTAAAAGCAAAAAGTCCTTGAGTGACTGAAGCCACCCATATTCAAACACTTCAACCCCACGAAAGCACAATCACCTGATGGGAGAGTATGACAGTATGTATCTAAGAGCCATTCAGTTTTACCTGTGTTTCAAAAAAAGAGTCTAAAAGCAAACCTCATGAAAACCCTAACTTCTAAATTTTGTTTTCCATTAAAAGAAGACATGAACAGTATGAATCATGCAACTGAGTCACAGGCCATTTAAGTAAGCCGTGCTTTTGAGAACAAATGAAAGGGAAAACATTTGGCTCTATATGACTGCATTGAATCTCCCTAAAAATTGGGTATTAATCTTATATTTTCGCATGTACTTTCTTTACACTAAATGTTCTGATAAAATAATGCATAGTCTAGAGTTAATAAAAAAGAAAATACATCCATTGCAGAGAAAACTAAGTAGATAACAACAGTGAAAAAAATGTGTAGTCTGCTACTTATGCAGAAAATTTTCACTCAGCTGCGTATAAACTTTCAAATATTATTTCTCTGTTGGAAATTAAGAATCTTATGTATGATAAGAACAGGAAACAACTTAATTTTTTTAAATTTTAAGATTATTTTAATAAATATGTGTAATATTACAATAATAAAGAAGACTATCCTAAATACAGAGAAAGGCAGCATTCTTGTGATAAGCTAATCTAAATTTTGAGTCGATAGAAAGAGTTTTATCCCCAACAGTAATGGATAATTTTCCTTAAACAATTTTTTTACAGCAACTTGAATTGTGGTACATACAAAACTGCCACTGCCCAGACTTTTTCAGCCTATATTTTTATTTGCAGAACATAAATTTTATATTTTAAATATGTTTCTTATTATTTTTGTTTTCATATTCAAATAATTCTAGGAAGACTTCATGAAAAGGTTTAGTCTGATAAATACTTAGATGTTATCATATTAAAATTGATTTCTTTTTCCCAATGCCAGTGCTAATTCAGTCAGCACTACAGAAGCGAGAGAATCTATTCTCTGTGACATCCTGTGTGACAACTTAGAGTGAACTGAAGGAAAAGAAAATTTGCATGGCTGTTGAAGTACAACTCTATAATGTGTAAAATTAACACATTATTTAAAGAACAGTTTATCGCATGAAGTTGAAAATCAAGTTTTATTCAAGGAAGAAGAAGCAGTCAGGAAAAAATTGACATAATCAGCATAATACAGATACCTGCCTGTGAAGAAAAGTATGAAAACAAGTGAAATTTTAACTTCAAATGAGCTTATCAACATGACACCTTCTTAGCAGAGAACTAGACTATTTATAAACTACACACAAATGTGTGTGATAGATTTCAGACTAAAAGAGATAAATATTTTCCTGTCTATACTTTGACAGAATAGAAGCATGAAGATAATATTAAGTGTGACGTGAGATTCTACCCATAAAATTGTTGAGGATTCTAGAATATGAAACAGAGCACTCCAGAAGAAATACAAAAGTAGGAAAATAAACAAAAGATTCAAGTCTTTCCATTCAGAAGAAGAAATTTGCAGGAAAATATAGTTCAGTAGAAGATCATGGCTGTTATCATTCTCAAAGAAAAAGTGTTTACTGCAGTTGTCAAAAAATTGCAGTCCTATATCTTGGTCACGAAAGAGAGGAGAGATAAAGAAAATGCTCTGAATTCCTTATCTAAGAAAAAACATATTTTTGTGATATGGAAGGAATAGGAATATGAATTAATAAAAAATTTTATGGAATAGGAATATGAATTAAGAAAAAATTTTATGTCTGTAGCTACATTATAGAATCTAACTAAAAAGTGCAGAATTACATACATAAGGAGAAAAAAGTTATACATATATAAAACTAAATATTTTGCCATATGAGATTTACCTGGTTGAAAAATAGATAGGCTTCCATCAGTATGTCCAAATACCACTTTTCCTTTTTTCTTTGGATGCCATCTAAACAGACTGATATCTGACAAGAAACTATGTGCTTCTCTATGCACAGTTACCCCGCTGTCAGGTCCTGAGATAGTCCAAATGTACAGCGGACCTCTGTGGGACACAAATGCAACTGCATCTCCTGCATTCCAGCACCAGCCAAGGGACGCAGGAATTCCTGAAACATACAGGTAAACCTTTTAAGAGCCAGGATACAAAATTCAGTGTAGTATTCCTTGACTCAGTATCAGCAATTGTCTTGAAAAACAATATAAATAATTGTTCTACATAAAAAATTGCTAGATTGAAATTTAAAGAACTGTGTGAACATCTTACAGTGCAAAAGTAAACTACAGACTTCCATAGGCAGGGAGTAAAATTATTTCCCAAATTACTTTTATGCTACTTAGACAGGCCATATTTCATGATATCTATACTTCATCAGTGCCAAAGACAATCACACATTGGAAAGAGACTAAGCCTGATCCTGCAAACAATATTTTCATTCATTCAGAATTTCATTCACTACTGTTTTACTGTAAGTTATTTGCTACTAAGATAGTAAAATACTGAGAATTTCAAAGTGCCTATTTTAGCAAAATACAATGAAATTTAGAGATAAATCTAACAGAAGAAGATATTTGTGACAAAATTTGAAAGCTAGCTCCATAATAAAAGGAAACTTTTGATAGCTTTCTTCTGGGTAGATGACAGTTTTAATTCAGTTGTCTAATATCTAACTGTAGGCAGCCCCATTTAAGAATTTTGATCTTAACGTCTCAAACCCTCATCACCCTCATAAGTTAATCATGTGTGCCTGAAGGAAAAAATGACCGTAAGACAAATTCCTCAAGCTGAAAACTTAAAACTGTATTTAGACACTTTTATATGGCAGTATAAAAGGGACTAAAAGAGAAACCAATAGAAGGTTTAAACATACTCTCTTAAATTAGTTACTAAAACTATTAAAATAGCAATAACAACACTTCTTTCATGTGTAGTTGTCTTGGTTTGAAACCCAAGACAGTAGTCATTGGCTGAAGTAAATTTTTAAACAAGCAATGTATTGAAATACTTATTGAAAAAAGTACTTATTGAAAAAAAAGTGCCAACATTTTTATTCATGCCTGAACTGATACTATATGTCTTTTAGAATAGATTAAATCACGGTGGAGTTTTCTTTTGCATGACATGGAAGACGTAAAAGATTTTCAGAGGTATCCCTAAATGCTCTGGAGAGAACAGAGTAGGGAGTCCCAAAATAGCTTATTAGATTCTGAGATTCTAACTGTTCTTGGGTTGCATTCACTTTTCAAGGGTGAAAATGTAGGAGTCAAGGACACCTGATGAGATTGACTGTAAGAAGAGAAATACAGGTACTGGTTTTGAATAAATGACATAAATCAGAACAAGGCAGGGAAATGTAACTGTAACAGGAACCCTTAACCGCCTAGACTTGTAATACAATCTCCAGCAGTTTCAAGGCTTGAGACAAGATTCAGGCAGACAAGCATTAGGGTATTTAAACAAAACCTGTTGTTCAAATTTACTGATGATTTATACTTGAATCTGTTAAGGCTTTTATTTGCTTTCACTTAGCTAAAGTCATTGTGAATTTTATTATTTTAAAATTTAAATATTTATCCTTTTATACAGTGGTGAAAATAATGTTGATTTTGTTTTTTTTTTTCTCCCCTGCTCTACAAGAAATCATCAGCAAAGTCAATTCTTGAACCGGTCAACTTCTTTAGAGAAAAAGAATAATGTCTTTCTTTACAAATACGGCATGATTCAAAGCAATTTACTCAAACACACTATCATTATTTTCTAGAATGAACTGCAACAAATCTGACAAGAATATTGTGTTAGGCACCTGTTAAAACTCCAGCCTACCAACTATAGAGTTTACATTACATCAAGTATTTCTCATATCCATGGATCAAGCTGGGTAAACAATGGGTAAAACAATCTCCATGTCTAAAATACCTTTTGTATTGTCCAGCTTGGCCACAACTTTCTGTTCATTCACATTCCAAATGATCACTAAACTATCTGCACTGGCACTTGCAAACACGTCAGGATTGTGGGGACACCAAGATATGGCTGTGATTGTCTTCTTATGCTCAGACATAATTGCATGGAGCTTGAATTCATTGTATCGGTGATCCAGCTAAACAAAAAGTAAAAGTCATTTTAGAAATACATTTTTCATAAACTTACATTAAATACCTCTCGATTGGAGAATACTTCATATAACAGTATTAGACTTATGGATGAATTTATTGTGCATTTAACTATTGCCAGTATCTCACATCTCAATAAAATAAATTCTCACACATTTGACTTGGAAGGAAAGGCTGCCCAATATGCAACTATCCAAAAAACAGCTGTATGTATAGCTTCCTGTCACTTAGAAATTATTATATTTCATTTAGAAGTGTACTCAAACAATCCTAAAATGCTTTATTTATAGACATGGTAACAATCATTTAGCAATCATTTAGAGGGTAAGCAGGACAGAATGTAAATTGAGTTTGAAATCCTTCTAATTTTTAAAATTACTTAGTACAGGTAAAAATCCATATTAAAAAAAAAAAAAAAAAAAAAAGAAAAGCCCAAACATGACACAGTAAATTTTGGTCATTTTAATCTTACTACCGGTATAACTCTTAAAATTAAAGTAAGTACATCCTTTATTTCCTCCCATATTTCTCAATTGAGAATTCTATGTCACAGCATTTCTATTTTTGAGTTAGGTGTTGATGTACAGCAACTACAAACTTCAGAAGAACACAGTGCTGAGGAGTTTGGACTCCAAATTAAATAAAGGTGGGTCACTGAATACACAACTTTGAACCATTTTAATCTACTGCGCAAAAGACTATTTTATACTATAGTTTCAAATGGAATTTTGGAATTGCTTCATTTCTCCCTCAGAACCCAGTCTTCTATCACTGAACTTCACTCATCTCAAATGTTTGCTGCACTGCAAGCTGTCTTCTAAAATAATTCTGGGCACGTACAACTTCAGGAATATCTTGAATGGAATATTGAGCTTTACATAGATGTCTTCTCAGCAGCAACTATACTTGCAAAAGCATTGCAGAAACATTTGTTCAAAGGGTTCAAAGTGAGATCAACAACAATGCAAAAGTGTAACTAATCTAATAAACAAGAATAATCTTACCTGATAAATATAAACAGCAAGTGTAGCACAGTAGGCAAATCTGTCCCCACTAGCAGCACATATATCCTTGTTCCATGGCTGACATCCAGCAGCTAAAAGTCCCACTTGTTTCACATGTGACATTTTTGCCTTTAAAACAGAAATTCATTAGATTCCAAAATGACAGAAACTTGAATGATAGAAACATTCATTAGATGACAGAATAAGCATAGAATAATACACTTTTGTTCCTATAAAAAATTAATATATGTTCACTTAAAAAATATAACTCGCCTGAGGTACAAATGAATGTATCTAAAATAAGAACAAGTAGATGTTCAGAGGCTTCAGTGCCACATGAGAAAGGGTGCCTAATACCATTCACAGCAATCCATTTGGAAGAAAAAGGGGGGGAGAGGGGGTGCCCAGAAAATCTTGAATAGTTCTTAATTTGTACTAGCAGGAACTGTTCATCATGTCCATTTTCTTCTGTGGTCTTGTTTAATACTTTCTCTATTACAGTTTAATGTCTTCTCTGCTCTCTCATTCATCTCCCACTGACAGCCAGACAAAATAAACCACATACTAATAGTTTTAAGTAAAACAAACATGTAGAAAGGTCTTCAAACCACTTGCGTAGAACAACTGTTTGTCATATTATCCTCCCTATTATCATCCTTTCCGGAGAAGCTTTCTAAATTTTCTTAATAATTACTGTTTAACAAAAAAGTTGAAGTGAGCTGTGAAAAATCAAAAGCAAATCTTAGGGTAACATTACTGTACAGCAAACTATGCTTTCTATGTCCAAAACTAGTCTCACAGTACCAGCTGCGCTCAGAGTGAGAAAACTGACTTCAAGATAAAAATGCAAGAAATGCTTTGCTGGGCCAGACCAATTATTTACCTAGCCCCCATTTAATTCAGGATAATACCAGCATGCTACCTAGTAACAGAATGTCTCAGGGTCACATTTATGCTGTGGATACATTAATGGACTGAGGGACATTATATTACATGGAATATGGAGGATGACATCTTTAGGTCAAAGAGCTAAATTATAAACCTGAAAGAGAAGGAGACTTGTGTTAAATTTACCAAACGTTAGGTACCATTTCAAGCTCCACAAAAGAAAGGAATTAACAAGAAATGAGACTTCAAGGCAATCAAGTACTCTGAGGGAGCAACTGTGGATGAATTACAAGGGTTGGTTATACAATGCATTGCTGTGTAACAGTTTAACATAGGTATGTTGCTGTAGGTCACTTTTGACCTATTTGATGTCAAATGTATAGAGGGGGAAATATTTTTCTGAATGACTGTAGGATTAAGGCACATACAGAACAGACTTTATACAGGTGTTGCAGTAGCAATCTACAGTACTCAAAGGAGCCTATTGGTCATTATCGACTGAAAGCTGGCTGCCTAAGTATTATCAAAGTTTATTTTAATGCATTTATACAAGGGATAAAGTTGAATGATTAATTTTAATTTTCCTCCTCTGCTTGGTGTATCTGCTCAGCAAGAAAACAGTAATGAATAATTACAGGTAGCAAATTCCATGACATCATGTTTCTCTCACTTTGGAAAGTGTGACAGAAAAAGAAAAAAACTGAGAGTGACTTATTTTGGGGGCTTCTTTAGCAAAAGATCAGGATCAATTGAATGTTTGAGACTGATCATCTCAAAGATATAACTGACCCTAAGTTAAGTGCTTAAACATTCTGAGGGAGTACTAAATGACTGAAGGAAATTAAATGCTCACATGTAAACTGAAAATTTTGGTAAAAGAGACTGTAACAGCAGAACAGAAATATACAGAAAAAACAAGTTATGAGATACAGCTTTGTTGCTGTAGTGCTTTGGCTATTAGACTTCCTACCTGTCTGTCAACAATATTAATTCTTCCAATTTCTGCAGCAAACTAGAGATTCCAGAGAGAACATTTCTATAAACTTTATCATCTTGCAGCTCCTTTGCAATCCATCTCATGTTCTAAATTATATGAGTCCCCCAGAGAGAAATTTATCTAATTATTTAAAGAATAAACATCATAAAGTGGCAAAAATAGCATCCAAATTTCTAATTTTGCCATTTAATGTTCTTTACTGCTCAGTCAAATTACAAATTCCAGAGGTCCCTTCTGTGCAAGTAAAGTATAAATCACATATGCAGAGAAATAATTGTATTTGGATCATTCAGAACATACTTCTTCTAGTTCCCATGAAAAAATAACTGGCACCATTAACAATCGCTTTTTCTGAAATTAAAGTCCCCCAGCTGGTTAGATAACTATTTTATGAAAGCACAGAATACCTTGAACTAGAAATTTTTGGTTCTGTTATTGATTCCAGGAAAAACAATGGTTAAGACTCTAGATGTGTCAGTAAACTGATAAGGAATGTTAAAAAAAAAATGCCATGGTGAAATTGGAGAGAATTAGCTGTAAAATATTGTATTATCCTAGGTTTATTTTTCAGGTTTACCACCTGAAAGACATCAATGTAAGATTGATAAAAAGTTGGTAACTACATAGAACCTAAGACTACACAACTGCTTACTTAAAAATAATAAAAGATTTTTCTCACATTGTACAGATACTCTTTTTTACCTTCTCATATAGGAGCCAAGAATTCCTGATTTGCTGAAGTTTTAATCTGTAAGAAAACAAGACTTATGTCTTGTTTAATTTGCAGTTTGATTACAGGTAAAATTAATCATAAAGCTAAAATCTCTTACAGATGCTAAAACAGAATTCCACAGATTTTTCTCTCAGAATAACAACAGATTTGTCTTGTAGGATTCTGCAGTGATTTCTATAAAAATGCTGCTAATAGATGAAATTTTTAATTTCAGATGAAAAATGTTGCTCTGTAATATATTGCTTTTTCACTGAGTAAAAAATTCATGCTTAATAAATATTCTTAAACTTTGACTAGATTTTCACTATTTAAGCATATGTAAAAAAGTTACATATATAAAATATTTAGTTTAATTACAGAAAAGAATTTGTATTTACTAATATTTATTGTTTTAAACTTATCATTTCCTTCTCTTTGTAATGATATTCCATTTTACAAGAGGAAGCATTTGCCTTGAAATTCAGTATGACAGTATCCAGAAGAAATGTTGTTGTCTGGAATACTAACTTGCTCTCTCATAGTTTCCTGCATATCTTTTCAAACATTATAGATTTCTGTTAAGCATGCTTAACAGAGTAAGCAGAGTATAAAATAGAAAGATGTATTTATCAGAACAGCCTGAGTAAAATGACAAAAATGTAGAAATGCAGCATAACTGAAAATATGCATAATTTCACACATGGTGCATTTTTATACAACGGAGATTTTTTTATATTTTGTAAAAAAGTATTTTATTTTGAAATAAGGGATGTACAAGTAATTATATTTGTCTCTTAAAGATGCAATGAAAAAAAACCCTGTGCATGAAAAAAAAACGTATACTACATTGGGAAAGCTAGCAGTGTGTGCTCACAGTTTCCAAGGAGATGAAAGAAAGAGGGAAGACAACAAAACCCTTTCTTTTCAATTGGCAGAAGCCGAAACATTCTAGGTCCTTCCTTGTTGCTTAATATAGAAAAAAAAAACCCCAACAACCAACCACATTAAACTAAATTTGGTATATCATAAATATAATTTTAAAATAACAACTGAATTGACTAGATACATACCATGGCTTTATATCAATAGCTTAAAGATAAATGCCTAATAATCCCTACCTTAGCATAGGTTTCATTTTTTGCAAAGCACTTTAGAATTTCCATGTTCATTCCAATACCTTGCTGGTCCCAAAAATGGAAAATATTGTTCTGATTGTAGAATGAAATCACTTTACTTGACAGATAGGAGGAGCTAAACCTTGATGTTCACAGAATAATGCAGTTACTACAGGATGCAGCAGAAAAGACTGAGTGTTGTGTGACACCACACACAAAACGACAGTGTCAGTAGCCTGGCAACTGCAGCTCTTTAACAGGCACCATTTTAATTTTAATCTAACTCCTTTTTCTCTGCTTCAGCTACTCAGTGTATTTCATTGCTTGCTGTATTTCCCAATTGCACTACAATAACACTTGTAGAATAATAGTAGGTCTTTAAACCCATCACTTAACACGTTCATTATCAATACAGTGCTTGCATGTTATCAGTATCCATAAATGTCTAACCATGAAGTACAAGCAACAACAGATGCCACGTGGGCTTTGATTGTGGTCCATGTGGGGTATGACCTATCCAAATGAGTCCATATGCAATATGGCATTTATACAAAAGTGGATATACTGTGGCCTTATGTTAATCAATATGCTTCTGTGTATACAGAGCGTAGTTTCTTAAAAGCTACAAGCAGTAAAGTGTTAGTGTCCTCTGCTTCTGTTCACTCTATTGCCATTATCTTCCCATCAGGCTTGCATCTTTTCTTATGTGGAAAGTTTGCTGTCACTCCTGTGTGTTTGACATATAAAATTCTTATATCTCATCCAGACTATTGTCCCTAGGTACCAATATTTTTGTCAGCAAATCAATGTTAACATAATAATTAATAAGATCTTTAGTGATATAATGTCATTATATCCTTAAAGACATTGGGTATATTTACCCATCTTAGGGGGGGAAATCCATTGGAGATGAAAATGTCCCCTGTGAACCATAGAGTTTTAAATTCATTACCCTATCAAGTGGGACCAGTTAGAAGCACCAGATAATGGACAATCATTTTATCTTCCTAAAAGCATGAAGCTCTTCAAACTTATGATGAAATCTTGGCATGTCTATAAGACAGAGCAGAACATGACTTCTGACTGACAATGTCTGCCTCAACAGAACTGAGACTCATGTAAAAACACAAACATTAGCACTGGTGTTCTTTCAGTGGGGCTGGTGAACACCGAACACATTATAGCCATGTTAAGAAATTAAATTCTCATTAATTTCTCCTGACCCATGAAATAAGGGTTATTGGAAGTACTCTGGTATATATGCAGCTTAAAAGCCAATAGACAACTTACAATATGAAAACTTTAACAAAACAAACACTTCCTACTTTGGAGTACTGCAAAATTCTAACAAAATTTTCAGTCTTCATGTGGCGTACTAAACTGCAGTTACTAATGTAGGTCTGTGGATAGTTTGAGACAAAACACACCACTCAAGCAGCTGCAGCAAAAGATAAACAAAGTCCAACTATAAAAGTAGTGACAATCACAATGTAGAAGAATGTAGAAAATTATGTAGGTTTACACATGTACTTCTGTACACAAGTGAAGCCCTTCATACTTTCCAGGAGAATTCTTCCAAGGTAATCTACTGCTTATTAAAATGCCAGGGTCGTTGCCAGTTTACCACTAAGCAGTATACATAGTTCGCAAAAATTAGTAAAGGTTTTCTAATTTTGTATACAATTCATGGCACACAGGCCATGTATAGCTCCCAGATAATGAGAAAGCTAACCATAGTCAGGAAGAGGGTGCCTTGGACAAGACTTTGAATTTCAACAAGATTCCTCAAAAATACCAGAAGCTTTGGTTAGACTCTTGCAACCAGAATTTGCAAATGACATTTCCTAACCTACGACAACCTAGCAAGTATTCAAAATGTGCATTCACTTATCCAGACACTGACCAGGAAAAGAATACCCTGATTTAAAAGATTATTTGAAATGAACAAGTGTTCTACTAGTGTTTACAGCCATTTTATACCTCCACAATAAACTCGGACCCAAATCTCTACCAGAACTGATTTAACTAGAGGATCTCTGGCTTCACAAGGGAAGAAGTTGTGGACCTTTCCTTAAAGTTTGAAACTTGAAATCACAGCCTGAGATTGTTTTACAGAATCAAACACTTGAAATAAAACCCAAGTATATTAATCCAAGATAGATACCCTGCCTAGAAAACATAAGGCAGTATCATTAAAAAATCATAACATAGTAAGTCTTACAAAGTAGTGGTCTTGACTGTCTTCACTACTTGTACATTTAATTACAAACCCTTTATTGTGCAACTTTAACAAGATAATCTAAAGAGCCATACTAGATTTGAAACCAAACATAGAGAAATGCTGACATTTCTGACTATACATCACCAGCAATGTTGGACTACACACCTAATCAATATGAAACCATCTAGCAGTGATAACAAAGCCATATGGAGATCTGCTTAATCATTGTTTGCAGATAATGTATGTAATACACAGAGATATGTATACAACCATGTTTGATCACAGTATGAAGCATCTAGGAGTCTGGATAAGATTCTGTTCTCATCTTCCAATTCAGAGCTACAACCATCACCAGAAGATTGCTTTTCTGCTTGCAGATTGCCAAGACTGTTCTGATTTCAGATAAAGTTACCTCTTGACACATCTCACATCTGAATCCCTGATGACAGCTACTAAAAGGTAATTCTACATCTGAAACATCCATATAATGAGTGACATATAAAATGAGAACAGTGGAACAGTGTTAATACTTGCCGGTTTTCTATACTTATGAGCATATAGCTGGCATTATCAAGTAATACACAATAATACAATGAAAGCAGCTGCTTCAGTAGCATCTCCTGCATTCTAATTCATTACCTGACCATATACTGTGAAAACAAGAAAAAGAAATCCCAGAAGTATAAAGTACCATAAAAGAGCTTAATAGTGAAAGAAATGTGACCTATATTCATTTCCCACCATAAATCTATGAAAGCAGCTATACATATGCAGCTAATAAATCCTAAAAAAAATCCAAGCTATCCTGCAAATGTTGCTATAGTAACAACTCCTCCTCAGAAAAATGTTAATAAAAACATAAAGCTATCCGAGATACAATTTGGAAATTACTCCAGTTGAATTTAGAATCTCCCAAATATTTTTTTACCCTGTTACTAATTATAACTATTTTATTTTACTCCATGCATGGTATATTAATACCTTTTAATACAATAAAATAAAATGTTTGCTTTCCATCTCATTGCATATGAAAAAAATTATTACTTGCTAAATTATGCAACCTTAAACATGCAAGTAGGTGGTTGTCACACTTCCAGTATCTTTTATGGAGCTAGCAACATTAATTTTCAAAAATCTCATTTTGAATATGCTTTATTTATGATTCAAGACCTCACTAAAACTACTAAAAATCTCTTCCTAGTTCCATTACAGAAATACTACTTTTGATACTATCAGTATAATAATAAAGAGCAGCTTACAGAAAAAAAATATATAAAAGTAGTAAAAGAGAAAATATTACTTTAAGCAATTCTTACTCTTTGTTGTCCTTCATACCAATCATCTTCATCAAACCAGGGGGAAATATAAGTCATCCAAGCCATGAAAGAAGGCACAGTTGAAATAAAAAATACAGAACCTAAACACATATAAGTACAATAAGTCCTGTGCTAAAATTTACTCAACACTACAACAAGCTACTCAAAGATCAGATCTGAAGTCTGTGATATGATTTGAGATTACTGTTTTAAATTCATAAATATGTAATCTGAAATACTTTTAACAGCAATTTAAATGTTCTACCTATTGTATTTTCTAATGGAAAACAGAAATAAATACTAAAACAATTAATAGATTATATATTCCAATATTTAAATTTAAAGCAGATTAGTGCTTCAAGATTGATTTTGCTGTGCTTCTGAGCTCTGCAAATGAGGTGCTGTCTGAGTCATTCTTATCTATCTCCTAAAAAATTACTTTCCTTTTTCAAAAATATACAGTCTACAAAATGTAGTTCAGTGCACAAAAGCTTGTACCAAAATGTAAAATATCCTCAGAATCATGGGGAATGATTTATTTTGGTTGTGTAGGGAGTGGTTTCAATTGACACAGTAGGAGGGGCCAAAATTATCGCAAATACCAAGCATCGGTTTAACATTTTTTTCAAGAGGGGGAAAAAAAATCTGCAACTCCATTGTTCACAGCCAGCAGTGCCTAAAGGGCTCAGCTGCAGCCATCAGCACTGGCTGAAAAATGCAAAAAGACTAATTTAACTAATTCATTGGAATGGATCTACTTCTTTTCCTCAGAAGAGTTTCACGCATCTGACAGCATTTATTCCTTCCGCAGGTAGTAGCCTTTTCTGGCATGCTTCCAAGTTTCACATTAGATTTCACAGCACATTATGCCAATGAAAATGAAAGGTAAAAAGGAATAGAAGCTGTACTACCACATTTCAGTACTGCAGCAATACACTTCATCAGCTGTGCTGCTTAGGAAGCATTATCATACAAATCTTCCTGACTGCATGGTTACAGCAATTACCAAATCTTCAACAGAAATTGTGTAGACCTAAAAAACCCCCAGTTTCTTAAGAAACCTAGGATTCAGACAACCTCTGCCTTTCTATACTGACTTAACAAGCTTCTCCCCACCGTTTCTAATAGAATAAATGCAAAAACTAAACAGGGAAGTCCATTGTTTAATCAAGAAATAAACAAAGCAAAGTAGGAAAAGAACAACTGAAGTACCAGATACTAACTGGTCAACATTACTTACCATTTCTACAGAGCAATTCTGTGTCATTACCTATCCTACCCCAGAATGTGTAGTTTCCATTAAGGGTACTCTATAGGCAGGTGACATTCTCCAGGGGCATAAAGAAAAGCAGCAATACTTTTGGTTCCCAACCTCTTAGTCAGAAATTCTGACATCCAAGGAGGGGAAAAAAACCCCCACCCATACAAATCACACACAAAAAAAATGTAAATACTTAAATCGACACCCAAAAATAGGAAGTAGCATTCCAGGGTTATCAGATTTTTTTGTAGTTATACAGTCCTCCACGTAAATGGATACAGATCCAAGAATATACAGACAAAATTCCTACAACACTGCTGAAATTTTTCAAATTACTTGACTTTTGAGATTTCAGCTCAAACATTAACTATGTAAAGTGCACAGAATTGCATAGTCTCATAAACTGTATGAGAAACATAGGACTAATTCAGTCACCTTGAATCATAGTGCTGAAGAAATCCCTGACTATAACCATGGTCTATGAGAAAACAATAAAAATGTTACTGATGTACCACTTCTGTGAACAAAAGTTATACAAATTGTTAAAACATAAATACAGTATGTGCTTGTTACACATGAAAATCATGGTTTCCAGTAAATTAATACTTGCTGATTAACAAAAGCCTTTGCTTTCAGTGTGTTCTGTCTTTTTCAGAGGGGCACATAGTATCACTGAGAATCTTGATCAAAGAATTACAAGTAGTTCATTAGTAACAAACTTGTTTCTCTTTTATGCTTGTAGTTGTTCCACCATGTATATAAATTTATTTCTTTTTTAAGCCTGTTTTTTTTTTTTTCTGGGGGGAGGGGCAGGGAGAGGATGCTACAGAGGTGGCTTTTATGAGAAGCTGCTGGAAGCTCCCACCATGCCTGGCAGAACCAATCCCTGATGGTCTGAAGATAGACATGCTGCTAGCCAAAGTTAGGCCAATTAGAGAGGTTGGTACCACCTCTGTGATAACATATTTAAAAAGGAAATGAAAACAAAGCATGCACAGTTTTTCTAGTCAGAGAAGAGAAGGAGGTGAGAACGTGTGAGGGGAACAACATGGAGACACCAAGGTCAGTGCAGAAGGAGGGGAGGACGTGCTCCAGGCTCAGGAGCTGAGATTCCTCTGCAGGCTGTGGTGAGACCATGGTGAAGCAGCTGTGCCCCTGCAGCCAGGGGTATCCATGTGGGATGGAGAGATCCACCCACAGCCCATGGGGATCCATGGGGGATGCAGAGATTCGTGTACAGCCCATGGGGATCCATGGGGATGCAGAGATTCATGTACAGCCCTTGGGGATCCACAGGGAATGCAGAGATCCACTCACAGCCCATGGGGATCCAAGGGGGATGCAGAGATCCACTCACAGCCCATGGGGATCCAAGGGGGATGCAGAGATCCACCCACAGCCCATGGGGATCCACAGGGAATGCAGAGATCCACCTACAGCCCATGGGGATCCATGGGGATGCAGAGATCCATGTACAGTCCGTGGCAGAGGTGCCCATGCCGGAGCAGGTGGATGCCTGGAGGAGGCTGTGATGCAGTGGAAGACCTGGTGCAGAGAGAAGCCCCCTGCTTCCAGGCTGGAGCAGCCTGTTCTTGGAGGACTGCACCCCATGGAAGAGCAACCCACGCTGCAGCAGTTTTGGGAGGATTGTGTGCCCGTGGGAGGGACTCATGTTGCAGCAGTTCTGGGAGGATTCCTGCTCGTGAGAGTGGACCCACGCTGGAGAGGCTCATGGAGAACTGTTTTCTGAGAAGGGACCCTACGGTGTAACAGGGGTAGGATTCCTCTCCCTGTGCAGAGGAAGAAAATCCCGGGTGATGAACAGACCAAATCCCCATGCTCCATCTCCCTGCACTGTCAGTGGAAAAGAGGAAGGGGTTGGGGGGAAAAAAGGTGTTTTTATGAGATTATTTTACTTCTCATTATCCTCCTCTGATTTTGTAAATAATAAATTTATGTTGTACTGTTAAGCTGAAACTCTTTTGCCTTGGAGTTTTTTTTTTCTCCCAGTCCTTAATTCATGAACCCTTCATTAATTTTTCTCTCCTCTGCCCAGCTGTGGCAGGGGAGGGTGAGCAAACAGCTTTTGTGTGTGCCTGGTGTTTGGCCAGTGTCAAAGTACAACAGCCTATAGCTGCTCCATCATATATGTGATCTGAGTTTTCTAGTCTCAATACCAACCTGTCAGAACAATGAGTCTCTCAAGACAGACAAACTCCTGTGACTCACATTTAGTTTTGGTATCATCAGGGACGCATGGGCTAAAATGGACATGTATACTGTATTATCCTTTCAATAAACTGGTAAATATCTTCAACTCAAAAGTACAGATGTAATTAAAATCTTCTTAGGATAGCAGATGGGAACTTAAACTGCTTAAAACATATGTTACAATTACCTGTAAATAAATTAAGAAGTTTGGTGTTAAATTATACATTAAAGAAAAAGACAAGAAAGACTGCAAATGCATTATGGGGCAATGATATGTTTTTTGCCTATTTCATCATTCATCTCCCAAGTGCTGGGAAAACTATTATGTTATAGTGTGTTGGTTTTGGCTAGGGTAGAGTTAGTTTTCTTCCCAGTGGCTGGTATAGGAATATGTTTTGGGTCTGTGCTGAACAGAATTGACAACACAGAGATTATAATTAATATAAATTACACAGAGCCAAGGCATTTTCTGGGGGTGCATGTGAGGCTGTAAGGAAATACAAGCTCAGACAGATCACCCCAATTGACCAAAGGGATATTCCAGACCATCCTACATCATGCTAAGTACATAAAGTGAGGGGAAGAAGGATGGGGGAGACATTCAGAATGATGGTGTTTATCTTCCTAAGTAACCACTGATGGGGTCCTGCTCTCCTGGAGATGGCTGAGCACATACTGCCCATGGGAAGCAGAGAAAGAATTCCTTGTTTTGCTTTGCTTGTGTGCTTGGCTTTTGATTTCCCTATGAAACTGCCTTTACCTCAACCTATGAGTTCTCTGGCTTTTATCTTGCAGATTCTCTCCCCAGTCCTGCTGGTGGGGGAGTGAGAGAGTAGCTTAGTGGGTTAGTAGGGTTTAGCTGTTGGTTGGGGTTAAACCATGACATACAGATATAACAAAACATATGTATAGGATGAATAAAACTATATGTACTTAATATTATAATAAAAATATGAAAAATCTCAAAGTGTCCCATCCCTTAAATTGTAATTAATATTAATGTTATTAAATGTTTTATAAGTAACTTAGTGTGCTCTTAACCTAAGGTCTAGTTGGTACCTCCAGTTAAGCGTTCTTTGATCTCAATTTAAGGACAACAAAATGGGCTATAATAGATTAGACCAAAAAAAGACATCGTCAAGGCATATACAGTCTTACAATATATTGCCCAATAAATTTGTTCACAATATTCTAGAAGGAATAAAAAAAAAAGACAAAACATCCTATTCATTTGATACAGAAACAATTGTTTAATTTTTGAGCTGACACAAGAAAATGCCAGGTTAGACATTATGAAAAGGTTCTTCAATGAGAGGGTGGTCAATGAGAGGATTCCTCATGAAGCTTTCACGACAGCAAACTCTTTAGATTTCACTGGGCATCTGGAAAATGCTCTTAGTCATGTGGTCTAGTGAGGAGCAGGACATTGGGCTCAATGATGCTTACAGACCCCTTCAAACTTGAGATAGACTATAATTTTATGATCAAACTTGTGCTACAGACATTTCACAATCCTCCCTTTGGAACCAGGTAATCTCATTTTAGCTCATTTCAGACTGACTAGGCATAAATACAAAAAACCTAAAACAGTCAGAAGGAAAAAGTGGAAGGGATGTTGAAAATTATGATGCTTTAGCATATGAACATCACAATGTGTCATTAAAGTTCAGCACTACAATAGTCAAGAATTACAAGAAACCAAATAAAACCAACCACAACCACCCCCCACCCCCCTTATTGTATTTTATATGAAAGTTGATCTTCTGGACATTCCAGTGTAGATATCTATTTATTATTGAGAGCAAGGTACTACCTAGCTCTTTACAAAAGCCATGACCCTATGAGTCTGGAAGAATATGCTGGAAAGTATAGTGGCCTCAATCTCTACACACTAGAAAAAAGTGTACCTAAATATAACATGCACATATAATTTACCCAGAAAACAGAGGATAAAAGCTTACATCTGAAAATAATGTCCTATATTGCATCGGAATGAACAAACTGATGCTACTCTCCCATGTTATCTGGCAATATCAGAAGTCAGCAATGCACTTCAGTTATGAATAAAGATTTTTCAGAAATGGATGAGAGGTAAGAAACCTCAGTTTTGATCTTTCATTTTTACCGCCAAATTTGCTGTTAATTAATAATTTGTTGATCTATTGCAAAAAATCATCCATGCACATTTTTCCCAAATACATCTTTAACCACTGTTTCTGTTTAACTATTATATACAGAAATAGTTAGATATTTGTCAGCATAACTTCTATAAAAGGTCGTGTTTGATATATTCTTGCAATAAATCAGTAGCATTATATATGTTTCAAAATTAAGACTTATTTTCAATTAATTCAATTTTTACCTCTGAAATTTTTTTTGCTGTACTCAATTTTGTGAAAAAATTTCCTGCCAATCCATGTAGACATAATTTCATAATATGTCCCATCATAATTCCAAAAATTATCTGCCTTAACTACTGAATTAGTAAAGGTTAACATGCTGTGACTTTGCATGGAAGACAAAACTCATTAAAGGAATATCTTCATAACAAAAATGCACAACAAATAACCCAAGAACAAAATACTACAAAATTTCCTTAAATTACAAAAGTATAGGGATTCATTACTTTCATAACTTATATGCCATTATGCAAATTCATTACACCAACATCTATAGTAAAGAAGTCAGTTAAATCCTCAGGTTTTATTTATTAACTAGCACACCTTTACATTGAGAACACGAAGCATGTAGTGATGCCAAATATCCTAAAATGCAATGCTTAGAGTAAAACTGTGCAAGAACCAATCATATGATAATGATACAGCAAACCTATATCTCAGCAATCTCATGGCACACGAGGTCAGGAAAGAATTAGATTTCCCTAGACTTCCTCAACTCCTATCAAGGTACTAATGACACAAATATAGTAGGGCTCTAAATAATTGTTCTTCTTAATTTTTTCCCTCACTTGCTCTTTCCCAACAAGCTGTATGGATTTATCAGGACATGACACACAAAACAACCAGGCCACCTTGCAGTGATTAGAATAAGCTGTTAGTAACAGATGTATGCTATCACCACCACCAGATCTACACTGGGCTGAGACTTTCAGACAACCTTCTCACAAGCTACTTTTAAGATTGAACTTTATCAGTTTATAGAGGAGATTAAGCTTTAACTACCAACAATAGCGGTGGATTGGACTTGATCATGTATCTTCTTAAAGATGTTCCATAACTGGATTTAAAAAATAAATTAGAGGTTTTTTTTCCAAGAAAATAAATTATCATCTCTTCAGAAAAAAAATACATATTGAACATATTTATAGTACCACTTTTACTATGGCTCAGCAGATGCTGTTCTAATTCTGTGAAGAATACATGTAAGAAATGGCGAAGTTAAATATTTCCAATTGTGTCCTCAGTCAAAAAAGACAAAAAAGGGCACACAGTATATTTACAGAGAAAAATTGCAACGTTATTTTTAAAACTATGTCTGTGTTGAAATACTTGTCTCAGTTCATAATCACTACTTTTATAAAATTTGAATGCAGTCAACACCTAAGTGCCCCAGCTATGATTTAACCTGGCAGTAACTAACTCCACATGGCCACTTGATGATTTTTTGGTCTGTCAACAAACAGTTCATATGCCAAGAAACATATTGCATGTATTTTTTGTAGCATGGTCACAAGATTTTATCTATTGACTAGCTAAGTCACTCTACTCTAACATATTCTTCAAATACATATTAGATTATAATAGTGCAAATCCTGGTCTGGAATTATAATGCACACATTATAAAGTAAATATTTTAATTATATCAACTTTTTATACTATAGTTGGCTGATTTGGATGTTAAGATAAATTAAATAATAATTACTATAAAGTACATTTCTAAGGCAGATATAAGAAGTAACATAAACACTCCCTCATGTACCAAAAAGTTATCTATGAAGAAAAAAATGTCAGCATCTGTAGCCCAAAAAGACCACAAAGAAAATAAACTGAAGGTAGGAAAATAATTTAATGAAATAAGACAAATTCTTTCTTGCTGTGAAACTCAAGGTAGAATTTAAAATCAACTGTATTTGTTAATATAAGAAAGGCTGAACAGTCAAATTGGGGATGACATCCAGCTGAATATCAATTTACTAATTTTCCAAATTTGAGCTAGTACTTAAAGCTGGGTGTGGACAATAACTTGATTTTATTAGAAAAACAGGTCAACGCCTGAAAAGTTTGTCCCCAATATAATGCTCTAAAACATGAGATGTTCTGCCCTAGGAATTTGTAAGAGAGCAGTCAGTTTAACAGGTTTGTTCAGACACTTCAGAGCCACTTGTGCCCAAACATCCAAGGCAAAAGAAACCTCAAAAGGGAAATATCACAACAAACCCCAAAATAAGAAACTCTTTAACTGTAAAAAGATTGCCCTTGATTCTCTGGGAAACCAGAATGGAATACAGCTACATACCTGTTCACAGCCAGCAGCTAGGTATAAAAGATGAGCTTAGGTTAGCAACAAACGATTAGTGTCGGGAAGAGCTCTTCTCAACACTTAACCTCACACTTGACAGCGGAAGTCTCAATCTTTCTGTCCTGAAATCTAAACCAATGTATGAAACTGATCTCCTGGATCTGACATAACCTCTTTCACTCAACCATTATCAGTCCTCCATTACAGGTGTTTTCAAACAAGAGATAACAACTTGAAAAGGAAATTAGGAGAATGAAAATAGTGGCATTAATTAGTTCTCTTAGACCTTGATGAACATATGTGGGGTAAAAAAAATTAAATATCATCAACTGCAACATAAAACTTCCAAATGATTCTTCAGCCAGATTGGAAAAGAGAACACAGAGGTTTAAAACCAAATAATTAAGTTTCAGACTGTTAACAAATTAGGCCATTTATGTCTCATTAAGCAAGAGGTTACAGAGCATGTTATCTAATGGTACAAGTAAATGTCAACAATTACATCTAAGACAAACTAGATCTTAAAACATATAATTCAAAGGGATGAGATAAATGCTGTGTGTTGTCCCTCGTGCCAAAAATGCAAATAGAGGTGGTGGGTTTTAAAAGACCATGAAATTGAATACATACTATACAACTATAGTACATCAAGCAGAATGGACTCAGTCAAAAGGAGAGAAAGATGTAAAAAAACTTACAAAATCAGTCTAACATTGGATGCAATAAACCATGGGAAAAGTATGAGCCATCTACAGGATGTAGCCAGAAGAGATGTACAACATATTAGGAAAGATATTGTCAACACAGGAGGCCGAACACCATTATACCAGTCATTCATGCATTATGTTTGGTTAGCACATTCAAGAGATGGATTTAAACATTTAAATATAGGGGTTTAAAAAATAATGAAACAAGGATGCATTTAGCAGAGATATAGAAATGTTATATGAATCAAGACATCATACATGCTAAGCAGCTGCATTCAGATTGATCACGTCGGCTAGAAGGTAGGTAAAGGTTCCTGAACCTGAGGCATATTTATAGTCAGCAGAAGCATCAAGGAAAAAAAATTCACTAAGCAGAGGAAAGGCAGTATTAACCTCATCAATATATGATGTATAATATACAGCCCAAGGGAGAAAAAAAAAAAGATTACATCAATCCTTTTCCACTGCAATAACTGCTTCTGATGGCCTCTACCATCAATAAATAGGAAATTAGATACTGGACAGCAACAACAAAAAAAGATTCACCATTGATGAAGATCTTAAAAATCACTATTTATCAACTTGCTTACTTACACACAGTTTCCCACAATTAAACAAAGTAGTCCAAGTAAAAAAATGTAAGGAGAAGACTTGGCAGAGAAAACAGTGCAGTCAAGGTTATCAGCCTAAATTAAAACACTAACAAAGAAAGAACTAGAAGAGTCGAGTTCCTACACTTGACGCTGGCTTGAGAACTAATAAAGGGTATTGTCAACAAATTAAAAAGTCAGCAAAGTTCTACAGGCCTTTACTGACAACCAAATAAACCCACACATACCAGAAAACCCAAATTCTCCACCAACAGGACAAGGAATAAATAGCCTTAATGGATACAGTCAAGGTATGCTTATAGGATGCAAGTGGAGAAAAGATTACCATAAAAGCTTCTGCCTTCCTCCAGTGCCCATAGTACAGCTTGGCTGCTGCCATAAATAATGGCTAGCCTGAGTGATAGGATGCCACCAAATTGCCTACACCCCGCAGGGGAAGTCACAGTTTTTGTAGCCACTTTCTGTAATTCAAATGTTATATTGATATCTATTTCTCCTCTTGTGCTGACTATATTTTGCTTTATAAAACAAATAATGTCAATAACATCATCACCAGGACTTGGTGAAGTTACTCTTACTGGCCACATCAACTTTAATTCACAGACTGCAGGAAGAGGAAATAGTGCTTTCCCTAAACTATAATCTCCTAATACCACTGCTAGAAATAAAATACTAAATTAAATAGACCATTAGGACTCATCAAGGACCTTCTTATACTGTTCTTGCTATGTAGGAATTTTCCTCATAGCAGATGACCAAATGACAAGTTTATTGTGTGTTATGGGTCCTTGACTACGGCCAGAGCTACTCAAAGAATCCAGCGTTTGGTATAATAGGACACAAAGATTGTTGAAACTGAGGAAGAAGACTCTAGATATCTTATCAGGGAGAATAATTAATAAGTGAAAAAAAATCAGTAAGCAAAAAAAAATAGTCCCATGATATTTTAAAATTTTTTCATTATCTGTATTCTTCCATGCACACTCCATATTTTATTTGCAAGTTCTTTATACTGCCATGTCTCCATACGGGTTACAACAATTTGTCGAAGATGACTACAGTCTTAACTGAAGCTACTGAGCAGATTTGAAATGCAAAATATAAATAATGATAATGCAAAGTAATCTAGGCTGATTTGTGCAAGGCACTTATTCTCTAACAGAAACCTTAAAATGTATCAGTAGCTTACACAGGTGTGCCTGTAATAAGGAAAGAAATGCCACAAGAGAAGTGTATTTTCCCTATTTTAGGACTTCAAAAATTAGGAAGTACAAGGATTAGAACCTTGAACTTATTTTAAAACAGTAGTAAATATGCCTTACCAGAAATAACTTAAAGCAAAATAATTCTGTACTAAAGTCTGAAGAACATCTTACTGTTTACCATATATGTTTCTTATCAGAATTCTTCCCCTGTTATACTCTTAGGAATAGCAGGTAGCTGCATAATGTCATGGGTAAAATTTTAAACAAGGTACAAAACCAGAAAGCTCAAGACTCCTATAAAAACCCTCTAGAATTAGAGAGACAACGAAAATCCTAACCCATTAAATTTTTGAAAGACTAAGTGCATGGCAATCAGAAAAAGACTCTTGAACCAACAGGGTTTAGCACTCAAAAGGGACATTTCCAAGTGTTTATTTTCTATATCACGCCATGGTTAAGCCCTTATTAAGAATAGTACAGTCTTTATCGATTCTAAAATCCAGGATTATGTTCTTCACTGCAGCATTTACAAGTAATTAAATATCTTGCTCAGACTTTGATTTCATACCTGCCATCTTCAAGTCTTCCAAAACAGCTTCTTAAAAGGTTGCATGACAATGTCTATGTAAAGCAACATCTCTTAAGATATTAGATGAATTTACTGAACAGAAAAAAAACCCATTAAACTTATTTCCTCATGTTGCAGAGACTGCTGTCTTAAATTCACTCTCACAAGCTTTGCTTACTTAGCTTGTAGTTTGTTTTTGTACTTGAATGATTTTTTAAAAAATTCTCTAAGCTTGATTTAGCTTCCCCCTCCCACAATCGTCCCACCTGGGAAGAGCATTTATAGCAGAAACAAGCCCAAAGCTCTCCCCCCTTGCGGAGGGTCAGCGTTTGCCACGCAGCTTGCTTCTTATAGACATTGCTGCCTCCACCTTTACTCTATTTTAAGTTCGTGTTTCCGCACAAGCACGTTTGTAGAGAGAGACACACACAGCAGGACTGTCCCCAAAACAGTTTAAAATCCCGACAATACCGTCAGACGGCTCCTGGATGCTTCAGACACCGCCCGCAGCCCCGAGAGCTCCCCGGAGCCGCTCCGTCCCCGCAGCGCAGGTGGGCGCGGGGCGGCGGGGCCCGACCGAGCCCCGCACGGCCTCCCGGGCCGCGCCGCACCCCGCGGGGCAAGAAAAGCCGCGCCGCGCCTCCCCTGCCCTGCCGGGCCCGGCTGCCGAGCTGCCGTCCGCTCCGCAGGGCCGCCTGCCGCTCTGCCTGTCTCCCTGCCGCGGAGCTGGGCAGAGCGGAGCCGGGCACGGAGGAACCGGGCAGAGCGGAGCCGGGCACGGCAGCGCCGTCTCCGGGCAACCCGCGCGCCCGCCCCCGCCGCGCTCTTCGGCGCGCGCGCCGCGGCCGCGTTACCGGGCAACGCGCCGGCCGCGCGCGCACCCCACGCGCGGGCCGGGCCGTGCCGTGCCCCTCACCGGCCCTGGCCGGGCCCCACGGACACCTGTGTCCGGCCGGGCCCTGCGCCTCACGGGCCCCATGATCACCGCCGGGCTTGGGCTGCCTGGTCCTGAAGGTGTCTGCCGACCTTCGTGGTGCTGTGATTGTGTGACTGTTCCGTGCGGGGCCGGCGCCCGGGGAGGGAGGTTTCAGAGCTCGCATTCCCTGTTACTGTCTGTGAGGGCACCAGAAGCCAGGCGGGAAGGGCGCATTTTGCGCACCCCGAGGATCCTCGGGGGATACTGGTTCGTCTCCAAGACGTCCCAGTTGACAAGCCAAGCACTGCAAAGTGATAGGAATGTTGACTCAAATTTAGCTGTAGCTGCACCTCGCTCGCAGAGACCGTGGCTCCATGCTGACGGGCTGAAAGGAACTGCAGACTAACGCACTAATCCCATCAAACAGGAGTCACAAAACGCATTCCACCCGGGTTTATCACGTACAATATGTGGGTTTATGAATCACAGACACTTATTGGGCAACATCTACTTGTTTTTGTCTTCTAGTTTTTTTCCTCCTCCAACTCTTTGTGCAGCTGGATAGTGGCCTGCAGTGTGGAACCTGTTTAGTGAAAAGATTTTTTTCCTCAGATTATATTTCAACCAGAAGAATTTCCTGGTCCAACTCAGTTTATCACCTTATTATTGCTCTGTTTGTGTCAAAGTGATGCAAACAGTGGGAGGATACCCAATGAACTGTGAAATTACAGTCTTGAAGGTAGTTCTTGATTTCTTTCAATAAAGCTAACACAATCCACTGTAGCTGACATGTATGCACACTCAAAAAAGAAAAAAAATTATTTCTTACCCTGTTTTCTGCAAAAAAGCAACCTGTTGCTTGAGAAGATTTGTTGTACTGTGTAATTGCTGACAGATTCTTCTTCTTTAGCAGAAGGAACTGAGAGGAGGTGGATAAGGAATCACGTTTCCACGATTTACTGGGTAGAAAATTTGTAATATGCATCACCTGCTAGTGAAACTTTTCTTTAATTTGCTTCCTTCCTTAGACGACTACGCTATGTTTTACCAAAATGATCTTGAAGATCATAGCAACCATACTATCTATTTTCCATATCCATCAACAGTCAGTACAAGAAGTGGGTGCAGACAGAGAATGGAACAAAAGGCCCTTAAGTATTATACTTCAAAAAAGCTTCTAGAAGAGGTAAATGCAAAAAATACAAGGAGAAAAAATTATTCTTTCACTCTTGGTATTTTATCTTTTGGCAATTATAATCTGAGATTTTTATACTAAATGTTGCATTCAAGGTCATGATTATGTAACCCATACATTTATGCACCATCCTAGACTTCTGATCTCCAGAACATCCCACAACACTAAACCCTATTTTTAAAGTCAGCATTTGCATTTGTTATTTTTAAAACATCCATCTGGAAATCCATGTGCTCCCTTTTTAATGATAGCAAATAATATTCTGCTCAATTTTTTGTCGTCTCATTCTTTCAGCCAACTCTTCCACCAGTTGAAGAGATCTAGCCTATTTTCACTCTTAGATAAGATCTAACTGATAAATGCAAATTACCACACTTGTTGCCTTTATCTTTTCTAGTTATACTTCATTCTTTTAGCCTAGGGTGACTGAAACTGCCTAGAGGTTATTCCTAGAAAAGTGTCAGTCTGTGCATCAAAGGACCAGTTCACAGGATCATATTATAGTAAAAGAGGATGATTCAGATTAGAAGAACCTTCGGAGATTTAGTCAAATCTCCTGTTCAAAGCAGGGTGAGCTATGAGGACAGGACAGATTGCTTATGGTTTTATTTTGACAGTCCTTCACTGAACTTACTCCCTTTTGTTGATGCCCTTCTTGTGTTGGGGGCCCAAAACTGGAAGCAGTATGATAGATGTGGCCTAAGAAGAGCTTAGTATAGAGAAACAATTTAAGATGTAAAACAGAAAATGGTTTTAATACTTTCTTTTATACATGCTAAGGATATAAACCTTTTCTTTAAATAGTACTAATCATATTGGAGTGCATAATATAATTTTTTCTGGATTCTGAGATGATATTTAGAACTGCAATCTCTGTTGTGTTTTATTTTAGTTACTCAGAAAAGAAACAGAATTTTTACTATTAGGAGTCTTGATTAACATAGGCATACCTAATAAGTTCTTTATGGAAGGTGTCTAGCTCTACCACAATACTAAGAATAAATCCTACTTTTTCTAGTTTCTCTGTGACTTTTCAACTCAAGAAATAAAGATATCAAGGTGAAATGCAGTAGTTTATTGTCATCCATGACCATCATACAGTCTTATCTACATTCATTAGTTATAGTCACTAGAACCTTTTGCAGAATTTTTCTTGTTTTTCCTTAGTCACTAAAAGCTAAGTGGAAATTTATTCAGCTAGTTGTTTCTTATTCCTACCAGAGCTCTGTATTTTCTCCTGCACTTGTGTTATTAAAGGAGGATACATTTATCCCAATTATGGCTATTCAATAAAACTAGTAGAAATAGAAATTTAAATGGGTTGAAAATGCAATTTTAATTTGCATCATATTAGAATCAAGAGTACTTAGAATTTTGTTAACTTTCATTTTATTCCTATGATATGAGTGACCTCTGGTGGGAATAAGTAAATATTATTTTAATTTCTCACCAAGCATGGTTGGGTTTTTTTCCCACTGGTGATCCATTTGCTGCCTGGCAGGGAACATATGCTTTTCTACCTCATGTTAACAGAGGTAGAAATTATATCCAGCAAATGATTTCCTGGGGGATTCAGGCTGATGGTTATCTTCCTCCATTTTTTCTAAGAAGCCCTTACTGAAAGGTCTCAAAAAGAGAAAATACTTGAAAGAAGCTTAATTTGTTGTGTTAATGCAGTTGTTTTATTAGGTGCATACAGTCTCTGCTGTGACTAGAATCAGTAACATTTCATAAACTATTTTAAAAAGAGGAATTGCCACCTTGGCAGTTGTTGGAATCCTTTATTAACACCTAACATAAAAATAATATAAAAACATAAATGAAAAAAATAATCAAGATAAACCTAACTATAATAATAACTTTAAAACCTAAATTAAAAAAAAAAAATTACTACTCTCCTTCTACCTCAAACTACTTCAAAAACAACCTTAAAACAATTAAATCAACTACATTATTAACTAAATAAACAAGCTCATACAATTTCTCTCACACTAAACTATTAATTAATATTCAAAATACAAAGCATCCAACTCTACAAAACAAAGCAACAATTAATTTTCTTTTTATTAATATGTAAGCATAAATATAAATAATATATTACTTTCCAACCATTCAATATCTCTACATAAAAAACAACAATTACAAACAAATATAACCAAACTCAAAATAAAAAAAATCATAATTAAATAATCTATTTAATCAACTAAACCTTACACCATTATTAAAAAAAACTTTTAAATATAAACATGTATATATTAATTAACATAATAATTATCATAATATTTGTACCTTATCTACTTCAATACATCCAACAAAAATTTAACAAAACTATCTAAACAATATTCATAATTCAAACAGGCAGTGGTGTTGGTAGCAACAGCATTGGTATTGCCTAGGAAATGAAATGCAATGGGTCCAACATTCGCAAATGAGGTCAGGTCAAATTAGAAAGTCCCACTTGTCCTTAGTGACTTGCACTAGGTAGACTTTGAACAGCCACTGCAGGACAGGAGGGGGAAGAAGGTGACAGACCCATCCTGGCTGATGATAAGTGGTAGTTTTCAAAAAGCAGTAACCAGGGATAATCTCTACTCTGAACAGGCTGGCAGACAGGGTCTGGTTACCAAATCTAGCACTTGGGCAGATTTGCTTTGAAGTGCTGGACCAGTAGGTCATTACGGTTTTTTCTCACAGGAGTCCCACAAGATCTTCTGCTGTCACACTGTGCAAGTGTTCAGTAGCTCAGTTTCCTAGAGACTAGGAGTTTAGGATAAAATTAGTTGTATGCTCTAATCTACTAAATGTATTGATTAGATCATTACTGACTATAATGGGAATTTTAAACACCTAAATTTAAACCATCTCCAGAGTTTTAGTGGCAGCAGATGTTTAGGTGAGGTAACACCTCTTCTTTTTTTGCATATTGCCAAGCTACTGGGCCAGGTATCATTGAACCTGAGAAGGCTCAGGCCTCTGCAGTCCTGTGCAGTCCTGTGCTGTGCACTGCTGTGCTGTACTGTGGTGTGCTGTGCAGTGCTGTGCTGTGCTGTACTGTGGTGTGCTGTGCAGTGCTGTGCTGTGCTCTGCTGTGCTGGGGTGTGCTGGGGTGTGCTGTGCAGTGCTGTGCTGTCCTGTACCACACATCCCACTAGGCTCTCAAGCCTGTGGCTGTAGAGCACTATCAGCCAGCTCATTGTGACAGAGGAGACTGCAAGTGTGCTCCCACTTGGCACCTGGTGGCTTTGCCATTAATTTTCTTCTAGCCCTCTTCCTACTGTGCTTTTCAGAGTGTTCAAATCTACTTCAAGGTAGCATCTCCTTAGCAGGAGTTCTCTCTGCTTTTCTTTCATCTTCTTCTACTGTTATCTCTTGATTATAAGCAAAATCTGACAGCTTAAATAAGGGATGGTAATATAGTCAATACACAGTAAAATTATGTCAGGCTGTGACAGTTCTACTGAAGAATTAAAAAGTTAGAGTTCACACACTTTTTTTTCTGTAGAAAGACATTATGAGCAGTAATCCTTCATATGCAAAATATGGAAGATATAATAACAATTCTACTTTATTAGATTTTCTTTCGATCCTTTTTCCTTGCCCTTCCCTCCTGCTTGCTCCCTGATGCCATTCAAACTCTTCAGTTTTCATCGAATAAAGTAGGATATTATGTTTCTTGTCAAGTGCTTTCATGCAGGTATAATTTCTTAATGCTTTCTTATTTATCTTTGGAGGTTAAATCAGTCATTTGCAACAAAGCAATACAGCAGATGTAACTGGAAAAGAACCAAGCTTCAGAAATGAGATCTTGCTTTCAAACTTGGAGCATCATGGCACATACATAAAATAAGGATTATACTATAAATGTTTTTATAGAAGCAATGCATTTTAAAAGCTGCCTTTTAGAGAACTTTATAGTAGTAAGATCCACGTGTAATGAATCCCACCTTTCATTATATCAGACAAAAGTTTTGCCCCTGATTTCAATGGGGGCAAGATTGTGCTTGGACATACTTGAAAAGGAAAGATAAGGTTTGTTTACAACATACTTTCAATATGATAGAATTTACTGAAACATCAAACATAGTGTTAGGAAAGTACAGCAGAGCTAGTAGAGTTGGTAAATGCATTGTATAATTCATAAAATATAATGCAACACTGAAAAAGGGTCAAGCCCATTTTTTAGTCTGCCATACTTGTTAAATAATGGCAAATATATACTTGACTTGCCTAAATGAACTAAACATGAGAGTAATGTACGCTTCAACAAAATAGCTAATTTTTTCCTTTCATAATGCTGAACATTTCATAATCCAGTGGCTACACCAGTACATTCAGTAGAAGCCAAATCGAGTACTTGTTCTGTACCTGATGATTTACAAACTCTGTGATTGTTATAATGTCCTCTTTTGCTGCATAACTGAAGCTTAAAAGCAGGTAGAACATTCTAATTTTCCCTTTTATCTTGAAGTAGTTAAGGATATTTTTCAATTCTCTGCTGTTTTTTCTCTTCCCCCTACCCACTTCTTTTTTTCACTTTTTTCTTTATGTTCTTATTCTGTGTTATTTTTACCTGTAGATCTGGAAAAAAATTGTTTTCCTCTCTGGCTGCAAACCCTTCCTTTTGCCTTGTTGCTGAGAGACACAATCTCTTGACCATGCAAGCTCTGCTTGTGGAACTTGACAGTTTCATTCAACACTACTGAGAAATACAGAAAATAGCCAGGTTGGCTCTGTGGATGGGCATGTGCTTTTACAGGAATATTTGGGTATTTGATGGGGGAATCTGGAAGAGTACTGTTATCTTGTTTGTAGAGGAATCAACTGATCACAGCGAGTAGTGGGCTGGTTTTCAGGGCTTTGTTTGTTTTCTGCACTTTTTTTTGTTGTTATTTGACTGTGTTTGGTTTTGGTCTTGGGTTGTTTTTTTTAATGGGGGGGATCCTAGAGCGATGTTCTATAAATTGCTCGTGTTACTTGCGTGGCAGGATGTTGTGTTCGTTTTGTGAGAAATGGCTCTTGGCCCTGGAAAACACAGGGGAATGGTAGTATTGCTGACTGCCTCACCAGCTCTGCACCTCATTCAGGCTTGTTTATTTACTGCACAATAGAAAGGTAATTCACATTTAGTTTGCAGCATACATCAGTGACATCACCGATTTGGCTCTGCTGAATAACCTGAGCCGATGGCTGTCCAATTCTTCAAGGCTTTCTTTACAATCTGGTCATGTTCCGATACCAAAATTTTTCAAACCAGCTGTTTAAAAGATGCACCGAAAGAGAAAAGAGAGGAAAGAAAAAGCCAGGAGCAGGGTGAAAACCCGCCGGAACATTTTCCCGCTGTGGCGGTGGGTGGATGGCAGGGCGGAGCCGCTGCAGCGGTGACGTCATGCGGAGGCGCTGCAGGAGAGCGCGCCCAGCAGGGGGCGCAGCGCTCCGCCGCTTTGTCCGCGCTGCCGGCGAGCGCGGTCCCCCTGTCCCCTGTTCTCTGTCCCTGGTCCCCTATCCCCCGTCCCCTATCCTCTGTCCCCTGTTCCCCTGTCCCCTATCTGCCGTCCCCTGTCCCTTANTTACGTCATCTGTTTTTAAAGTGAGTGGAAATCCTTCTTGAGGAGTGAAGGGAGATTGTTTTTCCCCGCAGCCTCCTGTAGGTGGAGAACTGGAGGATAATTTAAGGTCTGATGGAGAGCACGTCATGCGGTCGGACACAGAAGGCAACGCAGTTCCTAATCTCAGACAGGAATTTCTTGAAGTCAAAATTACCAGTCTTGATTCAAATCGCCGCCCCATCATAAAAACAGCCTTTTAATTATTTTTTTTTCCTGATTGATTAGAGCTGTTTCGGTTCACAGAGGAATGCAGTTCGTGTGAAGAACAGTTGCCTGCATTGGACAAAGCCGAAGCTTCTATCAGCTTCTCAGAGAAGTCCCCCTGTTACAAAACCTCGCCGCATAAACCCAGTACAATTGCCACAAGAAATAGTCCTGGAAGGTGATTGTTTCTTGTCTTTATAAGCACGTGAAACAGTCCAGTGGTTGCTTCAGAGCTGGGTAGACAGCTGGCTCAACAAAGTTGCAGTAATCAATTTTCTGGTAAAGAAAATAAAATATACTGCCAGTAAGGAGGGTAAAGGGATCATGTTGAAGAAGGCTTGTTCCAAAATGTTGCTTGTGAAATATGCAACGTTTGGGTGATCTTTGAAAAGAAGAATGCTTTTGAGTATGAAAAAACTCCAAACCCTTTTTGTAATATCATCCTGAGTAATTTTGTGTTTTGTGAGAATCCTGTTGCCAATAGGGAAACCGATTAGGATATTGTCAGATATGCTTTGATACTGCATGAGAAAGCTAGTGCATCATTGAAATTATTAGCATAAGGAAAGAGAGGATGATAATAGCATAAATGAATGAATGTACTGGGAATAGGAAAAAATATTGATAATACTAAACGTACAATACTTTGCCAATGACTTGTGTTGAAAGCCCCTGGTTTTTATTAACAAGATAGATAAAATTTCACAGGTAACCTAGGTAGACATGGTTTCTTTGTCCCGAATATTAATTCATTTTACTGAAGCCTTTTTGGTTTGCTTTTCTCCTCCAAATAACTTAGATTCATTGGCAGAATCCCCATATTCTGAGAGGAAAAATTTTTCAGGTGACTTTAAAAACTATAATTATTTCAATAACATAATAACAAGAGTAATTTGAGATTTTTCCTTATCTTTCAGTGTAAAAGTTCTACAGGTCATGGACATGGCTAGTCAGCATGTTTTTGTAGGTATGGAGTTTTGCATTCTCTTCTCTACCACTTGTGAAAATACAGTTGCAAAACTAAATCCAGTTTATATTGGTAACACTTTTTCCCCAAAGAAATTATTACCTACCTCTACTGATGAAGGTGTGGCTTCAAATGCAGCAGAAACTGGTGAATGTAGTCACCATGCAGGACACAGATGCTGAGTTTAAAGATTTTTATAATGACAGTTTTCCTCACCCAAGTGGTTCTAGTATGATGAGTGTTGATGAGATCCTGTCACTGATTCTACTAGATTTTCTTCTTTTAGAAGATATTAGAGCCTATGCAGTAGAGGAGATACAGTAATAGGAAGCACGTTTTGAAGCAAAACCTCCAGGCAGAAGTAGCAGGGGAAAAAAAGTCTCTGACCTCCAAAGTGTTCCTCTTCTTATTTTGTTTTTATGAATATTTGCATTGATGCTGGGAGGCAGCTGGAGGAGTAGCCCAGGAAAACACTTGACTGAGAATGATGAAATTGAACTTATTAGACCAAGTGTTTTCTTGAAAAAGAGAGGTTGAAGTGTAAGATTTATCTGCTTTTGTATTATTTGGGCAATGAGGAGAAAAGGTTTTAGTTTGATCTACAGGATTTTTTTAATCTCAAAGCATGATACTGATCAACAATTAAATACTTTCTGTCCAGGTTAGTGCCAGCTCTTTCATGCCACAAAACTGTTAAAGTCTCTGAAAGTACTGATATTAAGCATGATATCTGAAATGTTTATTCATCTCCTTTGCCATAGCCCAGAGAATGGCATATCCTTGGACCAGATCCCCTTCCACAGTCATCTTCTGAGAAAAGTATACTTTCTGAACAATTCTCTTATATTAATGGCCCAGTGATGTACCAAATATTGACACTGAGTGTAATAAATTGTTCCTGTCTGAAGGCAGGTACAGTCTGCTTATATATGTGATATAGCTAATATACCTACTGTTTTTCCATTTTAAGATTTGAAAATCTTAGGGTGATCTCTTTGGGCCTCGCAGACCTCTCTGCCTCCCGGGAAAGTCTGGAGTAGAGGAATGCTAGCTATCTGAGAGGAAGACTGAGTTAAAGGTTCATATAAGCAAACTGAGTCTGCTGGATGTGCATCTAATACTGCCATTTCTTATCTTTCTTTAAAGACTGCCGTGATTATGAGAGGTCTTCAGTAACTGGAGAAAGCTAATTAATACACTCACTTTCAAGAGGGAAAAGAAGGATATCCAGAGAACTGTACACAGCACAGTCTCTCAGTTCCCGGGAAGAATATGAAATAAATCTTCCTGGAAGCTGTTATTAGGTACAGCAAGGTAAATAATGTGACTCATAACAGCTATCATGGCTTTACTGAGGACAAAGCATGTCTAACCTGATTGCATTCTGTAATGAGGTACCTGTCTCTGTAGATGAGGATACAAGAGGTAAACAATTTTGTTTACCTTGCTTTAACCAAGTATTTTGACATGGTTTCTTAAAGCATTAGGGACTGGTGACCACAACACAGGTGGGAATGCAGCTCCCCTGTATGTCTCAAAGGACAGAGGGGTACAGCATGATGCCTAAGGAGTTGCTGCACTTTAGAGGCTGATACTGGTGCAAATATTGCTTAACATTTTCATTATTGCCCAGGGAAAGTGCCCTTTTGTTTGTGAATAACAGCAAAATGTGTGACAAAATGAGTCAGCCTATATGCTGGGCCATACACAGGACTAGCATTCAAGAGGACCTCAGCTACCCTGACTGTAAGGTACCTGGTGAAGGTGAAATTTGGTAAGAGCAGACATGCGTGGTCTGGCATAACCCCATGCAGCAGCATAGGCTGGTGAGTGACTTGCCAGGAGAAACCTCTTTCATAAAAGATGAGAGGCTGAATGAGAATTTAAACATGAGTCAGCACTGTGTCATGAAGGCTGTCTGCCTGCTTGGTGGCCACAGTACTTGTAGCATGCATAGCAGGGGAAGTGATTCTTCCCCCTCATTCAGTACTTGAGTTTGCATCAGGTCAGTAGGACCTGGAGATATGTCCATCCTTCCCCCACACCCATCAGGAGATTGCTAAACTGGAACATGTTCAGCAGATGGCTATCAGAACAGCTAAGGGGATAGAGCACCATGGAGATTTTCAGCTGTTGAAAACACAGAGTTCTCATTTCATAAAGGGATAAATATATACAATTATTTAATACAGAATGGATCATTAAAAATGGTGTGCTTTTAACACCTAAGATTGTGTGGGTAGAGGAGCTCTGGAATGAAAACAAAATCTAATACCTAGGAGGTAGTTTGGAAAGAATACTGTTCTTTCCAAACATACAAAGGTTAAAAAAGAGTAAGAAAGTAGTTCTGACCCTTAGTATTCCAATTTACATTACGAGAAAGGTTAAAAATAAACAGATTAAAGAAATTTTATGATTGGCTTATTCACTATTCTCCTTTTACACTTATTCTAGTCTGCTTTGGTTTCCATAGCTACTAGTTTAATCATGATGCACAGAGCTATTTCTAATTACAGTATATGCCAGCATAAAATTAATTCTTTGAGTATCTCAAGCAAAAAAACCAGCTTGCAGCTTGTTCTTTGACATTTTATTATCACAAATCCTGAAGTAACACACTAGCACATCATATTTACTCTGTTCAACTTTATTTTTTAAAAAAAGTCTTTAAATATATACCTGCTTAGATCTGTGTCAAGGGAGACAGGTTACAGAAGGACTGTATTGTATCCAAGTCTGATGCATTAATTTCAAATTATATAGTACTCGTAAATGATCAGTGGCTATTACAGAAAAAACTTGTCATACTGAACATCCAATGTTATCTAGTTCTGTTCTCTGTCTGTTATCAATGTGAAGTTTCTGTGACATCTTTAAATTCCTCTTAGGCAAATCCACATTTTTTCCTTCCAAAATAAAGAGAATGAATTAGATATATCTTCTGTCTTGAAGAACTTGCAAGGACTCAGGTTCTACAGGTGAACCATACATACAGTTCCATGAGAAGTTATTCAAGTGCAGTGATTGCAGGCTAGGTCACAAATTAATCTTCCTTTGAATTCAGTAAAAGTCTTTCTGTGAGTAAAGAATGGGAATTTTGATCTGAATACAATTCTAAGTAAGTTCTAGAATTTTAAACTTCTAAAATGATACACTGACTTTGCTTGATTTATAGGTTTTAACAATGTTTAATTAGTTGAAAAAGCTTATGTGCATATTTCCCTTCAAAAGAATTTGGATCATGGTGTCTCTTCCATTTGCTTCTTCCATAAGCATTCTTGCTATATTGTATAGTGAACTCTGTCTTTTTAGAAAATGTACATTATATACTTGTATACTTAAATTTATACTTTTTATACACTTACAATATACTTGTATTTCTTATAAAACTTTGCCAACCTTTATTGATTCAGTCACTTCTAGGTGAGTTTTCACATGTACATCAAAAGATGCTGTGCTTATTGTAAGATAATCATTAGTGTCTCATCACTTGAAAAATTATCTATAGACTGAGAGTTTTAATTAGTTTTTTTTAATATTAAATCCATCTTGCTTCACCTTTAGGCTTCATCTCCAAACCTTCTAAGTTTTCTTATGTAGAATTTTAGCTGCATGAGATGGCTGGTCTACTGTCTTTAAAGGTGTGTTTTAACATTTATATATATATGCTTTATTCAGGTACCTTAATTCTGGACTTGCATTGCACCAAATTAGAATATGATTTTACTGAAAAATGTGTGACTATTTCACTTTCTTATCTGTAAAGTATTTTTTTTTTGAGGATAAATATTAATGTAGTTAAAATACTGTTTTGTGAGCACTGTGTAAAAATTTTTTTTCTACCATTACTGGTAGAGCTACCAATTTAAATTGACCTGGTAAGAAAAGGAACAAAGTTAAAAGAAACCAAACTAACCAAATAAACAAACGAACCAAATAAATAATAAAAGTAGACTCGCTAAGTTTGATGCAGAATGCTTGGAATGTTTCTTTTTATGATGTTTTAGCTCTTGGGCATTCTCATCCTGTTGGGATTAAAAAGTGCTATGGTAGCAAATTAGAAGGAGTAATCAATAGAAGTTTGCCTATAGCACACCAAACTCAAAATCCAATCTAAAAACTCTCACAATTCATTATATTCTTTTATATTTCCATGAACACTGTTTTAAAGTTGATAGGCATATATTTGTCTCAGAAAATATGAGGCTGTACTGATAATACAAAATAGTTTGTTTCTCTCATTGGAATTAACAGTGAAATTGCTTGTAGAGTTTCCAAAAGGATTGTGGAGGCTTGCTTCAAAATATATTGACATATTTGAGTATATTGGTGTGTTATTTGAACAGAGTTGTTTGCCATCATTTATTAGTGGAAGATGGAGTTGATATCTCTGTGTTACAGATTATAATCTGTAGTTTAAGTGTGTTTAAGTAGTGTGTTTAAGTGTGTTTAAGTGACCAAATAATTGCTAAATATTTCTCTGGTAAACCAATGAGGGAGAAAAATTATATAGAAGATACACAAGAACCAATGGATCATATGATCATCTATTTTAATTTTTCCTTATATTTAGTGATAGAGGAAGTATGAATTGACCCCACAAAATTAAAGAAGTTAATGTTAGCCAGTTCAGAGGTAAAATAATATGACTTGTTTCGATGGTAGCTGAATCCAGTGAACCTTGCTAGATGCAAGGTGGCAGCTTCTCACTGTTTGCAGGCAGTCTCTAGCCAGGCTACTTCCCAGTGGGCCCACACATATACAGGCACAACCACAGGTAGTGCAGGGACAGCCAGCCATTGCAGACACCTGCAAAAACACACAGAACATTCATAAACATGAACAAGATGAGCCAGACAAACCCAATGACCAGTAGCTTGTCTACATGTGTCAGGTCTCTTTTATTCCCTGACTTCTCTGAATTTTGCTGGTCTTGTTTCTTGTTGATTCATCTTGATCCCCCCTCATCTCTGTCCTTGTCTTCCCCAAATTATGATTTTTATCTAATTACTTCTACCCAATGGGTCGCCATTGTACCTAGGTATCATTGGCTTTGCACTCTCTGTTTGGTAAAATCAGACCATTTTGTTCATCTAACTGGGCAAACAAAACTGGTAACAACAGGATTGTTCATGTTATAGTTCAGATTTTATCAGCCCTTTAAGTGAAACATTGATTAAAAATTTTATTCTAAAAGGTTTTAAAAAAGTTCTGTGTGACTCATTTAGGTTTGGGTCTTTGTTCTCAATGTAAACTGCAGTGGTGTGTTTTTTTTTAATATCCAATGGCTTTGAAATACAGTGTATTCTTTGTAAGCAAAAAAAATTACTGTTTAAAAAGCATGAAATGCAGATGTTGAAAATTATGCAAAGTGCTTATTTTGACTCAATGAGTGTTCCTATGGATGATGATGCAGACATTTAAATTTCATAAATGGTTGCTTTTCAGAATCACTGTTAACGGAACTGAAAAAATATCAGTATCTCTCTATTTTAGCCTTGAGCAGTACACAAGGTCTAGTTTGAGACGCAGTTAGGAAAAGAGTTCTATGAGGAGTTATATATATGTTAATAGTAACATATTTAAATTCAAAATCTTTGTAGAAGTAATCCACCCATTCAGTTTAGTAGTGGTTATGTAGGGATTAAAATTACAAGGGAATTACAAGGGCCCAATAAATAGCTAATATGCTTGTAGATAGCAGGGAACCTTTTAGAATCTGAGGAGAAATAAGTTGAGCATTCCTAAGCAAGTTCCTGTTGAAAGTAAAAGGCAAGTATTTTTGAAAGTGAAGAGTCTAAACACATGAAAGAGGAAAAGCTCAGACGTAGTATTGCAGTACTATGTTTAATTCAAATGAAAATAATTTGAGGTTTACTATGTGCACAATGTCCCCCCTCTCCCCCAAGTTAATTAAGTCATAAGAGATGACACCCAAAGGGAACTCATAGACCACTGGAGTATAAAATTTGAACTCAACAAAAATGAAGCTTACTGTTGGCAATGGCACACTTGAGACTCTCTAGGTAAGGATTAAGGGATAAACAAATAATGTGGATATCATTGTAGGAGTCTTTTATAGACCACTTAGCCAGGATGATGACACCAAGGAGTTATTCTTTGAGGACCTAAGAGACACCCCCAAATCAAGTGCCCTTTCCTTATGGAAGACTTCAACTTGCCAGAAATTAACTGGAAGCATCACACAGCTGGCACAAACAGGTCTGGAGGATTCCTTAGGCATTTGGATGATAACTTCATGGTTCAAGTACCAAGGGAGCAAAGTAGGAAAAATGCCCTCATTGATTTGTTGATGTCAAAAGAGTGGTTCAAATGAGTGAAATGGAGATTGGTGGCTGCCTTGTCCACAGTGACCACAAAGCAATCAAGTTTAAAAGCTCTGTTGACAGAAGGAAAAGTGCCAGTGCCAGCAAAACTTCAACACTGAAATTAGAGTAGACTTGAGGCTTCTCAGAGAATTAGGGAGTGAGGTTCCCTGGGAAAGGGCTTCTGAAGATGCTGGGATCCGTCAGTGCTGGTCAGTTTTTAAGAACCACCTTCTAAAGGCACCTGACCTGGCAATTCCAAACTGCTGGTAGTCAAGCAGGTGAGGCACCGAAGACCAGCTTGGCTGACCAGGAATCTTCTTTTGGAGATTATTGATACATGGAAAAGACTCTATAACTCGTGAAAAATGAGAGTTATAAAGTAAGTATGTGTTTATTCAGCACTGAGGTGCATGGGGGATAGTTCCTCCCAAAGCATGCACACCAAAGCTTTACACTACTGTTCTATTTATTCCCTAAAAGCCTAGGATTACACAATATGCCTAATACATATTCATGTCGTAGCCCTGCCTAGTCCTGCCTACCCTCACTTCATATTAAAATGAACCAAAAGTCTTTTTGCACTTGCGCCATCCCCAGTTCAGGGTTCGTTGGGGGTCTCTGATGAAGGCTTCCAAACTCTTCATCACACTTGAACTTTTTAACTTTGTCTCCGGAGCAGGCGTCTTAGCCATTTGGGCACATTCCAGGCCTTGAGATTAGTTCTCGCTGGTTTAGAGTTTTGGATTTATCACTTATCACTGGTAGCCTTGCACCCCTCACCCTGTTTGCAAGTTCTGGCTCTGTTTATCACAAACCAGTCTGCCTTTCCTCCCAATTTTGCAAGCACAGTAAATATCAGGCATTCCTCATTGTCTTGATTAGCTAATTTTGATGAACTATTCCTCAATTCCTCATCTCATTATGATCACTGCAAGCATCCACAACAGAACCAGGCCAGCCAGGGAGTTTGTGGCGTAAATATGGAAACACGGGAACGATGGAGTTGCCTTGAAACAAAGAACTTTTAATATAAAAATAACAAATGTAAAAACTGCATGGTACAAGGGGCAACCTCCAAAGACCCTGAAACCTGGAAAGCACAGAGGTGTATAGATGAGGTAGGGGGTACAGGAACCAGTCAATAATGAGGATAAGGAACAAATCCATATATGTAGCTGGCCACTAGCCAACCATATATTGAAACCAAGAACAACACCTTATTTGTAATAAACTAGTTAACACATTAGTTTCCATGAGACAACTCTTCTCTCTACTGTCTCACAGTGATGGAAAAGGATGTCCTTCCTCTTCGCTAGATGTCTCCCAGGGTTTGAAGCTGAAGCTCTGCATCTGCAGGTGAAGCCAGCTCCTCATCTACCTCAATTTCCACAGGAGATAAGGCAAAAAAGGAAAGAATAAGGGCACTGGAAGCAAAGAGAGGCGACAAGTAAGGCACACAAAGATGTTGCTTGACAGTCTAGGGAGAAAATTTGTGTGGCCGCAGCTCAACTGGAGTTGAAGCTGGTGAGAACTATGGGGGGACAATAAAAAAGTTTTTAAAATATATTAATGTCAAAAGGCATCTACCCATCACAGGATGAGGATGGTAACCTCACAGTAAGGGACATGGACAAGGCAGAGGTGTTTAATGCTTTCTTTGCCTCTATGTTCAACATCATTCCTGGGCTATGGGGATCCCAGCATCCTGAGCAGGAAGATCATGGCTGTGAGGGTGATAAACTCCCAGTTGATCCTGAACTTGTGTGGGATTTGCTGCTCCAGCTGGATCCCTGTAAATCGATGGGACCTGGTGGGATTCCTCTGAGAATATTCAAAGAGCTGGCTGATGTCATTACAAGGCCTCTCTGGATGATTTTTTGAAAGGTCTTGGGAATCTGGAGAGGGTCCCTGTTCTCTGGAAACTGGAGACAGTAGTCCCAATTTTCAAGAAGGGCAAGAAAAATTACCCTAGAAATTCCAGGCCTGTCTGTCTCATTACAGTGTCTGGTAAAATTACAGAGAAGGTTATTCTGGGAGGTATTGGAAATCACCTAAAAGACAACACAATCATTGGTTACAGCCAACATAGCTTCATTAAAGTTCTGTTCATCAGACCTGACTTCCTTTTATGACAATGTAACCCATGCAGCTGACCAAAGGAAGGCAGCTGATGTGAGCTTTTGGTATTTCACTAAAACTTACTGTCATGTTTCTCATGGTGTCCCTCTGAACATAATTATTCAGCTGGGTCAACACATCACGTGATACATGAGCAGCTGTCTCATGGGTTGGGCAGAAAGGGGGTACTGTGATGTGTTAACATCAGGTCAGTGACCAGTTGCTGCAGGGCTCCACTGTAGGGCCAGTGCTCTTCAACATCTTCATAAACAATTTGGATGCATCAAAGTATTGAAGGAATACCAAGTAAGTTTGCAGATGGTAGTAAATTTGGAGGAGTTGTTGACTCCCTCGAAGGCAAGGAGGCCCTGAATAGGGACCTGGATAAAACAGAGGGCTGGAAAGCCACCAATTGTATGAAGTTTAGGAAGGGCTGGATTCTGCACCTGGGAAGGGACAACTCTGGATGTCCAGATAGACTAGAGAAGAAGATGCTGGAGAACAGCACTGCAGAAAGAGATCTGGGGGTCCTGATCAGTGACAAATTGAGTTTCTGCCCTGGCAGGCAGGTGGGCCACCCATGTCCTGGGGGACATCAGGCATTGCCTGCCAGGCAAGGGAGGTGATTGTCCCGCTCTGCTCTGCACTGGAGCAACTTCACCTTGAATCCTGTGTGCAGTTTTGGGCACCACAACATAAGAAAGATATTAAGCCATTAGAGAGTGTCCAATGGAGGACAACTAAAATGAGGGTAAACAGAAAGAGGAGCAGCTGAGATCACTTAGTCTGTTCAGCCTGGAGAGGAGGAGACTGAGGGGAGGTCTCATTGTCATCTATAGCTTCCTCACAACAGGAAGTGGCAAGGCAGCTCTCATCTCTTCTCCCTGGTGAAATGTGACAGCATCCTAAGGAATGGTATGAAGATGTGTCAGGGAAGGTTTAGATTGGATATTAATAAAAGTTTTTTCACCCAGAGGATGGTCAGGCACTGGAACAGGCTCACCAGGGAAATGGTCACAACATCAAACTTGACAGAGTTTGAGAAGTGTTAGACAGCGGGCACATAGTGGTGTTCTTAGGGCTGTACTCTGCAGGGTCGGGACCTAGACTGATGATCCCTGTGTGTCCCTTCTAGCTCAGGATATTTTATGATATAATAAGACACAGCAATAACACACAAATCTTAATGGTTGTGGTCATTGCTAACTCCATTGTTACATAATCTACAGGAGCAAGATTTCACTCAGTGTGGAACATTGAAACATCTAAATCATTGCCTCAAATAATATTTAATAGGTCTTTAATGATAAAGACAGTAATTGAATGTGACAATCATAGAATTAGTATGAGACTGCTGAAACCTGAAATTGTTCAACTGGTAACTGTGTTACCAGTTATGGTGTTTTATTTACAATTGAAGCCAGCCTTGGTGGTGCTAGGTAAGTGGCAGATAGCAAAGGCGTGTTTTGTTGTTTGAGTTTTTTTTCAATAAAAGCAGGTAAGAGGGCTCCCACAAATTTTTTAGAGTGCTACAGATTAAATTTGTTTGAAAATTCAGACTATTGTGAGGTATAGTCCTCATTTTACTTCTAGAGGTGTCTATTCATGAACCCTTTTATGAAGGGTGAGTATTGGGCTATTAGGATATTTTGGTTTGATCCAATAGGACTATTTCGAGTGGGTTTGTGTTTTCTTATGCTAACTGAATTTTGACTAAATTTTTGTGTTCAGGATGGAAAGGTATTTTAAAGATCGAAAGAGCCTATAAAATTTAGGCTAGCAAAGGATATGTCTAATTTTCCATAAAATGCATCCACTAACTTCTAGTGAATTCATATTTTGCATAGTTCCCAGCATGTATATCTTTATGGTCCTTCAGTAGGTTCCTTATAGCCTGTATAGTGAGCTTAGTAGCAGCTGTGAAAGAATTTTAAAATCTCTAAGGAAGTAAATTAATTGGTAATTTTGATTCTTAAATATTTGAAGTAGCAAAAGGAGGTTGAGAGTCTGAACTGTCATTTTACTATCCACTGGGTTGTAAGAGAAATGTAAAAAAATCTTTTGGATTAGCTTGGCCATGCGAAGTATAAGAGAGGATCATTGAGGATCATACAGGGCATCCAAAAGCATAGCAGCTGAGACACTGGTCTTCTTGGGGAGAAGTCAGAAGACAACGATCAAAATACAGTCTGAGTAGTTGATAGGGTTTGGGATGTGAGTGGGGTATCTTTATTTCTGAACATCAGTTGGGAGAAATGAGGAGTGCCCCATCCAGAGAACGCTACAATTTGGTGATGAGGATGCATCATTAGAACGGTATTTGAATTGCCTGAAGGCAGAAAAGGAAAATGAATTTGCATCTTCCATTTCACAGGTGAGTGTTCTTGGATACTACTGTGGTATAAATTACGTTTTCGTTTTTCTCCATCTGCATTTTACAAAAGAATATTTATCTCCTAATTATTGAAAGAGAAGCAGTTGGCATTTACCCTCCTTCTGATATGTACTTTACTGAAGGTATGCCAGAAAAGGGGTGGACTTTTATATATTCTGCATTTCTTAGTCTTCCTCTTGGTTAATCCTAGACATCCTTCTGATTGATGAACATGATATGATTTATATCCTTTAAAATATCAAGCTTTGTTCATGGAGTCCTCTTATAGGATCCTAACTTTCAGACTTGTGACTAAGCAGATAAAATTAAGGTAACTTGTAGATGCCTAAATATTTTCTTATATCTAATTCTTATCAAAGTATTGAAAAGATCTGAACACATATATGAAAATTTAACTGCACAGTGACCTCAAATCAGCAAGAAGCAGGAGACATGGCAGTTACTTGTGTAAATAGCTTTTTCTTATTCTAGTGCTGTTCTCTGGGAAAGTATTCAAGCTTCAAAGAAAGAACTATTTAATAAGAATCCCTCCTATTGCCAGTGAGCGCACACACTTCCATGAATTAACTGACTAACTAGGCCAATTCTCCCTTTTCTTGTTATTTTTAAAATACATTGTTTTCATCAGTTCTTTTTAGGTATTATGATATGATATCATAACATGATATTGATCAGTCATCACCTATTACTCTATTACATGCATCAGATCTAGATGGATGTGTTGAGCCTCTCCCAGCTGTTAGTGATTTTAAGTCCTGCTGTGTCCCTTGCTTGGGTTGACAAATGTGTGGCTTTCTTCTGAGTCATTTCTGCACAGAGCATACAGGGACCATCATGCTGAACACATCCCCAGTCATGTGACTGAAAAGTCTGATGCATGATTTATCTTGAATCATACCCTGTATTTTTCTGGAACAAACAAGATATATTTGCAACAGCCAGGAGCGTAGCAAACCTCACTGGTTTTCTAAACAGGCATTGCAGTAAGCTCTTTAAAAGAGTAGAAAAGTTAAAGCTTATCCTAGCTTGTGCCAAGAGATTTAGCCTGCATTCCCAGTGCTCTTTTCTGTCTTTTTACTTTATACGCAGGGACAACTTAGCCTCCTTGCTTGTTTCACATACATTTTCTTTGCTGGATATGTCTGTGGTTTTGACTGCAGAATGCAGATATTGCTTATGTATTAGGTAATCTGTGACTTTGAACCAAAAAATATGCAAAATCATTGCAGTCTTATGGTACAAAGCCTGCCTTGAGTTACTGAGGTGTTTTTTGTTTCCCTGACCTCTGGGGAAAAGCAGGTCCTCATATTCACTGTTTCTGTAGGCAAGTTCTGGATTATTCCCTGGCTTAGCCTGGGATGCTGTCCAGAGAGTCTAATTCTGACATGCCTAAGGAAAGGAGTTTAGGTATTTAAATGAGAGACTGTTCTGTAGCTATTAATATAAATATGTAACATTAAAGTCTGAAGAAATAGCTCTCAGGTGACTTTAGAAATCTTTTTGTATAGGTGCTTTCTGTTTTTTTTCATTTTATTTAAAGGCTAACAAAATTTTTAGAATCTTAAATGCTTTGTTCTTTAAATAGAGGTTTTTGAAAATTAATATTCCTATCACTGGAACAGTACTGCAAACAGAAAGCAGTCATACTGCCAAGTGACAGTGAATGCAACAGTTGCTTTTGGAACTGAATAGAGTCCTTTTGATGTGGTTTATACTGTGAAACATCTAAAAATGTTATGTACTTTTCCACACTATATAAATAGTAGTAAGAGTATATAAAAATATACAGCTTTAACATAAATGGCATGTTTACGTGCAGATTTTACTGCCCCAGAGTGTAAAGATTACTTTTTTCCCTAGTGAAATTCAGTAAGTGCTGAGTTGGAATTGCATTTATAATAGAAACTTTATTTCAGAAACTACTTGTCTCAAAAGAATAAGCATGTTAATTTTAACTACTCCCAGTCAGCTAAGTTTATTAAAAAAAATAGAAATTTTTGGTTATTACTGTACTATTTGCTGCCTTCCAGGCAAACTAAAATAATTTTGTTCCTTCCTATTTTGAAATTACCGCTACCATTGCATTCTGAATCCTAAGAAAATCTACAAAGACTTGCTCCAAGATTCATTCATCCACTATTTGAAAATACTGATATATATTTTTGCTATTTTAAGGAAGGATGATGAAATGGCTTTAGCATGTGGTGATTCATACTATGGTATCTGTGTATATGTATGCTACGGCTTTGTCTGTATTGAATTATATTTGATTGGATATATGCAACAGCTTATTTTCTTTTTAAATATATAGCTAGAAAAATTCTTTGAAGCAGGTAGGCTGACATAGATACTAGCAAATGTTTATTTTTCCTTTGTGTATGTGAGAATTGCAAGATTGTTGTGGGTGGTATTTATATCTGATCCCCACTGGCAATATATTTTATTTAAATGTTAAATTTGTTACAGTACTTCTTTTCATCTCTGCAGTGCCTATAGAATTGTTAGTAGCAGAATGCTGCTTATTCAGATACTTTTATTTCACTGTCCAGTGGGTATCTGATATTCAGAAGCATTCCAATGGCAGTCATATATTCAATATCAGTCCTATTTAATACTTTTATCAGTGATCTGGACAAGGAGATTAAGTGCACCCTCAGTAAGTTTGCAGGTTGGATCGATGGGCTGAGGGCAGTTGTACAAGGTTCAACAAGGCGAGGTGCTGGGTCCTGCACTTGGGTTACAACAATCCCCTGCAGAGCTACAGGCTTGGGAATGAGTGCCTGGAAAGCTGTCTGGCAGAAAAGGATCTGGAAGTGCTGGTCAACGAGAGCAGAACTTATTTGTCTGCTTTGTGGACATCTGGAATTTCTTTTGGCCTCCCATAGAGTAATAACACATGAGGCTCTTTCTTGTATTTTTATAAGGCGGTCAAACTTTCAGTTATTTGTATGTTCTGATAAGTTGTTTGTGCCCATGATGATTTTTTTCAGGTATAGCACCTACTTGAAACTATAAATTCAATTTTTACTTACTAATCTTAGTACTATATTTATACTTTGAATTTTTTTGTGGATCATCTGAGAATTGGAAGACTTTGTCAGGAGTCCAACTGAGTGTCAAATGTGCCCACATTTCAAAATTTGGTGGAATATACTGGCCTGAGAGTCTTCTGTCAGAAGGTGCAACTTTCAGGCTATGCCTTGTTCACTTGTCATTACTGGCTCTACAAGATAAAGACAGCTTAAAATAGGCACTATTTTAATTTAATCCTATGATACCTTGATGCAAGAGTCTTATGGAGAAGGTACTTTGTGCTGCCAGGCAGTCAGTAGTGGTGAGCAGGTAAAAAGTAGCACAATCGGCTGGAAATTCTTGGTACAGACATTCTCATGAGTTTTGACAATACTTGCATATCAATCTCATTAATTTTCTCATAATTCCAAGTATAAAGAGCTACCACAGCAAAAGAGTGAAATTGTATTCTACTTTAGTTATCTTCTATAGAAAAATATTGATTAAAAATCATAAGCAAAACCCAGACCATCTCCTAAGAGAAGCTCCTTTTTAGCATACGGCAGGCTAACATTTATCTTCATTGCTGGACTAGAGTTCTAGCATCTGTATCTTTGGCCTGAAGGCCTTATCCTTTCCAGGAATGGTCTTAGGCCTATACCTGCTTTTATGTAGCTGAATTAAGATGAAACAGATGGCTGGTTGCAAAAAAGAATATAAAACTGCATAGAAATATTCTAAATGCTCTACTGCTTCTCATCTTGTTTAACACAAGATCATTTAGTGATTTTTTTTTTCCTGTCCAAATCCTTCCTGAGGACGAAAATGTGCTGTGGGTTGTAAAACTCTTAATTCCCCACCCTTAATGGCCTGATGAAAGATTGAATAATCCTCATGCAAGTTAGAACATTAACATGAAGTCCACAGCGGCGGAAGGAAACCAGGAAAGCCTAAAAAAGAAAGATCAACAGCTTCTGATTAAACAACATGTTATTTTAATTCTGTCTTGATTTAGCAGATGAGTTAAAATCAGTGGATTTTGAATAAAATCTCTTCTATGCAGTAGATGTAGCATGTATCTGATGCAAGTTGATATTCAGAATAGAGGTTTATCATCCTGGGAAGCTGTTTACTACTTTGGGGTGACCCAGCTTTTTTGATCCTTAAGGGATAGAGTTCTTACTTTTAATGAGCTTGAAGATCTTTATACTTAATTGATTAGTTAGATTTTTAAAGCAGTAGTGCATGAATTTCTTAGCTTATTTCTGCCTGTGGTCTACGGTGTGTTCCCGTTTAACCATGAAGGATGCAGAACTTTGTAGTCTGATAGTGTTTTTCTTTTTTCACTTTTCGTCTGATTGTCATCCTCTGTTTTAACCCTGGGTATCGTGATCTGTTTTTGTTTTAAAATATTATTAAGATGGATTAATTGCATGCTAGATTGTCAGTTGAAAAGAGGAGTCAGTGAAAGACTGATGAGCCCAGTGCTACACTGAATAAAGTAAAAGATATTTACTACATAATAATACTTATGTATGTTTTCAGGTAGTGTGCTTGTCATCTCATTTCCTAAGACCTGTGCATCTCCTGATATATTTACCTGAGAATAATTTTCAGTCCATGTTGTTCCACATTCTTCGTATTTTGTTTTGAAGACTGTAGTACTTTCATCATCAGTTTTTATTAGACAGACTTCTACTCTTCCACGGGAAATGGAAAATACAGGCAAAATAAGGAACTTTCATTGTGGCTGATTTTACTTGGTTTTGGAGATGAGCTGGGTCTCAGTTTTGAATTCTGGATTGAAATTGAAGACATTAAATACTGATATTTTGCTCTGTAATTTAGGGAATAAAATAAAATGTTTGGGGCTTATCTGACTTGCTCCAAATCAATCAAGACTAGCCCTACTGAAATCAATGTGGTTAGAGTAGTATAAAATCAGTGTTGAGTGTGTGTCAAATTAAAGTTAACAGAATTTAGAACTGAGCACAGTCGATGTAATTTCTATAGCCTAGTATTTTATTTAATCTTTTACTATTGCATGGAGCATCACTGCAGTCTCCACAAAGACTTCAATAGGACCTCTATGCCCAGCTAAATTCTAACTAAATCATTTTGAGGAGTTGACAGAACACCTTGTTTGTAAGCTCTATTCCACCTACTAAAACCAAAGCTATAAATAATCCATCTGCTGCTCTCCTCCTGCCTACTTGCATATTTGCTGACTTTCCCTTTCTTTTTCTTAATGGCATAATTTCTTGTATGTTATGTGAACAATGAAGACAAAGCTTTTTTAGAAACAGTTTTTGATAGCTAACATTTTAACCGTTTCAGACTTATTTGACTGTGAAATTCGATAAATTTTCTCTCAAACAGCAGGTAAGTGGTGGTGCTGCTTCAAAATAAATAGTTTTGCTTAGAAATAAGACAATAACTTTTGTCTAACTGCTATATCTCCAGAAAGACCATCTCAAAGTTGACTAAAACTCTCTTGAGACAAGTTCAAGATCAAATTTTAATACTTTTTTTATTTATTTTCTTGTGACCTTAGAAATTACAAAGCAAAGTTTGCAGAAAGCTCAGCGAGGGCCTGGATTGGTAGATTAAATGCTAACCTTTCAAGGAGTCTCAAGGAACAGATGAAAGAATGTCTTTTGCACTTGTGAGACTGTGTTTATAGCTTCATTGATCTAATACTTCTCTAGGATATAACTCTCCTGTTCAGCAGAGAAAAAGAAGTCACTTTTTCAGAGCCTATGGCAAATTTCCCAGTTGTGAAATATTTCTTCTACTTAAAGATATGCTAGATGATCTGGAGAAGGTAGTTTGAAGATTTTAAACGTTAAAAGAACTAATTATTACTTGGGATTTAATTTTTGGAAATCTGTCAAGAGTTCTATGGCTTTCAGAGAGAAAAATAAAGGTCAACCCATCCTGAATCAATTTATGCATAATAACTGATATTGTGGTACATGTGTACTATTCAGAAAGAATTCAAAATTAACTCAAGGAACGTGTGATTGTTCCAGCATATCTTGTAACCTCTAGGATTAGTATGTGTGCCCTTGCTTTTCATTTCCATAAATCCTTCATTTCTCCATGTATTATCTGAATGCTTCTTAATATCAATATCTTAAAACATTGAGGAAGTATAAGGAAGGAAGGGAGATTGCTTCAGTTTGATGAGGTTATTCTTAAAGACAAGAAAAAAATTAAATTTCTAAATTGTCAAATATCACTTTTTCTGTAATAATATCTTCATGATGTAAATATATTTTAGATGTTCCATGAAAAGCTAATGGTTCTAAGGACCTTGGGAAATGTAATCGAGAGTATAATTTTTAATAATGTGACAAAGTACCTTTTTTTAATTCCAAATGAATTTCATGATTGTGTTTTAAATAATTAACTAGCCTATGGTGAGGCAGAGCTAGAGATGCTTGTGAATATAAGCAAAACTCCTGGGATGTTAGAAGACTGTCATTCCCCTGAATGGGAGGACAGGAGGATTTTTTTATTGTAGTTACTAAATGGAAGCTCTTACCCAAAGATGTGTTAAATTGCAATATATACTTTGGAGATGGGAGTGCTTGCTGGTATATAATTCTTTCAGGCATATCTGTATATTCAGTTGCTATAGGAACAAGACTTTAGATAGAGTTAAGCAGAGAATAAACTGAGATCTTAATGTGCAGCTCTTTCTGATGAAAGAGATGTCCTTTAATCCTCATCTCAATGCCATCTGGACTATAGTTCAATATTATTTTACAGTGTAATCTAAGTGTCTTCTAAAATATACTTTTGATCATGCTTCAGCAATAAATGCTGAGTACAATAAACTACTTGAGTGAAGGTACTGTTACTCTGCAGGAGGTGAGTAATTCACAACTGTAAGTAAAAGGCTTAATAACAGTTCTCAATTTCCTTTTACATATGTTGCATAAATGACTGTAAAATCCCTATGCATACATGAAACTTGCATAAAACTTCAAATAACAATTCTGGAAATAACCCTACCAAATTCTACTTAGTCTTCTGGTGGAAGCTGGTGCCTGATCACTGTCTGTTTTCAAAGTTCTTGAACCTTTCTCTTGGTTATAATGACTGAATGGCATCAATGACTCCAGTTCTTTGTGTTCAAATGCTGAATACAAAGAACTGATACTGAGGCTGATACTGAGAAATGCGAGACTAGTCATGAAGAGGAAGATTTCAGATGACATATTTAAATGTTTAAAATAGAGGAAAAATAGTCAGACTAGAACTCTGCATCAGTAAAACCCGTATGGTGAGGATAATGATAGATTTAATGAACTGAGAATTTGACAGGCTTTAGAAAAGCACAGTGAAAACTCAGAACTGAAATGCAGCAAAATATTTCCTTTGTTACAAAGAAACATTGTCTGGCTAATATTGATTGCTACAAAAGCTTTAGATTCTTCTAAACACCATTTTCCCTGTTCTCAGTCTTATGGATGTCCAACTGTGACCTGAAACTCAGTAACTTCAAGAAAGAGTCTGTGCTCTCTGCTGGATCTCCATTGCCTCATTGCAGTTTCTCTTTTCATTTTTATTTTTTCTTTTTCCTTTTTATTTTTTTTTTTTAATTTTTATCATAGATAAGCAATGTTATGTATCAGACAGTCTGTAATCTGTGCCTTATCTTTTGAATGATACTTTGGCCTTTAGATTTTTAGAATGTGTATGTATTGCAGATTCATTCTGCATAAAATCACCAGAGACTCAAGCATTTCTCTTCTTTCATACAAATCAAACTTCCAACCTGAATCTCATTATTTTGAGATGTAACAGAGAGAGGAGTCTTTTCAGTTTAAGGAAGCTTATGTAAACTGTCTATAATTTTGCATTTTATTATATGATTTTTAAATTTTTTTTTCTTTTATTTTTGAAATGTCTCTTGTCGTCTCAGATCCCCTTCTTATTATAAATAATGACATGATGAAATGGAACCAAGACATTGAACTGAATTAGTTTTCATTAACTAGGACCAAGGATTTTTGATGTACATCAGGGTGTATATGTTACAGACATGACAGCTGGGAAAAGTATTTCTCCATAAATCTATGAAAGCACTGACTGAAGAAGGATGTTGATCCTTATTAGATTGTTCTCAATTTTCTGAATGTGTGTGCCCACATAGCCCTGCTGAAGGCACTCTGGAGTGCCAACAGGAGATTAAAGACTTTCAAGTCTGGAAGGCAATAGAGTAATTACTGTGCAAACAGATGCACTCTCTGAACAAATGGACAATTTGAAAAAGGTGATTAAGTCCCAGAAGAGGAAAGACACAGTATGCATTTTTGAAATGTCAGATTTGCCAGTCTAATTTTTTCTATGTGGAACAGGTTTTGTTCTATTTGTCAGTGTAACTTGGCTAGTACGCATAAAGGAAACAGTCTAAAATATTAACACTTTGATACTGTTTCATATCAGCAAAGTAGAGAGGAAAACGAAAGTAGTTTCATCTAACCATAAGATCAGTGCAAAGATATTTGAAATGTTTCATTCAAAATAGGTAGAATTTGAATTAAAATGGGTCTGATAAATTGAAGAAGATACCTGAAAACAAGAAGTTAAATCAGCAAACCTGAAGTGGTTTGGGATGTTCAACCTGGAGAGAGAAGCTAGAGAAGCTTTTGGGGAGATCTTAGAGCTGCCCTCCAGTACTTAAACAAGAGAGCTGGAGAGGGACATTTTGCCAGGGCAGATAGTGACAGGACAAGGGCTTTTAACTGACAAGAGGGCAGATTTGGATTAAATGTTAGGGAAGAATTCTTGGAATTATTACCTTCTTAAATATAGAAAACTCAAAATTATTATGTCAGGGAGAGCAAAAATAGAAGAGGACAGTTGTAAAATTCTGCCCACAGTGCTCTAGCATTGGGATCTTACTCAAGTGAGTTCAATGGCTTTCTGCTCTACAGGAAAGTCTGTGGACTCTTGCCTGGTGTGTGGGGTGTTTTTTCTCTGAGACTTGGTTGCCTGCTTCACACACTGCTCAGCACTAATCTTATTCTCTTTGCTTGAAATACAGCTTGCAGCTCTTTGGTGCCACTCTTACTTCCTCCTCTGTGTGCTGCCTGTTTCAAAGTATCTCCACCATGAGCATGCTCAGCTTCTCCTTGGGAAAAGAGCAGCCTTCCCTGCCATCCATTCATGTTTTTTTACTTTTTTTTCCAAGGGGTCTTACCTTAGATAATCTACTAAACTCATATAGCACAAATGAAGAACCAATAAAACGCTATTTACTACCTATGCATATTATTTTAATTTCAGTATCTTTTGAGACCATTATATCAATCATATCAGTAAACAGAATTACAGCCTTTTGCTTCAGTTCCTTAGGGACTTTACTGTAGCATAATAAAGCAAGTAACATGAAAAACCTTTTAGCTATAATGAAACTCAAGAAATTGTTTAAACTTTTATGAAGTAAGATGATATCAAACTGAAATAATCTGAATGGATATTTTAGCTACATCTGGTTATGTAATAAAAGCATCAGACCAGTGATATTTCCCCTTGGTATAGGAATGGAGAGTGGGAATTTTAGTTTATAAGAGCTGTCTTTCCTATATTTCATTTCAATCCTGTTCTGCTATTTCTCCTCTCATTTGCTTCTCTGATTCATTATTCTTTTCACCCTTTTCTTTGAACCTTTCTTTTACAGAAGAGGGCTTTACAGAAGGGATTGCTTGAAGCTGTCATGGAGGAGATTTGACTAATGTTGAGATGTTTCTCACTCCTTATTTTATTCACCTTTTCAGCAAGTCTGGATTATGAAAACACTGTTTATTTCTTTCCTGCTGACTTCTTATCACATGGTTGCCGACTTGGACTGGAGTTCATTCAGCCCACTTTGTCTGCAGAGGCAGTTCAAGCAGCTGTTACTTAGCCAAACAGTGAAGTAAGCATTACACCTTAATCGTGGCATGTTGGTCAGTCCTAAAGTCAGTCCAGTCTTTTTCTGATCGGAGATGAGATATGCATTCTAAAGATTTATTAAAGTATGAGTTTCAAAGGCAGTCTGCACTGACCTGGTTAATATTTAATGCCTTTTTTTTTTTTTTTCTCCTGTCTTCTTCCATGGATTTCATTAAATTTTCTTAGTTTAAGTGTGGGTTATAACTTTTTAGACATAGGGAATGATCCCCAAAAGGCAGTGCTTTTCATGTCCTTTTTCTCATGGTAATAGTAATACGGAACAGTAAGCAGTCCTCTTCTGTGTTCCAGTGGTTTCCCATGGAACTTTTCTAAATGTAACTTCTGCAAGTGTGACATTCCCCTGCAAAAGATGCTTTCTTTAGTTACATATTCAGTTTGGATAGAAGACTTGTGGGGGAGGAGAATAGTGCCAGTCTGGATTGCCATAGATAAGGACTGTTGCTGGAACAAAAATGACCAGCTGCTCCCTCGCAGATCTGTGTTACCGAGTACAGCCCATAGTGCACAAGGGTAAACCAAGAGATCTCTGAGGCCTTGAAAATAGCTTTACCTTTTTAAAAGGTTTGAATCTGGCAAGCTGAAAATGTGTACCTGCACTTTGACCTAAAACTCAGACATAGTCTGTGGGGATGTCACAGGAGTTAAATCCACAAATTCCAAAAATTTCACAGAATATTCTGAGTTGGAAGGGACCCATAAGGATAGTCAAGTCCAAATCTTAAGTGAATAACTCGTACAAAAGAGATGAATTGCACAGTGTATGACAGATATAAAGGCAAATATTTTACATCTAAAGAAATAAAATACCCCATCTTTCTAATGCTGTCTCTAGCCACAGTGATCCCCAATGCCCAAAACCTGTCACTGGATATGTGGTTTGGTAGTTTTATGTTCCCATAACATAATTCAACACTAACACAAAAAAATTGCAGATTTCTTGTGCAAAAAGAATTCCATTGTGCTATTCTGTGGAGTGTCCTGAAATCCACTATAATTAAGTCTGCTTTCAGAAAATTTATAGATTATTGATGTATTTTCAATACTTAAGGCCCACCCTATTGTGTAAGATAGGCTACTTAGCCATATAGTCATGCATCTGAGTAATTATTCCATGAGTTTTGGCTTATACTGTTTCTTTTTACAATTAGTCTGGTGACAGCTTGAATGAAAATTAGTTGAGTGACATTAGCTAGATGAATAGCATTCATCTAGTTATTAATAGACCTTGAAAATATTTCTGTCTTCTGGAATCATTCAGCTATTTTCTTTGGCAGCGAATGTCTTAATGAAAATTAAGATCATAAAGGGTATGCTTCTGTTCCTACTCAGTTCATTTAGTGCTTTTTGAAAGCTGTGTTTATGGTTCCAAAAAGTGCTGTACTCTATCTTCTTTATTATATCACTGGGCTTAATAAATACAATAATAAACGTTTAAAAATCATAACAAGTATTTCTATTCAAAGGATGAGCATTACTTGTGTGTGCATCTGTTTGGATGATACCTGTTTGTATGTATATATATATAACAATTATATTTGAATAAAATTGAATTTTATTCAAATAATAAATAATAAATTAATCTAATTTTCAAGATTTAATCTTAAATAATGTAATTCTATTTGCACTTCTCAACTTCTGGATTGTCAAATGGCATTTTTAAGTTAGGTTAATCTTAAAACACAGTGAGACCATTACTGTGGATGAAAGTCAACTCCTTACTTTGACTTCCAAAATGTGGGGAATATAAGGGGATATAATGGATATAACTGAAATTAGAATGTGAGCTAATTGTTTTTCCCAGTACTTATAAACCATGATGAAAGTGGATCAGCAGATAAACCCTTAATTTAAAGCATCTAACTTATACTGGAATTTAATTGTAAAATACTATTTTCATATATCCACCAAAGCAAGGTTTACTGCATAATAGTCTAATAAATTATTCAGTAATAGATTAATTTAAATAACAATTAACATAAACACAACTAACATTGCAAACCAGCTGAAAACAGTTCGTAATATCTTTTGCTACACCAACTAACATATACTCATTCAGTGATTATGTAATCATCTCTGGTGGAGATAACACAATAGAGTAAACTAAATTAGAAGAGATAATTGCTATGATAGTAACTAAACAAAGGTGAGACTCTTTAGGGTTCAGATTGGGTTTTGGAACAATAATGACATTTTTATTTTTTTCATATTCTAGCTTTATTTCACTTTTGCAAAAGGTTTTTCTATTTTTCTTACACTTAAGCTTACCAAAGACATGAAGCGAAAAAGGGAATGAAAGCTGCAAAAAGCTAAAATTATAATTGCAGTCATAATTTATCTTGATCCAAAACTTTGTAGCCTCTTTAGGTCAGATTTTGCAGCACCCTGTAGAAAGAGTGCCAGAAGTCCTTATTAGAAAGATGATGTGGATTAATCTGCCACCTACATTCTGGCTCACTGACATCTACCTTGAACATGAGTATTTATTTTCAATCTGAAGTTTGGTGTCACTAATTAAATCTCTGGATCTAGATTTGAGCTTTGAGAAATATGGGAAAATGTACATTTGCTGAATGAGAATGTTCAAAACATGAGACAGAATTCTGATTTCATAAAGGCTGTGATTTTTAGAAATGGTGATGTTGAAACCTAATCATACACATTTAATAGAAAATTACATATTTTTGTGGCCTTTTCTTATGGTACATCTACAGAAGTCCTAGGGTAGAATAGTATGGGAAATGTCCGAATGTTTGATTCTCTAGATTTTCTGTAATAGACTAAGGGCTTGTGTCTCACAACATTCACACCAAGAAGTTATAACTGATTTTTCTCTTTACTGTAGATGTGGTCCAACCATCTCCACCACAAGGACGTGATTTGGATTCCAGTTGAATTATTTTAGCTGCTACTTGTAAGTGAAAATTACTGTACATCAATGTGACAAGTGTTATGGACATATCATTATGAGAGGCAATAGAATGACAAATACCTATTTAGATGGCATACAAATCTTGCCATAATTTATGAGGAGAAAATTCCTCTCATAGTTTTACTTAGAATAGAGATTTAAGGAGATGTGGATTTGGAGCCTGTAATTTCAGTGCTGTTTCTGTTCTGATGTCACCAAATCACAAATGAGTATAAGTTGAGATGAAACAACTCCGATTAACACCATAACAAGTGTTTAAGTCCAGATAATTTGTTTCATGCTTACAGAAGTTGTAGAAGGTGAGAAGTGAGGGTTTGGGCAGGTAGTAGTTATTAAGTGATTAATTACAGTAATTTATCCTGAAAACAGAGGTGCAAATAAAGTAATAAAAATGACTGAGGTTTTGTCTTGCACTGAGTTTCGTGTTATAATGCCAACTTGTTCTGAGTCTGAGATCACCACGCAGCTGAGTATCATAGTAAAGTTATGAATAGCAAACTTCTGTTACTAATCTTCAGACATCTCTAATCGTTCTTCCTTTCTTCCTATTCTCTTGCACTGATGTCCCACACCCCTGCTTAGATTTTTATTTTTGTGCCTGTTTCAGGGGATATGTTAACGTATTGCTGTTTTGCTCCTTTTTGTGATAGGGGATTCCTTTTAATATTTGAAATAAAAGTACTTTGGGGCACTGTCCATGTCTCTGATTTTTTCTTTTAACAGTGCATGACACTGAAGGTCTGGGCTACTTCACTGAATTTATAGGCAGTGGCACATTATAACTCGAAAAATGTTGTGGTTTGCTTCCACTTGCCACGTAATTAACATTCCTGGCTGAATAGGAACTTAACTATATTGTATACTTCTTCAAATGATGTGTAAGAACTTCCAGAGAAAAAAGATCAAATAAATAGTATGGTATCTTTATCAATATTTATTATAGAAAGTTGTACATATGCTGAAGTGCATATGTTACATATGTTACATATACTAAAAGTTGGGATCATCAGGTTCTACTAATTAGTAGACAAGATGCTCACATTACAGTTTCATGAAAATGAAAATTTTGTGTCTCCTTTTATCACAGGTTATGCCATCTGGCTTCACTTTTATTCAGTGCATGAATAGCATGAGCTTTTAATTTTTATCATGTACAAAGTACTAAATTAATTCCTTAATTTCCTGTTTCTTATAAATTGTTAGCCTAATTAAGAGCTCACTTAGCAGTATATTGCATATTAATCACATTGCCTCTTTCACTAACGTGCTAATTTATTAGGATAAAATAGCACTGTAACACTTCAAGACATAGAACTTCTGTAGTGTTTCTATTCATAAATATCGAAATTCTTAGAGTTATCAGCAGATCACATCACCCAGCATTACTACTCAGTTAAATATGTGACATCAGTGTTCAGCAATGGAATTTTAGCTTTCTTCATATTAATATTACTTTCAGTCTCTCTTCTTTGGGGCAGTATAAACTTCATAATATGGAGTTAGACCTCCTTCAAGAAAAGGATTTTGTTACCCTATTTTAGTATGTAATTTTATTTGGGGAAATATGAGATAGTGTATATGTGCTTTTGATTTAAATCCAAACCCCCAGAGTCTCTCAGGTTTCTGAGATCAATTCTCAAAATTAATATACTTCTAATTACTATATTGTTTGTTTTTAATATTGCAGATAATATTAGGTGTGTATATGATTTTAATTTTTTTATTATTATCAAGAACATATTTTCTTGCATTATTAATTCAATAGAATGATCACAGAAAAAGCTATTTTTCTCTCCATTTTGTTTTAAACCCAGTAAAGTAATGCGAATTGTATGAATTGAATAGTTCCGCCAGAAACAATTCACCTGGCCATACACTTGACAATACAGATGTGCTTTATACACCTCGATAATTCAAGGCTGACTTCTATATGATGCACTTAAGTTGTCAGGATGAGTAATTGCAGCCCTGGTGAGGCTGAATCTAGAGTGCTCTGTTTAGTTCTGGGCTTCTCAGTACAAGAGACATGGAACTCCTGGAGCCAGTCCAGTGAAGGGTGACAAAGATGATTAAGGAACTGGAGCATCTCTCTTATAAGGAATGGCTGAGGGAGCTGGGCCTGTTCAGCCTTGGAAGGGTCAGCTGAGAGATCTCATCAAAGTCTGTCAGTATCTGAAGGGAGAATGGAGCCAGGCTCTGCTCACTGGTGCCAAGCAATAGGACAAGAGGCAATGGGCAGAAACTGATACACAGGAAGTTCCACCTGAACAGGAGGAAGAACTTCTTTACTCTCAGTGCAGTTGACTGAGCACTGGCACAGGTTGCCCAGAGAGGTTGTGGAGTCTCCCTCATTGGAGATATTCCAGAACTGTCTGGACACAATCCTGTGCCATGTGCTCTAGGATGATCCTGCTGGAGCAGGTAGGCTGGACCAGATGACCCACTGTGGTCCCTGCCAGCATTACCCATTTGTGATTCTGTGATTTTCACTGAGTGAACTGGTCATGAAATACATGCAGCTTCCAAATGCTGGAGTAGATCCTAAAAATTTGCAAATATTGGTTGGCAACAGGGTTAGTGTCACAGATTATGGTATATTTTCTGTAGTCAGATATCTCTGAAAGTCCAACACTTAGCCCTCATTCTATTTCATATGCTATCAAAACTATATCTTTTAGTTGATGTTTGAGTAGGCTCAGCAAATGATGCTCTTTATTCTAACCGTATTAATAATTTTCAACTTTTATGGATTCATTCTATGATTCTAGTCTCATTCTCCATGTTTGGAAGAAGCAATACTTAGATACCCTCCTAACTGTCAAAACATGCATTCTATTTATGTGCCTTTTGTCACTTCTGTCTTATCTTGAAGAGATATAAGAACAGTCTGAAAAATCCTTTTAGTTTTAAGAACCAACTTTGTTAGGTTTTAAAAAAAACCCTTGTAAAACAGAAGTAGTAACTCCTGAAAATTGGCATAAGAATTCTAATATTGGAAAAGAATGGGGTGAAAGAAATAAGTATTTCTATTCTTATCAGAATGATTCTGAACTCAGTCAAGAGATTAAATATTTCTTATGAGACTTCATTAATTAGAAACTGAAAGAATCAAAAATAGTTAATGCAGTCAAGTGGGGTTATAAAGGAAAGTAGATCTTGCTTGACAAAATTAATACAATGATGTATTTAAAAGCAGGCAGGGGATACTGGGAGTGTCCTTAAAAATTTAATACAATTTAAAAATTATACAGCATAGAGTAGAAATTGGTTGATGGCTCTCAAATTAATTTTAAAGGGTATATAGGCACCTATAAGATGTATTTTAAGTGATACTCTAAAGGCATTGATTATAAAATGTTTAAGGCTTTTTTTCAGGCATCTGGAACAAAATATGAAATCGCTGATTATAATGAAACACAGAGAATGCAGTGCATCTTTTAGCCTAAAAGAAAAGTTCTGAGATGGTCACATTCTGAAGTATGATACAATAAACAAAAAGTTGACATTAGAAAGCTGTTTAGTCTCATCAATATAACATACAGCTAAAAGCTGAAAATGGTTTTCAGGGCAAAATTTACCAGGCAGAGTTTTAATGGTGTGAGTAATCTTGTGTTGGGACAGCTCCCTAGTGGCTGCTGTGGTGATTCTCTGACCCTGTAGTGATGCAGCTTCCATGGACAGGTATGCATAAGAAGGATTGATTAGATATCAGGAAAACCTGATGCTTTTCAAATCTTAGAAAGCTGAGGTTTGTCAACATTTTATTGACCTACTGTGCATACATGCTGTAGAACTGGTATGAATTCAAAATAGTTGACATGACTAGTATATTGGATCCTATCTCAGAATTTTGTCAGAGCCAAGGCTTCACCTTTGGTTACTACGTTGATTTGAACTGTTCCGCATGTATGGTTGAAAATTTGAAATTGGAAGAGGTAAAACTTGTGGAACCTTAAGGCATAAGCTGTACAGTGTGTGAGCCTCTGCAACACTGAGGTCTCTGTGCCATCCAAGCCCAGCCATCGGTGTTTTGGCTTTTAATAGCTTGGTTTGCAGTAGCAGCAGAGCCTTTGCAGGAAGAGGACTGTGTTATGGTTCATTGTTCTGCAAACATTCAGTAGCCATTGAGAAGAGACTTCATGGGAATTCTAAATGTTTTGAGAATATTTCTTTAATGTAAATTGTCCCTTGTTTAGTCTGTTACCCATTATTTCTCTCCCCTTTGCACAAGACTTATACTACCATAGGACACCACCAAAAGAGAGTTTAGAAGTACCTAACAATGTTATACTTGCAATGATGCCTTTCTTCTTTCTCCAGGAGGACCATTTTTGCCATTTCTTTCTCCAGCTCCAGTGGGAAAGGGCCTGGAGACCTATCTTCTTCTGAGGCCCAAGAGGGTAGAGTGCATTTCTATCCATTTTAAGGGCTCTGCATCATTACCTAGATGCTGTTTTAGAAATCTTACCTCTTACTGAATTAGTGACAGTGTTCTTCTCCAAGAGCTAATAGAGAAAAACTATACCAGATAATAAATGATGTTTAAATTTCTGTTGCAGAAATTAACCTTGAGGTCTGACATGTGTGTTTAACTGGGGAACGATATGGATAAAATAATTAATATCTGTGCAATTTTACAATTGAAAAAGCATGAAAAAAATCAGCTTTAGAAATAGATAAATACACATCTAATTTATATTGTGAAAGTAAATGTGTGATTATATCAATTACAGTTAAATTAAATATCCAAGCCAATGAAACATCTATAGAAAACAATTTCTCCATTTGGTGGAAGACTGCCTCACTTTTCTTTTTAATCCACATATTATAATATCTCAACAATATAAATGTATACATTAATATTAATATTAATACTAATAATTTCCCAAAGGTCATGCATGTAATAGTTGTGCTAATTCTCTTAGAATTCTATAAATAATTCTATTTACTTTGGATAATTTTTGCTATATTTTTTGGCATGTTGTCTTGAACCACTACTTGCCCAAGTAGATTGTTGATTCTAGTGTACTTTGGTTCAGGAGGCTGGCATTAGGCCTACTAATTTTGTCTTTAAAACATTCAAACAGAGGGTTATTCTGACTTTGAAGCAGGAGTTATGTGTCCATGATACATAACACTAGTAAAGAATAGGATAGCTGTCAGTACAGATTAGAATCCAAAGATGTTTCTACAGAGCTCTTCACATTTGTGTGTGACCTCTGTCGACTTCCGTTTCTCATTGCTGCTTGATGTCAGGGAGGAGTGAAGGATGTTTATTCATTTCTCACAGCAATGCTACCCAACACACATCTTCAGGGTAGTGTTTCTTGAAGTAACAATCGACAAAGCTTCAGCAGTTCTCTCTCAGTGTATTTGCAAGCTGTTATACCACTTTTAGTGACATCTGTTTCTTTCCCAGTGGAAGTATAACAGAAAATATGACAATTATAGTGAAACATATCACTGGAAAGAAGCAGATAGCAGGGCAATGACAGGACTGTGGGAGGTAGTCATCCACCCTGGCAGTCCCTTCAGAAAATGACTGAATGGGGGAATAATGTGTTCACAGAACCAAAACTTCATTTGTAATTTTTTTTTTTGTCTCAGCTTAAACCTATATGTTTTCTAGTACAGTATTCTATTTTTTTTCGTGTAATCTTGAAGAAAAATTTGTGGGAGGACATCAAGTTACTGTCCTGTCTTAGTTAAACAAATGTCTTAGTCTTGACCCTTTTGGAATTCATAAAACTGCAGGATTTGCTATTGCTCTTTTGTAACAGGTAGAAAAAAGATGTGGTGTTATGTTATTAGTATAAAATTGATCCCAAATATGATAAATTATGATCATTTAAGAATTAAAATAAGTTTTATAGAAAATTAATTTTTTTGAATTTTTTTTGTTTATTTGATACTTAAAAATAAAAACAAACAGAAAAAATTGTCTTGAAAATATTTATTCTATGGTTTTTGTGGGCTTATTTGTTTGTTTCTTTTTGTTTTGTTGTGGTTGTTGTTTGTTTTGTTTGTGGCTTTTTGTTTGTTTTTGTTTTGTTTTTGGTATTTTTTCTCAATAGCTCCATTCCCTCCTCCACGTCTTGCAGAGGAAAATGGGTGTGAATTCAGGCTTTACTTGAATGTGGGAGACTGGGACATCTTAGCATTGCATATTCCTGTTGTGTTCATTTGACAGGATTCTAGCAGAGTTAACTTAAAGTATGCATACTTTACAAAGTTAAATATTTAATTTTCTGAGGCAAAACTGAAATATGATTGCTTTTGAAATATGTAATTCGGATTTCTTGTCTGTTAATGTGTTTAATCCTTTTTCCTCTTCACTTTTTAGTCCAGTATCTCTCACCATCATTCTTGATTGTAGTAATCAATGCAGTCCTTTGTAGTTTTCCTGGGGAAAGTTTGTGTGGTTTATGGTGTGTGGTGTGTTCCTCCCCTAGGTCTGCTTTTTTTTTTCCTTTCTGCCTTCTGTAAGCTTTTTCCAAATGAAGGTGAGGAGTTTTGCTCTCCAAAGCGATCTTTTTTCTCCCCAAAATCTTGCATTTGTTCTTATTAGCAGCAGCCCAGGCAAGACAAATAGCTCTTCCTCAGCAGCTCAGCCATACTCACAGAAATACAGCTTACAGGTACTAAGTGATGAACACAAAAATGAAGTGCATGCATCATAACAGTTCATGACGGTCTTAAACAGGACAGAAACTTCCAGAATGGGATGTCATTGGGCCCAACAGGACATTATTGAAAATTAGAGGTTGCTTAGAAACAAAACAACCCCAGCCATTGAGTATGTAGGGAGAGGCCTGTTTTGCCCAAGAACCAGGGCAAGCTGGACAGCTAGAAAAGAAGTTTGCTGCTAAAATTGTATTGCTATGAGCATTTCACAAAATACTGGATTACAAAGAGGTTTTTCAGAGTCACCAGATAACTTGTTTTGACAATTTTTCAGTAAAGATAGCTACAGGCGCTGTGCTAGTCAATGAACAAAATTGGGACTGTGTTTTAGAGAGAAAAAAAAGGAAGCAGATATTGGTCTGTCCATAGAAATGTGAAGCAGAAAAAATGCCCGGAAGAAACTCCCATAACTCACTCACACACACACTAAATAAGAGATAAGAAAGAAGGGGGTCTGTAGTTTCTTTAGTCTTGGTTTACAACTAGGTTGGTTGCATATGTCTAAAAATATGCAACATATACCTGTAAAATAAAAGAATGTTTTTGAAAAGTAAAAATAGTGAAATAATCAATTTTTAAAATATCTAAACAGGGATTTGCAACATTTATCCAGACATAGAAACAGTTATAACAGACTTATGTACATCTGTGTTGGATCAGCTATAGAAATTATTTTCATTCAGTAAATTCTAGCTGATGTGCTATTAGATGCTCAAGTTTTCAGGTTGAGGATCCAGTTCCTCAGCAACCCTGTGCCTTCTGGTGTCTTTATGGAATGGTATGTGGATTTGAGTATTTTGTCTTTTTATTATGTTCCAAAGTTATTTTGGTTTAATAATTAGTTTCAAACATTCTTTTCATTAACTCTGTCTGAGTCTCTTAATTATAATTTAGTGAGGAAGCTATTTCAGTCTTTATTCTGCTGTAGCACTGCTTATCCTCCCGCTCAGAGGCCATTTGGAAAGATGAGGTATGACTTTTTTCTAATTAAATAGAAAATGTAGTCAGCTAAAAAATATTCAGCTAATTACTCTGATGCTTTGTTAGGGCTTGAGCAGAGATTTTTTAATATAGCATAGCAATATATTATCATGATGTAGCACTAAGATGCTTTGCTTCTGAAAATTGTCATGTGTCAAATCATTATTGATCATCTGTTCAAATGGAGCATGATAACCACTCTGACTTAGAGTACATAATTTTTCAAGTTTAGCAGTGTACCTTGCCAGCATTTAAAAAATGTTTCTGCATTTTATGGTCACTTATTAGTATTTTAGGGTGGCTGAAAAAGTGAATCTTATTTTTGAAATTAGGAAAAAAATCAAGAAAGGCGGAAATGATTTAAAGTGGTCGCCTTGCAAGGCAGAAATAAGCATGAATTCTGGAAATACTAGTTGATATAACAGAAAATGAAAGAGCAAGAAATTAGAAAACTGGGAAATGAAAGAAGGCTTTTTTGTGGATAACTTTGGTAAGGTGTAAAGCAGTGCTGTCAATGATGAAGTTGGATTGGGTCTTGAAATTGCGGTGTTGGAAAGACATAGCAGCCTGGGACCAGGAAATGTTGTCCAGATAATAAACCTGACATATAGCTGAAATACTGGAATTTTATCAAGTTGGGAAAAGCTGGGAAGAATAACAAGATGGAAACAACATTGGGAAGAAGTTGTTTTAATTTATTTGTTTTATTTTTCTAAACAGTGTTAAATAAGAGATCATGCATTTCAATAGGTAAAGCTCAGAACAGGGAGCTCTGTAAAGGGACAGTTTAGATATAGTTACAGTGACATAAGAAGGCTGGTATATTTTGCTTTTTAGGAGACACTGATTCTGTTTCCATCTTTATAGCATAAATATGTACTTAAATGGATGTGTAAAATATTGGGGGACTTCCATGAAAAAGTTGTGACTGCTTACATATAATCAAGAAAGAGGAAAGAATTTTATATATATATACATACACACACATATATATAAAAATAACAATGTAGAACAGCCTCTGAAGAGCAAAATTATATGGACTTGTTTTGTAAATGAACTTCATAAAGCCAAATAAATTGTGTGGGAGAGAATTTTGTAGCTTTGTGATAGTTTTATAACTATTTTTGGACTTCTGAGAGAAAATATATTCACCATTGCACACAATAGGTCTGTTTCTTTCCTATAGGTACCACTTAGCGAAGTTTTCTTTCTTACATATTAAGAGTAACCATTTGTCTTATGTTCCCTTATCAGTTTGTTTATGGGAAGACTCAGAGGAAGAACTTCTCTGCTTAAAATACAGTTTATGTGCTGTCTGTTAGACTAAAACATTCTTCTGAAATTTAGTGGCCCTTAATGATGTGCTTCTGTTGTCATGGAAATGAGGATTTTTTTGGTAGGTTTATTTGCTCTGCTTTTGCTTTTTATAGACTTTTTTTTAAGTTTAGCTTTGTACTGGCAGTGTTTGGCTTCATAAAAAAAAAGTTATACTTCCTTTATCCTTTTACTTCCCTTTTATGTCCACTAGAGTTTGATGGCCAAAAGGCTGAGGAAGAAACAAATATTGGGAGATAAGAAGGTATTGGGCATGTACTTCACCTTACAGGAACAGAGTCTCAGTCTGGCAGGGGAAAGAAGGCATCATTGCAATGAAGCATGAAATGGCAAAGTTAAAAATTTGATTAGGCTAACTACTAGATGTCATTAACACTTCCCATCTCATATAGATGTGAGTTGCAAAGTTATTGATGGAGGCCATGAAAGCAATTCAGTTTTTACTGTATCTGTTTTCTGTCATTGACTAAACAGGAGGTTTTTTCCTTTGTGCTTAAATACAGTCATGTTGTTTACAGTTCTTTCATGTATGTTTTTCCTGGGTCTTGATAAGAAAAACGATTCAAACATAAAAGTGGTTAATGCTATTTGCAGAATACTTGGAAAGTGACATTAATGAGTTAATCCTGTGTCAATTCTGATGCCAGGTACCTCTGAGGCATGTCAGCAACAGATGGACCTCTTCAAGATGTCCATGACACACTGCACAGAATTTCCATCCGTGGTGAGGTTCAACATACCCACCACCTGCCATGCTTTTATAGTTTTCTTCCTCACCATTAAATTTATCAGTTAGAAATGGTCTGTTTCATCACAATAAAACCAATAATTTGTGATCTAATGAGTGTGAAATGTCCATGAAGGACATGTAATACATGTTAGAACATCAGACAGGACCATCTGTACATCCTCCTGTAACATCTGTACATCCTCCTGCGACACCTGCAAGCTACCATGGCAGGACAGAGCATGGGGTCATTCAGCGGCCACTTGGGATGACATATGGGTACTAGTTGGGGAGGCTTAGCTGGGTCAGCATACACCTCAGGATCACTAATTCCTCATTATGTCTTCAGAATGGTCCCCCCACAGCAGTTTTTCTGTAAGTATATATTCAAATGAGCTGAAGCATAAGTGATATCTGTAAAAATAAGCACATGAACATTTTTGTGTTGATTCAGAGACAGAGAGAGAGCATGATTGTGGTTGTGAATAATTTGAGCCTCTGCTGTGAAGACACATGTTCCTTGCTTCCAAGAAAAGGTGGAAAAGGTTAAAGGAGACGGTACTTGAGCAGCAAGTATGATCTCTTTGCATAGTGTCTTCTTTCATGGGAGAACCTTAATTTTTCATCTACCATTGCTTTTGCTCTCATATGATATTTCATCCTTCCATCCGAAGTTCATATTATAATGAAATCAGTATTCAGTGAATAATAGCTTCAGCTGGTTCCTAAGAGGTAGATCTTGAAAACTATTCTAAGCTACTATAGTCTGCTTTGAGAATGAAAAATGTTGGGAAAAATCTGCAAAACCATATGTATCTAAGGTAGTCTCCTGTGTATCTAAGCTGTGTATCTAAACCTCCAGTCTCTTTCAGGGTTTTTATGCCTTCTCTGAGTACTTAACTTTTTAGCTGTCCTGGTCATTTCCTTATTAACAAGTTTCCTTATTTTTAAGGTTCCCCATATAAACTTTAGTAAAACAATGACTGATATGCTCTTTTTCTCTGTTTTGTCATAGCTTTTCTGTGTGTTACTGTATATTTTGAAATCTAATGCCTCAGTGTCTCACCGGCCATTTTCCTTCTGTATTGATGCAGTCAGTTCATCAATGTCTTCATGGGGCAAAACTATATTTAAATTTTTATATATATAAATTTGTCTTTCTCTTTAAAAATAAACAAAGCAAAGGTATGATATTTTGATTCTTCTTATTATTATTACAGGTGTCAACCTAATGTTAAAAAAAAAAAAGAGAAAAAATCTTGTTAGTGCAGGATAATTAAAAAAGGCACAAAGCAAGTTAGTACTTTATTAAACATATCCTTCAAAAAATTATGCTGGTGGGTAATTCACACCGGAACATGTGAGATTACTTCTTTTTGGTTTTATGTGCTAAGTATACAAAATATTTTTTAAGTGATAAGAACATAATTTTTGGAGTAGATATGCATATTTATGATCTAAATTGTTAGCAGATAGATTTAGAAATTCAAATAATCTTCATGGTTATAAGGCATTACGCAATTCAGAAAAGAGTGTTCATTTTACTGTGATGCACACTTGAATTCTTAATGGTAAAATAATAATAGAATAACTGTCATGAGCATAACAACACTTAAAAAGTCCTAATTTTATTCAGCCCAGATTTTTCTGTTATTTGGACCATAGTCTGAGAGAAAGACTAGTAAACTTCCTGAGAATCCATTACCAGGGTAAGTGCTGACTTTACAATTATTATATTTATACAAGAATTAGTGGAAAAAATATTTTGTGATACTTCCCTTTGCTAAAATTTCTACAGCGTAGGGTGTACATTTTAATAAGTGCAAAGAAGACTTAGAGAAATCTGATATTTAAAACATATCTAAACCAGTAATAAGTTTACTTCTGTTAGAGTAAAAGTGATAATTCAGGAAATATGGTTTGCTGTGTTTTAACCATCTGATAGCTTTTACTCTCTTTGTGGGAACCCTTTTTTTTCTTTTGGTCATCTGAAAACTGATCTGTAATCCATTTATGTGATTTAGTTTTCCAGATTAGGAAGATCCTCTAATTATGCTGTATTAAGAGATTGCAATTAGAATTTGTAATGGAATCTTAGCTTGAATACCACCCAAAATATGCCGCTTTAAAAAAAGAAAAAGTGTTTTGCTAATCTTTATTTCCCCCAACTTGTCCTGTTGCAATAAGAAAATTGAATGCTACTTTGAGTCTTTCAAAGGCAGTAAGTAAATAACAGAGATTAAAAAAGGGATTACAGGATCCAGGGAGTTCACTGAACAAGCATCATTAAACCAGTGCTCATGGAAGATATTTATAAACTGTTCTTTTGTAGCCTGTAATTGAACACTCCATTTCAGTTATGGTTTTTAAATCTCTTTCTCTGATTTCCTAGGAATGATAAAGGGATGGGGTGAGGGATGCAATGGAGCACTCAGTGTATGTTCTGTATGTAAATCATGTGATTTACCTGCCTTTTGTTGAGGAGCATATATAAAGGTCTCACTTGCTGGACACTTTGCATCTGAATAGAACTACATAGGAGTATATATGTGTATGGGAGTGTTTATATGCATAAATTTACATATATAGATGCATACAAATATACACATCCATGTATATTTATATATCTGCACTTCATGTCTAGAGCTTGGAACAGTGTTAGAAGTCTGCAATTTTTCTTTTAAAAAAGTAATTTTTGAGTTTTTCTTTGGCAGGACAGCTTCTCTAAGAGAATGGCAATGATGTCTGTTTTAGATTCCTTACGTTTGTTCCATTTAAGCTATAAGAGACAGGCATGCATTGCTCATTAGGGGGTATGCTAAGAAGTAAAAAGCTTGCTGGTAAACTGTTATAAGCAGAGTCTAACTTCTATTATTTTACAAATTGTATATTTATGATCTCTCACATTTCAAAAAGTAAGGAAACTAAAATTGTCATTATAATAATCATTAAACATCAATGATTTTTTCAGCTTGACAATTCTCCATAAATCATAAGTTTTCTATGCCAGTGGGAGGACCCACCCAGCAGCCTTTTGTTTATTTATCTTTTGTCTTTCACTCAACTGCTAATCTCCCTTTTTTTGCTTGTTTTTCCTTTCTTATTCCTTTGAGAGCTTGGATGAAATGGATGCAGTTGGAGAAAAGTCAAATGCTAGCAAAAATGTAGCTGGCATCAATACAAAAAATCTAAGTAACTGATCCCTGTCTCACTTCAGTGCCTGGAGACTAGTCTGGGCATTACTGAAAAACTTTGCAGTCATCAGTCACAGCCAGTATAGGTTCATGGGGGGAAAGTCCTACTTATTAAACCCGATGACATCCTTTTATGACAAGGTAACCCACCAATTGAAGGTAACCCAGTGTATATAATCTTTTTGTATTTCAGTAAGACTTTCAATACTGTCTCTCCTTCTGGTCAAAATGTTCAGCACACAGCTGGATAAGGACATCATGTGATTGGTGAGCAACTGGCTCATGGGTGAGGCACAGAGGGTTACAGTGAGTGGGGTGACATCAGACTGGAGACATCTTCATTAATGCCTTGGATTCAGAACTCAAAAGAGTACTAAGTGTGCAGATGGTAGTAAATCGGGATTTTAAGGAAGGCAAAGCCAGGTCCTGCACCTTGGAAATGTCAACTCTAGATGTACATACCAACTGGGAATTGAGAGGCTGGAGAGCAGCACTGTGGAGAGAGATCTGAGCATCATTGTCAATGACAAGCTGAACATGAGCCAGCAGTGCCCTGGCAGCCAGGAGGGCCAACCCTGTCCTGGGGTACATCAGGCTCAGCATGGCCAGCCAGGCAAGGGAGGGGATTGTCCTGCTCTGCTCTGAGCTGGGGCAGCCTCACCTCCAGTGCTGGGGGCAGCTTTGGGCACCACAACGTAAGAGGCGTATAAAGCTATTAGAGATGTTCAAAGGAGAGCTACAAAGATGGTGAAGGGTCTTGAGGGGAAGCTGTATGAGGAGCAGCTGAGGTCACTTGGTCTGTTCAGCTTAGATAAGAGAAGACTGAGGAGAGACTTCATTGCAGTTTGCAACTTCCTTGTGACCAGTGATGGAATCTGAGGAAATGGTCTGAAGTTGTGTCACAGGAGTTTCAGGTTGGAATTAGGAAAAGGTTCTTCACCCAGAGGGTGTTTGGGCACTGGAACAGGCTCCCCAGGGAAGTGGTCACAGCACAAACTGGACAGACTTCAAGAAGCGTTTGAATAATGCTCTTGGTGTGACCATGGTGTGTGCCTTGGGGCTGTTGTGTGCAGGGACAGGGTTTGGCTGTAAATAATTTTTCCATTCATCAGACCCCCCAACATTTTTAAGGTATTTGAATGAACACTGGTGTACAAAGACCACAAAAGTCAAGGGGATCTCAGAGCAAATTAAGGTATAAAATCTCTCACCAAATGTGATTACAACTTTAAATAATTAAGTGATTAAAACCCAGAAGGGTCTAATGTGGTCATTTACTCCAAACTCCTGCATAATGCAAGTATTAATCAGAGAATTCCTATGAAATTCCTAATTAAATTAACACTTAAATAAGAAAATACAGGTTATGATTTAGTTTTGTGTGTGTGTGGGTCCAAGAATCCAATCTTGGCTAATTTCTCTAGTGTTTGGAAGAAATAATTTGAATATAATTTCTATTATCCAATGTCTAGTTTCAAAATCCGCTATCATTGACTTAACTTTAACAACTCCCTAGTAGATATATTTTCTTGTAGATACCCTGGTGTAATGTAGATGCCCTTTACCTTTATTCTTAAATTTACCATACTAACAGTTTGCATTTTTAAATTGAAGGAGTGCCTGTGGCACTCAGCAACAATTTTCCATTGATGCATTTGCATTTTTCAGCAGCAACTTTGCATTGATGGCACCAAAAACTATATGGAATATTTCAGTGATATTTCTATCAGTAAGAAATCTTAAAATACAATCACAGTGTTTTGGTTTGGAGAAGACCTCTGAAAATAGTGCAGTCCAAGTTCTCTGATAAAAGCAGAGTCTGCTAGAACTGCATGTGTTGAATATGCTACCCTGTGAAATATTCATTTCCTAATCACTTGATCTAAGACATATCTGTGTGGGTATTTATTAGTATATCCACGTCCTATAGCACTATCTGGGGTCAAAAAGGCTCTGCTGGATGGTCACAATGCTATGCTTATGTCACGGCATCCAGTTTTGAATGGGGATGCGAACAGCTATCTGTTGTTGTGCTTTAAATATACTTATAGGCTTACTGCTGAGGTCTAGAGCATCCATGTAGAAAATCTAGCCATAATATTTAGAAACCCATATGCAGAAATGAATTATTCGGCACCTCCCTCAATTATACTGGCATTCATGTTCAGTACTTCATTAATCCATCAACCAGGAGCATTTTTTTTCAGTTAAACCTTACTGAATGAGCAGCAGTATCCTTCGGGAATATGTAAACTAATTTTGTTCTCAAGATATAAAAAACATAATTTTCTTAGTCTTAGGTATCAAAATGATTGAAAATCTTCAGAATTGTAGAGGAATTATATTGATAGTGTTAACTAATTTTACTCTGGAAGATGTTACTTATTTTCAAAAAAACCCAGTAAGAGTCATGAAACATATCCAGTCAGACTGAAGGTTTTAAATTACAGATGATACTTACAATAGCTCCAGATAATAGTCTGGAAGTATATTAAGACTGGTATTCTGAATCAGAGATATTGTTAATCATTTTTTATGATCTTTCTCCTCTTGATCGATATAGCATGTATGAAATATATATTTGAATACTGATATGAGCAGGTTACTTCTTATCTCTTGTGTGTTAAGTCTGAATATCATATGAAGTGGTGAAAGATCTTCTCAGTGAAGGAATCTTTTTAACCAGATGAGGCTTTCACAAAGAGGTTAATTTTCTGAATACGATAATGATGTTCGTGTTTATTAGTATGAAGCATAACGAAAGGAGGTTGTCTTCTCACTCTCCTCTTCAATAAAATTTGTGTTTCTAAACATGTTAGAATATAGAAGATTGCAGAAAGAAGTTAGAATAAATTAAGATCATCAAGGAAAGGATGTCCATTATTCTTCTGTCAAATGTAACTTGAGCAGACTTGAACACAAAAAATAATGAGACTTTTTCTATCAGGTGAAGCCCTGTACTGAATTTTCTTTAGGCTGTATGACCATCCTGCTATCTCTTGACAGCTGCCTGTTTTAAGCTGGTAGTTTGTTCCTCTAGAAGAATATAATTTTCTCAGAAAAAATAATTATTGGGAATTAGTAGAACTATACAAATCCCATCAATGGGGTAAGAAACAATATTCTGCTAATGTTAGATTTTGCCTTCTACTTTCTTCCTTCCTCTTTTAACATTCCATTTCCCCACTAATTCTGATAATTTTTATGTCATTAAGCATTTCTCCTTTCCCTGGACACTTGTGTGACTGTCTGCTATGAGTTAAACTCAGGGCCATGTGCTCTTGGTTTATTATTCTGTAAGTATCTCATAAAGATGTAGATATGAAATAGACATCCCAGAGCAGACATTTAGAGACATTTTGAAAGTCTTAAAGTTTCCCAATAGTTCCTTCAAGATCCCTCTGTTGGAATATTCCAATGATAAAATATGATGTGCCATTATGTTATAGTTGCATTTCTATTTTGAATAGAAAATATAAATTATGGAGCACTCTAAGTAGAAAATTGGAACACCAGTTTTAATTTTTCTGTGTGTGTTTTCCAGATTTCTATAATCTGCTGCCTAATTTACATAACATAATTACTACCCGTGCATTTACTTTAGTGTTTAGGTGAGTTTAGGAGGAGTGAACTTTTTAAATGTGTGTCCCACTTTTCCTCACCTGCTGTATTTTGGTCTGCATCATAGAATATTCTCTAAGAACATAAAATATTTTTATAATTTATGTTTTCATAAATGTTTTTATGTATGCATTGTATTTTTTCATATAATGAAACCAGAACATGCTTTCCAGGAGTGAACTGTTCACCACCCCAACTCCCCAACTCCCAGTCTGTCTGCAGGACCTGACTGGCATTAGTCCAGAGTGAATTCCCTCGAAGCACAAAGAACATGTATTGCTTCACTCCCCATACCCATCACAACTTCCTCCTGTAGTCACAGGCAAAATAGCTGAAATAATCTGAGCTGGCTTTTGATTTGGTTGCTTGGTTAATGAGGTGGTAGTATTAGCAACATAAATAATTTTGCGCTTTTGAATTATGTATTCATAATCAAGTTTATTATGTTGTCATGATCAAGACATCACTGCACCACAACATTATCATTATTATGCAGTTGAAAATCGATAGGACTGAAGGATGGAATGGTAAACTGCTTTGAAGGCCATACAAAACGGAGTAAAAGTCAGGTGTTTGTCATGCTGTTTAAAGCTGTAAGTGCTCAGCTACGTTTCATAATATCATAATGGACACCAGGGGATCCCTTAATGTCATCAGTTTCCAATTATTCTCTTGATTAACTGTTTATTTAGTCTCATTATACAGTTGGATATTCTGTCTTGCCTTGCCATTTACAATTGGCATGGTTGTCCAATGATCACTTGAACCAGTAATCTCATTTCACATTAAAAGGGAATTTTAGGCAGTTGAATGTAGCTCCCACTAACATAGCTCTTTTCTGTGCTAGAATTATTTCCAGAAACAGAAGCTTGTGTAGTTTCTCTGTATGATTTTAAAGTAGTTTATGTATCATTGGTGGTAAATGTCTTTCCCAGTATGCTGAAGAAAGAAAGCCTCTGTGGTTGCTGCTTAGAAAGTCACATACTGTTGGCATTTTCTGCGTTGGTTTGCTATTCTGTGTAAGAATTGCAGAGCTTTTCTGTTCTTTGGCTTCAGGATTAACATCTATTAATAATTTAATCTTCAAAGGTCCTTGGAAAAGATCTAAGGAAACATCAAGGAGGCAGATTTATGTTTCAACCTTGTTAATAAAGTGGAGTTAAATATGAAACAAGCTTACATGAAATCTCTTTCACATTCTCTTTGTCGCTCACTCTCACACAAGCTGTGTGGATGACCAGTTTATGCACCTGAAACTAAGCAGGGTTGTCTGAGGAAGGAACTTTGGCACTTACTTTGTTTGGAGGAGCTGCTGTTAAACAGGAGGAGCTGTCAGTATCTTCATAACAATAATATTAACAAAGAAAAATAGATTATTGTAGGGGGTAAAACTTAAAGCCATTTTTTGTCAATGCTATGCTTTGCTTCATCAGTCACAGTCATTTCATCTTAACCTTTGGCATGTGAGTGTAGCAGGCTTTTTAGGCAGTTAAAAATCCTGTCATTAAAATTAAGGCACGTGTGAACCTGATGTGAAAATGACCATAGTGGAAAGTAGATAAAGGATTAATTCAGCACAACCTCTCATATATTTGTGCCAAAAGCAATCTGCCTTGGAAGTAGCATAATAAATGGCTAAAAGTTTTTCACAAAATATTCCTCTACTACCCAGTAATTTGCAGATCAGGGATCTCATCTCCACGAATCTTTGTGATTCAGATTCTTCTTGTTAGTTTGTTGGGTTCTTTTCCCCCTCTACATCAGCTACAAGTTTCCACAACTTAAATACACTTTGTGTAATATGCCTTTGTTTACTTCTCAGCCTACTTTTCTTGCAGTCCTGTCCGTTTTATTAAACAAGTTGTGTCTTCTTGACCTTTTTATGTCACTCAAGATTGTGCCATCTTTATTGTATCTCCTCCCAGTTATCTCTTTCTAACCTTTTTTCTTTTTGTTTCCTGTTATATTTGAAAAAAGTTTGTATGCTTGTTTCAAGGAAAAAGCTAATTTGATTTCATCAATGACCTATATATTTTATTGTTGCCAACATTGATGTTAAAGATGTTGGTTGTCTCAAATATTTGGTGCTATTGAGAAACACAACTGAGAAGCAATTTGCCACATAAAATATTTGCCAGATCCTCTTTGAAATATGAAGATTTGTTAAATGCTTATGTAAGAAAAGGTTTTGAAGAGAAAGAATAGCAGAGGAGACTTACACAAGAGATCTGTTTTAGAGGAAATATGCCTCTCTTAAAAAGCTGTCTAAAAGAATAATTCCTAGAAAGATGGAAGACACTTAGATCCTATGGTGCTTGCAGCACTTTTATATGTATAGGCCTTCTTACTGTGATAATTTTTAAATGATCTATTAAATCTAGAAGCTAAAACAACTGATAATTTTTTTTCAGTTATTCCAGAAAATGGAGCCCTAGAAACATGAATTAAAAGGGAGAAAAAAAGATGGGAAATGTATTGAGTTATAAATAATGATTTAGTTATTTTATTTTTTTTATATATATATAATTTCATGCATGATAATTATTCTGATGCAAACCAGATTTGAACAGTTTTATATGCAAATGGTAAAAAACCCAAAAGTTACCCCCCCTCAAGCCCCTCCCTAAACAAAACCCCAAACAAAACCCAACCAGAAAAGTAAACAACTTTATTTTTGTGGCTTAGAAGGCAGAACTCAATGTACTTAGTTAGCAAAAATAAAGGGATGAGCTATTTAACATTTATATGTTAATAGGAATTTGCAGCCAGAATAGTTATAGTTTTTATTTTTAAGTTTTAGTCACTTCCCCCAGAAGGATGAGAAGTTAAACCTTCAGAGAAAAATTGGAATTGTGTTCAGTTTGCACTTTTAGTGAAATAATGGAAGTCTTAAAATGATGATATATTACTCTGTAGACTAAGGTACAAAAATGCTAATTTATTGCTAGACTGCAGCTTCCAATTTGCATTCCAAATCAGTCTGCAGAGCTCCCCAAATTATTAGGTGCCCTAACAGCGTATTTAACCTAGGTTTTTTCAGAGCAAACTCCTAGCAGTGTATGTGTTTGTATGTGCTTCTTCGTGTACATAGCCACATGAAGTGCTTCACCATTTTAAGATCCGGTTATTTTAAATGAGCTTTGAAGAAAGCTAATTTGAGATATGAGGAATCAAAAAAAGAATTGATGCTAAAACTGTTTTAAACCTCTGAACTGCCTCTAAATTCCTGTTTACTGTGACAATGAGAATGTGTACAGTGCACAAAATTGTGCTAAATTGTGCTTGTGTGTGTAAACACATATACATATATACAAAAAACACATATACATACACACAAAATTATATTGCTATAAAGATAATTTTTAGAATACTGTAAGGGCAATAGTGTATATTTGCTGTTAGCTCCTGATGATACAGATATATGAGAAGAAGGGAAGAGTCATATTATTCTTAAATGTGCTGATACGGGAGGAGGGGGAGAGGCGGGGGGAGAGAGAGAGAGAGATTGAGAGAGAGAGAGAGAGAGAGAGAGAGAGAGAAAGACAAGTAATACAGCATAAAGAACCCACAGGCATTTGGGCTTTCCCACTTCAGTAGCAAATAGGGGGAATTATGGGTTGGTGGTCTGCTTCCCCTTAGGAAGACACTCCTCCATCTGTTTTCAGCACAGCCTGTTTTCAATTTAAACACAGATTTCAATACAAACCTCAATTTCTTTGCTCCATTTTATATGCAAAGTGAGGCTTATGAATCGGTGTCGTTGCCATAAGGGCTTGGACCAAATTTCCCCCCAAAATTCAGAGGCTGTTCATTTGAATACCTGCTTACAGTGGTACACAATGGGCAGCTTTGAGAAGAAAAATTGATAATCTTCACGGAAGAGTAATTTGAATGAAATTACACTTGACAGCCTGTCTCCAAGCAAACAAGGAGAGTGAGGGAGCCTTAGCTAAGCTCTGAGGACTTGCCTAAGCCTCTGCTGTTGGAGCTTCCCAGGGAAAAAAAAATCCACACTTTTTCCTACATCTGACTGAAGCTTTTGATTAATTCTCTGTAGCTGTTTCTAGCGAAGAAAGGTAGCCATGGAAGAGAATATGGAAGAGGGACAAACACAGAAAGGTATTGTGTTAAAATTGCTTTTTATTTGCATGGAGACAATTATTTTGCTGTTTCTTATTTGCCTTAGCAGCATGATGTAAGGTTGGGGAATATCTGTATGTGGCAGAGGGAAAGACATATTATTTTCATATAATTTGCTTCGTTTTTCTCTCTGCAGTAGCACATAGCATTAATATAGTGACTGCCAGCTGATATCTAGTATAAAAAGAATCTAGGTAGCAAATTTTGCATCTATACAAATAATGCTGTGAGCATTTAATACAGCCTGCTTTCCAGACTAGTCTTTGTTAATGTTCATTTATTTCACGTTTTCACGCTTGTCTAGCTGGGTCAAGGGAGTCTAGTGTGAACTATGAGAGAGCTACTCACACAATATTTGGAGCTGGTTGCAGTTGGATATCTAACAATGTATCCAGTATTTACACCTTGAATGAGAATCCAGACTGAACAAAGACATGGGGTATATTTTGTATATATTAGGCAATATTGCAATTTCCCTCTGCCTTTCTGCCACTTTGGTTTTGTAATGTGTTGCAGCAGACTTGCTATCGTTCTAATATTTATATGGCACAGATTTGCATTTTGCAGAAATTAATTTTGCAGGCTGCAGCTGAAATTGCTTTAGCAAGATGTACACAGCATGTTCAGAGCATTTCTGTTCCACGGCTTCTGGTTGAAAACAACTGAATGTTGTGGGATATGTTAGCACTTAAAGGTCCAATTTAAAGTGATTGTAGACAATTAATTAATGTATGGATCTTTGGGGACCCAGTGTTTTCAGTCTTTTCACTTAAGTATTATTCTGTTCAAGCGACATAATAGTAGTGAAAGGAACCAAGGCTTTTTTCGTTTTTCTCTACTGCAAACACAAGGGTTAATCCTGGTGAATATTTGCTATGTTAAAATGTTATTCTTTTATTTTTACATTTTTTGAATTCACTTCCATTTTTGAGGAGGATATAGGAAGTTGCCAAATAATTTAGCATAAATTGTCTGTAAAGGCATATTTTTCTGCACTGATGCCATATTCTATTTTTCTGCTCCCTGATCAATTTGCTTCCTACATGGAAATGTCATGCCTTCTCATTATAAGTGACCCATTTAGACAGAATGCAGCTTTGAATTGTTTATGGTCTTGATGTAGAAGCACAGTATACAGTCATGAGAACATTAAAAGAGGATATATGTGCTCCATGTGTATAAACACTTCTGTTTATAGATAAATAGATTAGTATCTGATTACAGCAGTTTCTTCAGTTGAATTTAATTATTTGTAAATGAAAGATAGAATAAGAAGTACAGGACAGGTCAGTTTTTCTGTTTTGTTTTGGTTTGGTGTGGCTTTTTTTCCTGAAGGTAAAATCAATACTGTATGATTCAAATTGTTTAGGGTGCTTTACACTTAGAAATTGAAGACGTGCTTTTAAAAACAATTCTGAAATGCATTCTTTTGCTTCTTAAAACAAGTAAATCAAACTGTTTTACCAAGGAATCAAAATACGTCATTGTTATCAAATGATGTTGCCTGAAGAAACAGTGTGAAATTCAAAATCCTTAAATTCTTATTAGAGAGAGATAAAAAACAACAGAGAAAAGAGTGAATAATTTTTCTATATTGAAAGAATTTGTTATTGATAAACTGTGTCCTCATTGTTCATATGATAAGCAGTTGAATGACCAATAGCCACTCAAAATGGTGTGATTAATAGTGTGATTACAACAGCTAACACTACTTACCCCCCACCCCCATTTAAAATGCCATGTGTTCAGCCTTTTTTCCCTTTAGTGGTACCCAGCTGTCATCACAGACAGTGGCAAAAGAATGTTAAGAGCTCACAAATCATATGTATTTTTCCTTATTGGTGTGAAAGGGGATGCTGCTTAGTTTCTGTGACCATACCTGTGATCTTGTCATTTCAAGATGTCGTGTTCCCGTGTTGGGTTATGACAACTTTTAGAATGTATTTAAAGTTTCAAGAAAATTTGCAATTCAGGAGACAAATTAAAAATATTTTCAGTTTTGAATTTTTGGAGGTGCTTGATTGCATGATAGGGAAGTGTAGGGATGATTATGAAATCATGGATCTCCTTAAGTTTTGCACTTTGCACTTGAAAAATATTGACCAGTGCTAGTATGACATGATAGTTCTCTTTCATAGTTTCTGGGATTTTTTTTGCTTTTATTTAGTGTGATCTATCTACTTTGTGTTTAATTGATATCCACAGGATAGTTCCAGGTCATCCAGACCAATTTTGCTAATTGTAGTGTTTCAGAAACAGTAATGCTAATATATATATTCCATTTTTCATCCTCCTACCATCTCGAATGAAAATGTTTCTTTCTGTTTCTTTTCTGATTTATACAAAATCAATGGGAGTATAAATTGTCGCTTCTCATCAGCTCCTGTGCTTCTCACAGCAGATGCTTTGAACCTCCCACTGAACAGCATTACGTCTTCCCAGCAGCCATGATGGAAGTGAATAACTTCGTATTGATGCATTTCATAAGTACGATCAAGATAGCTCTAGAAGATTTTGAAGTATTTTTATTTTTAATTTTATGAGATAAGATATAATTAAGTGCAAACATAATTCTTAACACAGTGGTTCCGAGTAATGACCTTCTGCCAGTCTCTCAACATTCTAATGTTTAACATTGGTGATTTCTTTATGTCTGTATCTTGGAAAATTATAAGCAGGGAAATACATTCCATTTTTTTTTTCTCTGAAAGTAATGAATTACTAGAAAGTCAGTTCAAAGTAAGGGACATCTCCTCCCCTCCCCATTTTCTTTCTACTGGCCGCAGAAAGTGTGTTTTTGTACAGGCGTCATTACCCTAAATACGGTAAAATGAGATAGGGCTGTTGTCCAGCAGTTTTAATGCGTAAAGCTGTAAACATTGAAACCAACAATAATTTCTATTCATACATTTCCTGTTTTAAAGTACTGGAAATTTTGTTGTGCCTCTTCCACCTCCTTTTTTTCCCCTTGATATCACATTTCCTTTGCTAGGAAGTCAGTACAGGCTGGGGAGGAGGTTTCAAAGGTATTTGCTATGCTATCTCTAGCTGTCCAAGAACTAAAAGTATGTAGGAAGTCTGTCTCAAATGCTAAGTAAATTAACACTAAAAATATATTCTAAAAAGGCAAAAAGTCATAACTTCTCCGAAATAGCAACTTGTCCACAATTTCTGTAACACTGATATTGTGCTACATCCTAGACCTCTAACATAATAAGACATCAGGTTGCAAATTTGCTGTCTGGAAAACCCAGGATAACTAAACTGAGTTTATTTTTCAAAGAATATCAGGTCCACTAAGAAGCAGAAATTTCACTGATGTCTTTAGTGGTGCATGCTAATTTTGAAAACCTCATGCATAAATTGCATGTAGCAGTGGTAGGTCTCAGCTGCCAGTGTTTGAAAGACAATGATGTCAAACTGATAGCTTTGTGATGTGGAAAGAGGTACATGTCCAGCCCCTGCATTTCAGGTCTTCCCTGTGTGACAGCACTAAGATTGCAATGGTGCCCCCAGCCCCAGTTATTCATCCCAATAAAGAGCTTTTCAGAGGGCAGGCACTGTAATTCTTTGTACTGTAAGGAACTTGGTATGGGGCAGTGGTAGATTATTCTCATCACAATCTGTTTCAGAAAAAAAATGCTCTGAAGCACAGTAAATCATACTTATACTATTTGCACTAAATGGAAGATGAATTTGCCTTTTCTAATGATTAATCCATAACTTCATATAACTCCTATATAAAATAAACTCTTGGGAATGAATGGAGCATCATGTGTTTGTACAACAGCAAACATGAGGAAGTAACTAATTTTACTTAAGGTCTCTTGGCTGTAGTATACGTAACACAGTTAAGGTTTCACCAGTAGGATATAAAAAAAAAAAGAGAGTTGTAATATTGTGACTAGAAATTATTGAATGCTAGAAAATAATGTTTGACTTGCATTACCAATGTAAGTGGATCTGCAGTCTATTATCAGAGCTTTTTCATTTGTTGTCACAGCATACCAGTAAAGGAGAGCTTTAAGCACTTTTGGAAGAAAATTATAAGGAGACTAGGATGCTATCAGTAAAATCTACACACAGCCTCTGATTCTTCAGCCATAAGAGAATAAATTGTTTACTCTTCAGTAGTTTTTGGAAAATGGTAGACTGACTTAGTAGGATAATATAGAGTAGATGAAAATTATGTGTTTTATTTCATATTAAGAAATACCAACAGCCAAACAGTCCAAACGCTGCTGGCATCCTTTCCAAATTAGTCTTCTAAATCTTCTTATTTACCTCTAAGAGAGAAGAATTTTCCTTCTCTTTTGACTGTTATTGCAAAATCGGTTAAAATAAGAGTGAGGAAATCCCAGTATTTTGCACTTTGATTTTGTTTGATGATGATACTTATAAATAAAGCAGAGGAGTTTTTTGTTCTTTAATGTATATGCCACACTGAGTGAGAGCCATGCTTGTGTCTTCAGTTAGATCCTTTGTATATTAGTATTCAAAAGTAACTTGGAAATAGTTTTTAAATTTGGCCTGATGAGTAGGAAGTAGCAGACATTTGCTGACTGATATTCTTCATACCAAATCTGGATTTGTAGTGCTTGATTCTTAAAGAAAACATGATGGGCAGAGGTCAATCTCTATTTACTTTGGGAATGTCTTTTCAATCTGGTAGGCTTAGTTCCCAAGCTTGTGTTCAGACTGGATTTTTGAAAGTTGCTTCAGAGTAGAATAGTCTTAACCTCCATCATGTTTACAGCTTCCTGTTCTTAAAGGTGTGTGTGTTATAATTAGATCATCACATAAAATACTCACTTAACAGTTACAAAGTCACTAACTGAGTAAATAAATTTCCTTTGTAGTCAACATTAAATATGGAAATAAATGTTAGCATCTGGCAAACTATCTCACTGTATTTCCTGCTTAATACTCCTTAGTAGTTAATCAATATGCTTTATTAAAAAAAATGCAATAACAGTCAATATGAATATGAAGTCAATTGTTCCAAGACTGCAAGAGTTTTTCTCCTTTATGTAGTAACTACAGGCTACCTTACTTAATATTCTTACCTAAAGACCACTGACTTGTAGAGCTGTAATTTGAATATGTTGTTATTCAATACATTAGGCTTTTATTCGTAGATAATGATGTAAATAAATTTAGTCTTGCTTCCTTATTTAAACTTTAACATTGAAATGTCTCTGTTAATAATGAAAAACTTTGTATTTCTGAAAGGCTTAACATTATACTAGTCCTAGGCATGAAAATCCAGCATTAATAGGACTTAATTATAATTTTATATAAAAAACATTCCAACTGCCTCAAGGCAGATGGAATCCTCAATTCAATGTGTGAAAATTTAAGTCTTCATGGTTATTTTGACACTTGGATGTCAATTTAATAAGCTATAACATATAATAATAAATAAGCTATATTAAAAAGATTTTTCATAGAAGATGTAAATGCTTAGGAAAAAATGTTGAATGTATTTTAAATTATTGATTTACACTAATTAATGAAAAATACTGTATCAAAATAGCAATATATTTTTATACAAAGTTTTGTCAACATTTTGTGAAAGTAAAGGCTCACCTTTGGGGAAAAAGGGCTAGTCTGGGTTTCCAATTTCTCTAAAAAAATAAGAAATTAGGAAGGACAATGCAATACTGTAGATACAGCAAAATTAAATTTGATTCAGCTTAGGTTCCTTATGGAGAAGGATTGAGAGACTGTTATGCCTAATATCCAAATTATTTTCATTTCAGATTGTGACTGTGCATTCATTTCTGATAAGTACCTTAAACAATTTGGCAATGTGACTTGGCAACCTGCTTTAAGTGGCCTGCCAGTGCGCTAAAATTCAACATGGAAGAATGGAGGAAATGCTACTGGCATCACATAATGATAATGTTTCTTTCTTGATAAAATAGTTTTTTACCTATTAATTCTTCCCATAGGTGAGAGTATGCTATTTTCTCCTAGTAGTTTTACGTGGAGGACTGAGTAGAAAATGATAAAAAAAACTGCCCATGTTTTTGAGCTGTCCTGCTTCAGATTGTAGACACTGTGAATAATTTTACAAAACCCATGAAGAATATAGGCAGCTGATAGCCATTAAAAAACAGAATGTAAAAAAGGCAAAGGTGAATATTGATCTCATATGAAATACTTTGTCAGTTAATATTCTCTTTGGCAATTCTATGTCAGAAGAATTTTCAGCCAACTCGAGTGACTAAAATGCAAAATTCCTGCTAACATCTTATCACATGGCCCATTTCTGAGACAGGCAGCAAGTCCCACATTGATGTGCTGTCACAAATCTCTTTCATGTGGGAGTGGGGGGTTAGAAAGGCTTCAGTTCCACTGTGCAGGAAATGAGGAGTAAGTCTTCATTTTCTCAGCTGCAGAAGGATCAAACTCAGAGCATCAAAATTGAGAGGCTCAAAGATATACACCAAGTAGGAATTAACAAAACTGGAACTATTGTGCACGTGTGATCTAGGGCCTTATGAAGGAACAGCACTGACACAAAAACATGGCTTACATATTCTTAGCTTGCCCATGGTAACTCTTATGCTTCAATGCATTAGTCTCAAGAAGACTAATTTTTATCTTTTATTTTTTGTCCCCTCTACAGTTTTCATCTCCTTCTTACTAGTTATCATGTAGGAGTTCAGTACTCCTTCCAAGATTTATACTTCAGCCATCTGGAACAACATTTTTTCCCAAATAACAGTTGCTGAAATACAACTACTAAATCAAGCAGTACTCTTCTTTTTACACTTAAAATGCTCCTGATATTAACATTTGAACGGTTTCTGAGGACTTTTTACTTGGTTCGCATAGTGAAATTTTAGTTTTCTTTCCCCAGTAGTGATAACCATACAATTATACAGCAAAGGATTATCACAATAAGTTTAGATTCAATTTTTAGAAAGTTCTGTCTTTTTAATAGTGGCATGAGGGGAGCAGTGCACTTGCTGAGGTTCTGGTATAAAACTAGACCAACAAAAATGCATTTGCTGCACTTTTGGTAAATGAGATTTTCAGAAAGGTACTACTGCCAGAATTTAAAAAACTAAAGGCAAAAATATTTTTCCCTCACTTGTCAGTATCTTCCTATTTGTACGCTAAGATTGCACTTCTTTTTTTTGTTCCCAAAAAAAANTCCAAAAAAAAAAAAAAAAAAAAATGGCTTTTTTTTTTTTTTTCCTTTTTTTTTTTTTTTTTTTTTTTTTCTGTGGAAGCATTTTCTTTACTTTCTTTTTAACGCCTGGAAGACATGGAGATTAAATTCTGGAACATTTTTAAATTTCTTCTGGGAACATGTAATAGAAGATGACAAGTGCTGCATGTTTATTAATTAAGTCATAGTTGGTCACATCCTACTTCTCAGGTTGCAGAAGAATGATTTTATACAGGCAAAATTGGACATTAAGGAGGAATTTGAAGGAAGAGAGTTTAGTAGCATAGCTAAGTGATTAGGCAGGGATTGCTCTGCACTAAGGCACAATAAGAAAAAGGTAGAGATGATTGATGATTGTGCTGATTGAGATTCAAGAGAGGTAATATGAAGAAAAGAAGAAAGGAATAAGCAGTAGAATTTGAAATACCTTTGCAGGCCTTCAGAAGTCTGGAATTGATATGGAAATAGGCCAATCATATGATCTTTTATGTTGAAATAAACCTCTGAGGTCCCCAGGACCAACCATAAACTTAGTACAGCCAAGTCCACCACTAAACTAAGGTGGAAGACAATATTAGAGTTGAAAGTACATTTGAGTTTTACATAAGAAGTTAATAGAAGCATAAATTTGAATTATCTTTTTAAAACAGTGAACATCTAATTTAAGCACATTTTTCCCTTTGAGTTAAACAGCAGCTATATTCATGGCTACTAATAATACCATAGAATTACTGTGGTAATATTGTAACAGTGGGCAGCCTCTATTGGAGGCTATAGGTGATGGAAAAGGGAGAGTATGTCTGGTTTTGTCTTAAAGTGATGAGAGATAGGAAAGATTCTGTTAGTTGGAAAAGGAAAGTATATCACTTCACATTCGTGGAAAAGAGTTCTCACAATTGACCTGTTGGCCTAGTTTCTCTGGTGAAGGAAGCTGGTATTGCACCCCCTTGCTTAGCAAGGTGATGTAGCCGGTGTGGGAGGCTCCACATTGTAGTGGCACCCTGTGCTACTGGTGAATCAGCTTAGCTTTCTTTATGTGTTTCACGAAAGACTCCCACCCCCTGCTTTCCCACCAAATCATCTCCTACTCTATTAAGATGCATGCAATAGTAAGCACCTGGCATAACTTTGAATCAATTTAAACGCATTTAGAAAACAACCATGGGAAGAGCTTGGGGTACATATTTGCATTTCTCAAGTGAGGATGCTTGACCATAGCTAAGAATTTAGGTTTGCATGTTTTTATGCAGGAGCGGATCCTGAGGTTCTGATGTCATGGTTTTGATTGGTGCTGAAAGGTGACATGAGGAAACCTATCCAAACTAAGTACTTATCCCTACGCTTGGATGGTACAAAGCTCTGACTCCCATCTCTCCAGAAGAAAGCTAATACATACACCCTGTTGTGTTCTAGTTCCATCTGCCACATTGTTTGCTCCCAGCCTCTTTTACCACTTTATGACTCATCTCACACCAAACAACCTTCAAAAGATTTTCAGCTCTGAGACAGGGAGTTACTGTCAGTACTGTGAATGCCTTGGGAGTGTTTGTGAGTTATCTAAGTAGCACTGAAGTCATTCAGTTGAGGATTGCTTTCCTTGTTAGTGAATGGTGATAGGCAAGGTAAAGTTACCTTAACCTGTCCAGTAAATTAATCCTTGCCTTTTGCCACTTAAATACCATAATGTGTCTTAGTTCATATGCACTAAGTGATATATATTCAGCAACTCCTTGCTTTTTACTGGTCTGCTTGTTCTGTGACCACTGATGAAAATCTATTTCCAGCTACTTTTTTCTGCATAATTTATCTACCAAATTCATGTCACAATTTGGAGTTGGGATCTGTTTTCTGTGATGCTTGTGTTTGATTTTGTCCCTTTCCAATGGAGGAGGTGGGGAATGACTGAGATGAACGTGCTTCTGTCACTTGGACCAGACAAATGCTTCTGTGTCCTACCTGAGTACAGAGTTAAACAGGCCAGGCAGCTGCAGTAGGAGAGAATGTAGTAGTTGCTACTGGGTGCAGTGAGCCCAAATACAGCCTCTCTGGCTGCTGGATTAGTCCATTGTGAAAAACCTTAACTGAGCAGATGTCCATGAAATGAATTTTATTTTTACTGATAATGATGATAATAGTAAAATAAAACAATATTTTGAAACCTGCATATGGTGGGAAAGAACTTATAAACTCTAAAAAGATAGTATTTTTCAAAAACGTTATAACCAATAAGGAACGTGTACTTGAACTTGTGGGGGTAGTGGGTTGATAAGCCATTGCAAATAGTAACTCAATATGCGTAACTGAGGATGGAAGTAAATGTCTGAAATTGCCTTGAGAAAGGGACCATTGACTACTAGCCACTGTGTTGGTCATGAAGGTATTCAATTAAATTATTGAACGTTGTATTATTGATTTTTAAGCTGACTAGCTTTAGTGTGAAATGCTTCCTGCTTAAAATGGTTTGCCTTTGTTCATACTTGTTGATAAACCAGCTCTGTAAAGAAAAGGAATTTACATTTCTAGCTGATTGATACAAATACAGTGATTTACTTTATTGTGAATTAGTCTGAATGTATTAGATATATAAAATGATTTTTCTATTTGTTGTGGTGTTTCAATATAGCAGCACAATAATCTTCAGAGAATTTCTTAGCCTTCTAATTTTTTACTGGCACACTGACCACTGCTTCTGACCAATGTACACTTTTGACAATATAAATAAACATAACCATGATTTCCCCTACCTTTCCTCTTAGTAGCAGATTGCAGTTCCTTGGAGACACCTGCAGGTTCTCTTTGCAGTTCTTATGGTAGTCAGGTGCCTTATTGCCAGGTTGCTTAACTTGATGGCTGAACTAGATTAAAATTAAAGTGTCTTGCTCTCCTTTTGTTCATAATCAGTTTGACATCTACTCCTCTAAGTCACAAAACATGTCTACTATGTAGTCTTGACTTATATTTGCTACATAATGTGTTCCTTTTGCTGGAAAATTCATAGTTGTGATAGAGCATTAAGGACCCCTTTTATTCACACTGCCTACCAGTGCTTTAGAAAAGATCAAGATTTGCTTGTAAGTGCACAAATGCCCTTGATTACTTCTAAAAATTATAGACATCATTAATTTGAAAATGTGAAAAATCAATTACCAAAGCTCGGATCTTGCAAAGACTTAAATATACATCTTTGACGTCATGTATTTTTAGTAATCCCATTGGTTTTATACCAGTATAAGCAAAAAGGAAGCCCATGAACGTCTATGATTAAGACCTAACAATGCTATGGAGTAATTTGCATGTTGCTGTCAGGTTTTTGGCAGGATATCTGCGAGAAAACATGATGATGCAATTTAAAAGGGTTTGAGAGGAGACTGGAAGGAAGGTGGATGAAGTTTATTTATCAGCTGAGGGGTTTTTTTGTTTGTATCACATGGTATTGCAGTGATTAATATGCTTTGGGTCTCCTGTGGCTGTCTGCAGTTTCTAAAAAATATTATTATTCTGAGATGCTTTTTAAAAAGGTTTTTGTTTGTAGTTTTCTTTAGAATTAATGGAATTTGGATTTACTCCCAGGAAGGGTATACTGGACCTTCTAGTGGTACTGAACAATTTTGTTAGTGTGTCTTGTTAACATACTTAAGCCAAGATGATCATCAAATTGGCTGTGCAGATGGAATTTTTCCCAAGGCAGGCTACTAGTGACCTTCTTTTTACCTTTTATTTTCTGCAACATGGTCATGGTCTGCTTTCTAAGATTATCTGGGAGTTTATTTTCTTTAAATTCTTGCTTCTAGTGCAAGACTAACTGGTGTTTTCCTTCTTGCTATCCTCTTGTAACAAATTATAGATGATCCTGAAAGTAGCTCTGGACCAGCATATTGGTTATTTGCCTGTATTTTTGGGCTAGACTGAACTGAACATCTATTACAAGGTTTTCTTTTATTAGAAGGTTCTGGACTCTGACAATGTCTAGTATGAGCACTGTGCATTTTTTTCTGAGTTTTTTACCATATCAACTGTGCTGCTAAAATTTTTAAAGGGAAAAAAGATACTATTTCCAGCTACATGTAGAATTTGTATATCTTCTATTTTTATGATACTGCTTTATTAATATAGATAAAATTAATAAAAAGGATGCTCATAACTGTGACTGTCCTAAGAATTCAGTAAAGCATGTATGCTTCAACCACACCCATGACATGTTGCACAAAGGCCAGAAAATTAAAATTAATTTCAGCTATTCGACAGCATATGGAGGCTACCATTTCTCAAAGATGTTATCTTTCAATCTCTCCAAATTATTCTAGATTTATGAACATTGTTCACTAGTGAATACACTGGAGTAATTATAACCTAGTGGTGGGTAGGTCTTTTAGGTCAGCTGTGTTTATGCTTGTGGTTCAGACAAGATATTTTGCTCCTCTCTTCCCATCTGGTACATTCATCAAATATTTAAGACACAGGGGAACCTGTTAAGAACATTTGGGGTCTTTCATCTTCTTTATGGCTGTGTTTATCTAATGGGGACTTTTGCTGTTAATGTTTTTTCTTTTTGATCTTTATATCATCTGTATTGTCTGTACTTCCAGCAGATATCTTTCCTTTATTACATGTCATATCCCCTTCTAGATAAATATATTTACTTTATTACGTAATTATTGACAGTATGAACTTTTAAAATCCAGTTCTGACACCTCTGAACTGGATCTAGTGATTATAATATGTGGATTTCAAGACTTAAAAAACCTGTAGCTGGCCATGGGTGTGTTTTTTGAATATTATACACAACCAAAGAGCTGAAATACACTTTCATGATAGAAGAGTAGCTGTGTCCCTGCCTGGGGAGTTACCTTCTAATACACAGTTATTCCTGCTTGTCTGTCTTGATTTATTCCTCATACTGTTTTATTTTTATTATAATCTTTTAATGTAGACTCAACTAGATTTGATGCAGCTGCTGCAGTTGCTGTCTTGTCATATCCTCTGGGATATATTGTTTCTCCTTTGTGTTATTCTTGCCTTAATCACTCCAGAATTTTTTTTTTTTTTTTTTACTCCATACTAACTCTGTACCTCAAGCTGGAAATATGGACTGTCTCCTACTAGAGGTATGAAAGTACTGTCACTCCAGAATCCCTGATCTGTAATCATTCCTCTAATCTAATACCCTGATAAGGTGATAGACTTTGATGTTTTTACAGAATGTGGTTGTTTTATTTCTAAAGGGATAATTTTACTAGGCTTTTTGTAGTCCTTCAGGGACAATGAATTACACAATGGCCCAGATGTAACAAGCAATATGTAGCAGTCATTAAACTAAATTATTGCACTCATCCTCACTGTCCTTAATCTGTTAACATTTTGGAGGTTTTTTTCCATAACCATCTTAGTGTGATCAACTGTATAATTTAAAAGCTATCCTACCAAAGCGTGATTAGGAATAATTTGACTTGGGGTAGAAGTGGGTAGTAATGATGCAGAAATTTTTCAGGTAAGCATGGCCATAAATTCTATAATAAATTAAACTAGTAAGTACTAAAATATACAATACTTGCATAGAGTGAATATAATGAAACATATTTCTCCTTTGTAAGTGGGAAAACATGTTAGAAACTTCCACAACAATTCATTCACCATTGTCAGAATATGAAAAACTTACAGTGTTTTTAATTTCAATGGTGTTATGTAAAAAAGACGGTAATTATTTGCATCTGCTTTGTGCAGTTGCTTTGACTATTTATTTTTATTCTTTGTCCATTATGAACTCATTTTATGAAATTATTTGTTTTACCTTTTTTAAGAAGAATTAAGAAAACACCTCTTTTCTAAGTGTCTTTATCATTATTGGGATAGAATAGCAGTTGCTCTGTCAGTGTCACAGTGTTTATTTTAATATCTGAATTAATTTTCTTGGTTGCTAGGCAATTCTACTTCATAGATTTAATGGAAATGACTAATACAGTGTGCTCTCATTTCATAATAGGCAATCGTTTGCATTAAAACTGAAACTAGGTTTCTCTATGACATAATGTTTGACAAATACTCGTATCAGTATACAATTTTATTACTTTTGTGAACAAACTATTCAAATTTCTGTTATCCAGTCCTGTATTTCTTACAATCCAACAAAGCTGTTGTAAATATAAAGTATTCAAAAGAGGGAGATTTGGGCTTTTATATATATGTAGAGGGCAAACACCTACCCTAAGGTCTGGCATTTTTTAAATTTTTAAGGCATCTTTTGGAGATGATTCTGTAGTATGTATTTGGAGCTGGTATTGCTTAAGTCTTTTCACATCCTCAATGGCAGTGGTGTAATTAATAAATGCTCTGTATCTCAATTACTCAGCCTACAGATTTATTCAGCTGATACTGCTTATTAGCAGTACATGGAAGTTCAAAAATAGGTATGAATATTCAAGGTAATAATAGCCATATTATTAAAGAAAATCTCTCAGCAGTTGGTCATTCTGGAGGTTTTTCATACTGAAAAACAATTCCTGAGAACAGTTTCTTTAAACTTTAGAATATAATTTTCTGCTATTTTGATACTATTCCTATTTAAGGACAAATATGTAGGAAAAAGAGCTTTAAATGAAGCTCCTTAGGTTCCTCTGCATCAGGGTAGTGCAGAAGTGCAGGCTTCTTTCATTTTTTTGCTACCAGCTATGTTTTCATTTATTCTGAGCTATCATCTACTGAAATACTGTCTTTTAGCTTGTTATCTCCATTTCACTCTTACGTTTCCATGTTGGGAAGCTGCACAGCTTAAAAATTAATGGAATCTACCCTCCCCTGTGGAAGAATAAAGGATTCTGTGGGCCAGACTGCCAATGGTGCACCCCAGTATTCTCTGTGCTTCTGATATTGGTTCAAGGTTTATCAGTTCAACTTCTTGAGTCCAGAACATCATTCTGCATGCTTATTTGCTCTTTAATTTCCTTCTCTTCAGTTTATCATACATTTGTATTCCTGACAGTGGCTACCTTTCTGTACAGTTAGTGTGATGAAGACCACAACTGATTTGGTTTATCTGTATAGTTTGTGGCCACAAGACACTAAATTCTAAGTCCAGTTCCCAAAGTCATAATATTTTATCAAGACAGAGAAGGCTGGGAATACTGTATATTTTAGTGATTTTGTATTTAGTACACAGTCTTTCAGTACCTATTAATCAAAAAACCTCTAGAAAAGTCTTCCAGTTGCTATCTTACTATTTTAATTACCACCTAATGGTGGTAAAGTAAGCAACAATACCATGCTATTTTTGAGCTTTCTGATTGGATTTGAGAGAAAACAAACTTCAAAATTCCCACAATTAAAAATATTTTAAGATTTTTTCAAAAGGACATCGGAGGAAAAATTAGATCACTCAGCTGTATTTCTCACAGAAGAAAAGTGCTTTTGTTCAGTTTTTTGTTATATTTGAGCTAATAAGATGGGTAGTTAGCCAGAATACTTGCAACTGTAATGGTAATGGACACTGAAAGCAGAAATTTGGCTGATTTGTATTCAATATATAGTTATGAGACTGCCTCACTTTTTGTAAATGAGAGATGGAGTATGCAGCCAAAATGAATAAGAGTATATTTATGTCAGTGAACTCTCCCAACTCGTCTTAATCTATTTTAACATTTAAACAAAGCAGTACTGAGATGATAGTTTTCTGTTTGTAGAAGTGGGTTATGAAACTCCTGCAACAGAAGCATGAAAATGTTAATATGAGTGAAAGCAAACCTCTAGGGAAAATGAAATAAATTTCTTAATGAACATACTCCATGTCCCTGGCTCCATGAGGCAGAACACTTACGTGGATAAACTGGTTGTCAAAATAATCTCTTTAGTGTACTAACTTTACAAAATACTAACAACTGCCTTTCAACAAATGAGATAGTGGGAAAAAAACCCAAAAATCAAATCAAAGACCTCCAGGTAGTTTCAGCAATGTGCATCTTCAGTAGGTACAAACATGAATTCTCTTTGTACAAGAATATCAGGACAAGGTTCTTCACCCAGAGGATGGTTGAGCACTGGAACAGCCTCCCCGGGGAAGTGGCCACAGCACAAAGTTTGATGCAGTTCAAAAAACATTTGGGCAATGCTCTCTGGTGCATGGTGTGACTCCAGGGGACAGAAGTTAGACTTTGATGGTCCTTGTGGGTCGCTTCCAACCCTGGATGTTCCATGATTTTATGATTCTCAGTAAGAGTACACAAGTACTGAAAGAAAATATGTCATAGCAAAACTTTCCATTGTTCTTGGTAATTCTGAGGAATTAACTTGTTATTAAATAGTGAACTTATTAAAAGTTATGTTATTGGATTAAAAAGTAAGCTCTCCTTTCAGGAAGTAATTAATTAAGTTACACCTTTAGAGATACTGTTTTGTGAAATTACTGGGACATCATCTAAGATTCTGGATTGAGATATGAAATATCTGAAACAGATTATTTGTATTATTTACATTTTTCAGTTTGACTTGCAGAAATGACTACAAAATTATTTGCCATCCTGAAAAATCACACTGTAATACACTGTGTCTTGATTTCCCATTTGTGAAAAAAAATATAGGACATGCATAAACTTTCATTTCTTCCACTCATTCTCTGACTTGTTGATCACTTTAATAGGTGGTAATCTTTACAGTTCTACAATGCAATCTCAGTTGAGTCCTCTAGATATTAAAGCATGAAGTGAATTATAGATATTAAAGATGAAGTATGCTAGGGAATACTTACTAATTTGTAAATAAATAAATAAATTGCAGGCATTCAATATTCTTTTCTATTAAGGGTGAAATGCAGTGTAATTGAAGATTCTTTCCCATCCCACCTTAATTCCAAATCAAACATTTTATTAAATGAGTAAAACTAAAGTAGTTGCATTCATTATACATATGGCATATGTGTTGTTAAAATGAAGAGTGACAGACCTTTGATTTTTAGCAGTGACATAATCTGAGGCAGAGTGCTGTGATATACATATGGTGGATGTCTGTACAGCATGCCAAAGGAAGGAACAGTTCAGAAAGTTGTTAACTTCATTTCCTTCATAAAACCTGAATTTCTTAGTGATTATAATATGTGATATGGGAAGTTCAGAATGGATATGTCTCTACTAGTCATTAGTACCTTTTAAAACTCATTTTCCAGAAGTGGTACCAAACAGAGACAAATAAGCCTGTGTTTGCTTGTTTGTTTACAAAAATATGCATTTTCTTCTAATGAATGGCTATTTTTCTTTAGGAAGGTGATTGCAACATTTTCAGCTACTGAAATGATGACAAAATTTGTTCTGCCTTTGGCAGCAAAAGTTACAGACTTTGTTTTATCAGCACATGATGGAGTATAAACCCAAATATGAAAAAATTTCAGTCTGACAATTAACAGGCCTAACTCTTAACAGAAATATACTCAAAATACTGTTTCTTAAATGTGTCTACTTTATTTGAATATATTTGGTGTACAGCCCATGCAAAGAGTCTCTGAGCATCTTCCTGCATGGTGCATGTGATGTGTCCCATCATGTCACAGCCAGTCTCTACCCAAAACTAGAAGCAACACCATCTAATTTGTCTTAGTGGGAAGAATGCACTCTGATGAGCTCTACGCTTTTATAGCAAGATTTATGTCTGCTATTCAAGCTATCTTGTTTAAATGCTCTTTATAACCCCTTCTTTAAGACTGCTGTCTTTTAACAAGATGTACGATTAGATTAGTTGTAGAAATACCCAGTCTTCTGCATCCCTTGCTTTGTAGCAAGTTAAGTCCTCTTTAATAGCAGCTCCAAAAATCATGCAATATGAACAAAATCTCAGCAGTTTCATTACAAAAGAAAATTTACTGGCTTTAATGAAAAAATTATCTTTAAAATTACATTTATTATATATTTCATCAATTGGGTATGGATTCTATGGAGGCCCTGACAGCGCTAGTGACACTTTCAGCATGCATGGTCATGTTTTCATTTACATGCTTCCAAAGAATTTGAAATGTTGGTTGGTTTTATTTTATTTCTTTTAATTTTTTTCCTGTGATAAATAAGAGTATTCCTCAGCCTTTGGTATTTAGTTTTAATGTCAAAGCACATGATGGACCTAGTGTTTGCCGTTAATGCATTGAATAACATTGAAGAGCAGTTCTGCCCTCAGACAACAAATGTTGCATTTAGAATGACTGAAAGCAATGTCAAACTATTATAGGCTTCCCTAGATAAAAAAAGTAGGCAGGAAGAATTTATTGCAATTTAAACAGATGAAGTGTAAAATATAAAGTTTTCTGAAATATAGACGTCTAATATGTGGGTTGGGAAAAAGTGGATGGAAATTTATCTTCAACATCCAGTCAGAAATTGTAGTAGTACAGTTAGCTTGCTAGAGGGGATTAATAATAATACTAGGTCAGTCCACTTTCAGTCTTTTTCTCAAACAAGAAATATTCAAAAGAATGATTTGCATTACATTTTTTCAAATTTGATACTAACCTATGAAAATGCATTTATGAATTCAAACATTTTAGAAAAAGATTTTTCTCTTATAATTCTATCTAATCTTATGGCAATTTCTTGAGGAGTTCTAAAGTTTATTTTTAAAAAATTCTATTAATAAGTGTAATGCTTTCTTTATATTGTGATATGCCGTTGTGTGTTAACCCCAGCCAGCAGCCAAGCCCCACACAGCTGCTCACTCACTCACTCACCAGTGGGATCAGGGAAAGTAAAAGCCAGAGAACTTGTGGATTGAGATGAAGACAGTCTAATAGGGAAAGCAAAAGCCATGCACACAAGGAAAACAAACCAAGAAATTCACTAATTCCCATGGGCAGGCAGGTATTCAGCCAGCTCCAGGAGAACACGGCCCCATCATGCACAGCATTAACTTGGAAAGACAAACACCATAATTCCAAACATCCCTCCCTCTCTCCCTCCTTCTTTTCCCTACTTTATGTACTGAGCATGATGTCACATGGTCTGGGATATCCCTGTGGTCTGTTGGGGTCACCTGTCTGGGCTGTGTCCCCTTGCAACCTCTCATTCATCCCCTCCTTCTTCCCCACAGTGGCAGTATGAAAAGTAGAAATGGCCTTGGCTCTGTGCAACTGCTGCTCAGCAATAACAAAAGCATCTCCACATCATCTACCCTATCTTCAGCACAAATCCAAAACACAACCCATGCCAGCTGAAAAATATTAGCTCTGCCCTGGCCAAAATCAGAATAAATCTATAGAAAACATTTTGTCCGTAGGTAAACACTGCTGTTTCTGGGGAAGAGATATACTGGTGGAAGAGGCAGTAAATTTATAGCTGTTTGGTTTAGTCATAAACAGTGCTTTTCTGAGTCCCGATTAGAGACAGGTGAAGTAGGACCAAAAGATACTTAGAAAATGAATGCAATTTGGGTCTGCAATCTGGATCTTATAGTCATAGTAGACTGTACTAGCTGTGCAACAACTATTTTATTTTTTAAATATAACTATACTGTAGTTATTAGAAGAGCAGAGTATGTAACATTTTGAAAAATGGTTTGGTTTTCTCTGTTCTGCGGAACAAATTCCTGTAAATGATGATGAACAGACCTCCAAGAACATGTTTTGAGGAAAAAAATGGGTTTTGTAAAATATTTGCGTTTTCTGTGTAGCAAGCATTAGGCCATCATTCAGAGTCATGAAGTAAAACAGACCCATAAAGTTTCCTGTGCTAGCAGCAGGGGTAGAGCACAGTTGTATGTTGGTATTCTTCCCCAAGAGAAATTAGGAAAGAGGAAAATGGAAAGTGATTGCACCTTTTTCATGCTCCACTGTTCAGCAAAGCCAGGTAGATCTGAGAGTGAACTAGTCTGGAAGAAATGAATGATTACCAATATTCATTACCACTGGAGAATGAAAGAACAAGAAAAAAAGAATGAAGAGGACTTTCGGCATGAGGGAATTTTGAACAGCTATGCAGTACATAAGGTATCTGCTGCCTGAAGTTGTGTGGCACATCTGCTTAGATTTTCAAAATTTCCAAGGACTAAGTAATAATGATTAAATGAAGACATCAGTCTTAATGTCATAAAAAAATGAGACGTTGAAAACGTGAAGTGGATGCATTCTGAAAGCTCCAGAATCAAAATAAAAAAGTGAAAGACTTGTTAAAAAAAAATAAAAGCAAAAAAGAAAACAAATAAACAAAACACAAACCACACAAAGGCTAAAAAAGGCCCCAAACTTGTTTTAAGTGTCACATGGAGGCCTGATTTTCAAGTCAGGCCTCATTTAAAGTTGATGACAATTAATGTACTACTATACAGTTAACTAATTTAGGATAGTAAGGCTAGCTGTCCTTTAGCAGTTCCTTTCATTTGAATAATGGATTTCCTGGCTCCTAAAGGAGATAACAGGGCTACTCAGGATGTGTAATTAGAGTCTCTGTAGCTAGGGGTGTAGTAGAATGCAGTGGGTGGGCAGAGACTTAGTGTGTAGTGTTAGGTCATTACTCAGTGAAGATCTGCCCTTGCAGGAGCTGGATAGTGGAGTACATCTGATGGGCCACAGGCTCACAGGACTCTGTAGTCTTACATGGAGGGAGAGGGTGGATAGCTGCTGGAATTGCCAATGGCCAGCAAATTTAACCATACAGGTTGCAAAGGTTTAATGTACAGAGAGAGTTGTTAGGACAGGAGGGTGTCTCCATCTTTTATTCTGAGTTTAGAGAATGTGATATCATATCTCCATAATATTTTACTCCTCCTACTTGTTATTGAAGCAAGAAGCTGAGAGAAGAAAACCAAAATCACTTTTCAGCTAGAAGGAGTTTCTGTAGCAGTTATGTTGGATCTGTGCAAAGCTGTCGAGGCGGCATTGGCACTGAGACTTTAGCCAGAGAGGAAGCTTCAAGGACTGTAACAGTTCCCCCAGGCAACAGAAGAAAACAGGCAGAAAATGCTGTGCCTGCTCCTAGCTGCAGAATTCCCATAAACTCTTAGCCCTGTATCACAGAATAAGCTGAGTTGGAAGGAACCCTCAAGGGTCATCAAGTCCAACTCATTGCCCTGCACAGGACAGCCCCAAGAGTCACACCATGTGCCTGAGAGCATTGACCAAATGTTTCTTGAACTCTGTCAGGCTTGATGCTGTGACTACTTCCCTGGGGATCCCTTTCCAGTTCCCAGCTAGTGATGCTGTGCCTGATACACCCCAGGACATGCTTGGCCCTCCTGGCTGCCAGGGCACAATAAGTCAGATTCAAATTGACATCAACCAAGACCCCTCAGTTTCTTTCTACAGCACTGCTTTCCAATGTCTTATTCCTCAGTCCATACTGTACATACAGGGCTGCCTCATCCCAGCTACAGAATCTGGCACTTTCTCTTGTAGAACTTCTGTGGTTGGTTTTTACTCAGCCTTCTACTTTACCAAGGACTCTTTGCAGGGCCTCCCTGCTTTCAAGAGAGCCAACAGCTCCTCCCAGTTTTCCATCATCTGTGAACTTGCTTGGTATCCTTTTTAGTCCTTCATCCAAGTCATTTAAAAGGATGTGTTGAAGAGCACAGGGCTGATGATGGAACCCTGCAGAGCCCAACAAGTGACAGGTCCCCAGTCTGATGTCACCCCATTCACTGTAACCCTCTGTGCTCAGCCTGTGAGCCAGTTGCTCACCAATCATATGATGTCCTTATCCAGCTGTGTGCTGGACTTTTTGTCCAGAAGGGTCCTGTGAGAGACAGTATCAGCCTTATTGAAATCCCAAAAGGTCACATGAGCTGGCTTCCCTGCATCAGCTGGTGGGTTACCTTGTCATAAAAGGAGATAAGTTTTGATAAGCAGGACTTTCCTCTCATGAGGCCATGCTGGCTGAGGACTGTTTTGTCTTTCAGGAGTTTTTTAATACCTCCCACAATAATCCTTTTACCAGGCACTGAACTGAGACTGACAGGCCTGTAGTGGGGTTCTCTTTCTCTTCCTTCTTGAAAACAGGGACAATGTTTGCCAGCTTCCAGTCAGCTGGGACCTCTGTGGATTCCCAAGACTGCTTAAAATCATCCACAGAGTTCTTGTGAAGACATCAGCCAGCTTCGCCAGGATTCTGGAATGAATCCCATCAGACTCCTTAGATTTGCAGGGATCCAGCTGGCGAAGCAGATCCTGCATCATTTCAGGGTCAGCTGGGAGTTGATAATTCTCACAGGCATGTTTCTCTAGCTATCTAGTATAATCATCTTGGTTGCAGTGCTGCATAGGACGTGCACATCACTTTTGATGTAAAAATGGTATAAAAACATTGCTTTGCTTTGAGCAGCAGCTTTAGCATAGTCCACTGCTAAGGCTGTTCTTTAGTGTTTGCCGAAAGCAAAAAGGTGATTTGCTCTTGCCAAAAGCTCAGTGCAATATGTGCAAAGACTGTTCCTCTAGTACAAAAGATTGAATTCTCTCATTTGTGCTGCCCTCAGTCTTTGGCTTTGGGAAATGCATTTTGCAGTGATTTCTCATGGAGATGGGGGTCACTGGACTGAGATCTGTTGGGAGTTTTCCCTACACTGCTAACTAGGAGGGAAAGCCAGACTTCTGGAAGGGCGGGCTGCCTAACAGCATACAGCAGAGTCTGATTTTTCCCTTCTAAATGTGGTCTGAAAAGTGGAGAGAAAGCTGAAGTAAAATTTTCTCCCAATTTGGCATTGACATCATTTGGAAAGCTTCACTTCCAGAGAGGCAAGAATGTTGAAATCATTCTCTCACAATGACTCTCATTTAAGGATATGTTGAGGGGAAAACTAGGTACCTTTTAGTCACTGGAAGATGCAAAGCAGATTACTTGGTGTGGGAGCAAAGGGGAACTGGAAGGTTCATGTGTCCTGCCATCAAGAACAGCAGACCAGGATGTAAGAATTCTTATAGAGTTTCCAGGAACTGAAAATCATGGAGTGCATTTGGTAAACCAGCAGATGTTCCCTCTTTACAAGGGCACCATAGGGTTTCCAAAAGATGCAGTCAGTTCAGGATGATTCTTCCTGTGTCCTGTTTTGAAGAGATACAGGAGAAGCTGTGCTATGGCCCAGCAGACCTGGGCTGTATTCCTGACAGCATTTGTTCTACAGACACAGCAAATCTCTGAGGGTAAGTGTGTGTGTCATAAATTTCATGGAACAGGTCTGAAGGAGTTTTTAAGAATGCTTCAAAGAGCACACCTCTGAGAGTATGCCTGTCCCATTGCCGTTTTCAAGCCCCTCCTGTAAATCCTAAAAGAAATCGTAAAGTTGTTCAAAGAAAAGCTTGCAAAATTTCCCACCCCAAGGGAAAATTAATATACTTTCCTTTAACTTCACTCTTTGGAACAGTGGGAGGTATTTTGGCTGTAACTTTAGAGATTGCAGCCTGGAGGGACACCATGCATAGCCAAATGCATCCTTAATAATTGATTTTGGGAAATTAGTAAATAAAAACAATGTTTTACATTGGAAAACATTGGCATAATAATGCAAGTTCCTACATATGAGAGAAATCGAGTGTAAGGAAGAGGGGAAAGGAGTGGAACAAGAAAATTCACCCAGCTGTGTATCTCTATTACTGGTATGTAGTATCTGTGAAGAATGAGAGCTTACAGATATGATAAAATATGTACAGTTTAAAGAATTTGACTTATGTGGTTTTATAATATTCTGATATTTTAAACAGCAAATGCAGACATGAATTCAACTCTGTATGGAATAAGACAAGATTATAATCAAAGATAACCCTCCTGGGACATAGAAAGGAGAGCCCCTGTGCTCCTTTTGCATGTCATAGTAGCATGGGCCTAGGGAGCCTTTTAAAGATAAGAGAGATTTGGGATTTAATTTTGTGAAAAGAAACAAAGTTGGAAGAGCCCAGAGGAAGGACTGAGTGGTCAGTAATGTGGAGTATAAAGAATGCACCTGGGAAAGGTGGCTGGAAGTGAAAGGGTGATGTGTGGTTCACCATATCTCTAAACTAGCTAAATTATTAGACAAGACTGGGAGGATATTATATATAACATAGAATTGAATTTTTTACCACTCACTGATGCTGAATTTTCTAGAATAATGTTTTCACCTTTAAGTTTGTCTGGTATCAGTAACCTCATGGAGGCATAAGGAACATTTGCATTCCCCCACACCTCCTGAAAATAATAATAAAAAAAAATGTCATACAGAAAGTGTGGGACTCTGCAAGCCACAAAGGTTTGGAAATATCAGTTTCAGGATGTGAAGCAATATACACTCATAGGTGTTAATTAGAAAGGTACTTCTGCTGGAGGTAGTTGATGGAGAAACAATCCAAATGAAGAATTTTGATAATATCTAATTGCTGCAATATGGATTCATATAGCCAGGCAACTAATAGAAATATACAAAATATTAAGAGTGAACATATAAATAAACATTCATTGGATTAAAAAACAGCTTTTAGTACAGATACTGCAGAAGGCTGCAGCTATTTTTTGCTCACTGCATGGTTCCTCAGATAATTCCATTTGGTAACTGGTGACACGTGTGTTTAAAAGGAATTGCTGACTTTCATTTAAAGTGACAGAGTAATATTGCTAAGAAACTGAAGAATGTAGGTAAACATATATTAAACATACTTTTTTGCATTTGGTAGTATGTCATTATGTATATTTAGTTCTCTTAGTAGTTGCCAACCTATTTAAGCAAATTATTTATGTTTAAATAATCTATTTGCAGAGAATGAAAAGAACAGAGGGAAACTGGGAAATGAAGGAAGGGGGAAGATTTTGAGCATGCCTGCAATAATATATTCGTAAAGGGGCAGATTTGAATGGGAAACCTATAACTAGCCTGCACATATTTAATTTTTAAACATAAATCCGTGATCTAAGTGTCTTGCAGAAATCACTGTGGAGGTTTTTGTAACGATGTGCTCCTACAATAGCCATCTGTACAAATATATTCTAAATTAACCATTGCATTCTTATAGCTTGAAAGAAGGTTTTCAAGTCTTAATTCTGCTCAGCTCTAGCCAAGAATGCAATATGCAAAAGCTATTTCATTCCTGTTACTCTTATAGCAATATTGACTTAGTTTTGTGAACCTTGTTAAAAAAAATAAATACACAAATAATGTACACATTATCATGGTAGAAATTTCTCCTTTAAAGCAATGAATACATGGGAGGATTAAAATATATTACCGTTAACTCTGTTTATAGTGTTCTGGCTTTTCAAACGGACAAAGATTTTTTTCCAGACATCTTTGTAGTTCAGTCCCTGGGATTTAATCTCTGTAATGTGTTACACTCACTATTGTCCCAGTGAATTTGTTGACAGACAGTAAGTGGGTCACTGCATTGAAATGCCCGATGTAAGCCCCGCGTTCTCCCTTTGCGTTGGCAAGGCAACGGCAGTGGTCCAGGAATCATGCGCAGAGCAGGCTCCCAGCCTGCTGCTCTCACGGGGTCTCGCTGCAGGGCACGGAGGAGGAGAAATCCCTTGGATGCTGAAACAGGCAGTGGATTCTTCCCCCCTTTTTTAATGTGTCTGTTGTCTTAGAGCGGTGGTGGGAGGGACAGAAATGCAAACTTACAAATCAAATGAAACAACGCACAGCAATTGACTCTATGTTATTGCTTCATTCTAAAGTCTTTGGATATTATTTTAGTTTGGTGGTATTGAATACATTATACATCAGTCAGACCTAGTTGTTCTAATGTGTAACACAAGAAAGATAAATATTTCATAACTGCTTTAGATCTTGCTGTGGTTTGCCATTATCTCCTCCCCTCTTCCACAGCTCCCTATAGAAAAGCAACTGGCAATGTGCTTTTTTTCCATTAATCTATAAAGCAGAATTTCATGTGTTGTAATCTTTATGTATGCTAACATTCAAAAAAAAAATCAATGATAATTAAATTCATTATAGCTTTTTGAAAAGTAGTCCGAACACAGAGAAAACTTAAATTTGAACACCCACAAGTTCATAGTAATTGTTGATCTAATTAGCTGATTTCTACAGTTGACACCGACCACTAGTATGTTACCACTAAAATTGGAAGAAAAGGAATGTGAAGGGAAAAAGAAGGAATTTTGTAATTGCAGAGAGATTCAAATCTTTCCCACTGACCATGTCACAAATCAATGAAAGTTCTGCCTCTGGAGGAAACATCTTTGTTACTGACAATGCCATGGACTATGTGTTCTTTTGCTTCAGTCGAGCAGCTGATGAATGGAAGAGGTATGGACTTTGGCACAAGTATCTATTTTTGTAAAATAAAAGAGTTGCACAGAGCTGAGGGCATGTAATTGGGCATGTACAAAGCTTTTTTTCTCAAAACCTATATTAAGGTAGAAATTCCTATGGGTAGTTTTCTCCTGAAAGCAGCTATAGAAGTGGGAACAGCCAGCTCTGTTTTGCCATTCATGCTAAGCTAGCATGGGGACCCAGGCTTTCCTGTATCTTTCACAGAGGTTTCAGCTAATCAAAAAAATCCCTAAGAATGCCAGTGTTATAATGCTGCACATCTGGACCTGAAATAGCACATAGCTTTTGTCACCTTCACAACTCATATGCTTCCCATCCTTGGCTGATCAATAGAAACTACGTTTTCTGCAGAGTAAACTCATATTGCATGGTAGCTATTTCATACTTCATATTTTGGGTCTGCAGGTGTTTCATAAGTACCAGAAAAAATACGTTTTGGAAACTGTCTTATACACAAACAAAAATTCAAAGTACCTGGGAATCTCTGGGTTTTGAAAGTATTTCTAAGTAAGTGCTCCAACAAAAAATGGCACCCTGGACAAATAAGAAGCAGGTAGGCTCCAACTCAAAATAGTTGAAAATAGAAGGTGGGCAAATTAGTTATAAAAGTTATTCAGGTTTAAAACTGAGGCTAGATGAACGCTGAGTCATGATCTGGTGCAATGCCTTCTAATGTTCTCTAAAGATTTTAAGCTAAAGGTAAAAAAATGTGGAGCCAACAAGTCTTAGTTCTCCCAATGTCCCTTGTAGCTTATCTTTCTCTTTCCTCCTTTTCTCTTAAACCATCATTGTCTGATTTAATTATTTCTCTGCATAGCTTAACTAAACTAAACTTTGAATAGAAGAATTTTAAAAAGTTATTGATTATTATACTACTAATAAAAAAAAGGGAGAAAGATAGTAGTTTTTGTATTTTTTAAAAAATGTTATTACAGTTTCTGAAGCAGTTAACTGTTTTAACCTTTCACCTTTATTGTCTAATTAATTATGTAGGCAATTGAAGGTCCGTTTTTAATAAGAAAGTTAAGTAAGACCAATAGTATATAATCATTTTGAATGCATACATCTAGTAGCAAGTCTATATTTTGTTCGTTGAGAAAAGAGCAGAGATAATTTTCCTTTTAATTCATTTTCAGTTCAAGTTTCTCCAAACTCCATGGCTTTTAAAAACATTTCTTGTTCCTTGATAAATTGGAAATAATGTTGTGCAAAAATATATACTTTAATACTTTTATAAAAGAATTGTCTCTTTTTCTTTCCTTTAGGAAGTTTCCAGTTTCTTGTAGTCCATTTCTTTAATACTTTCCTGCTGTTTGTTTCTCTTCTGAATAAAAATAGCTAGACATACTGCTGTTCAGTTTGACCCAAGTAGTCTTGTGATTCTAACTCTGTGCTGCTTTTACAGAAATTGATAAAACTGCACAGAACCCACTGATATATAGTCAGATCTTAAATTATTTGCCTCTGCAGGGCTTTAAATCTCCTCAAGTTCACGAATAAATACTTTATATTTCATTGGAATATGTTAAAGAATGTGAGAGACAGAGCTGCAAAAAAAGCCAGGGACAGTAAATAAAATGGCCACAACTCCAGTCACTGGCATGGAGAACTCAGATTTCTAGAGGCTGTGCTTAAGGAGTTTATTTTCAAGTGGATTCACAAGACATTGGAGGGCATATGGCACAGTCCTAAATCTCACAGCTTTCTCTGCTTTTATTTCCCATTTGTAGAGCTGTTATTTTCAATGTGTTCCATATTGTCCAAAATGAACTTTGGATGGTCAAAAGACATGAAAATTAAGTTCAGTGATGCCTTTTTCTCCTTTAGACTGTGTACATGGAGACAGCCAGTACCTGTAGCAAAGTGTATCTTAAACACTCACTGGATCTTTTTTAACAGATGGACTGCAGTGAGAATAAAGGAAGCTGGTGCCAACTTCCAGACAGGGAATGTGTCAGGGATGAGGATATCTTTAAGATGTTAAGGAAAAATAACTTCCCCCTGCACCAAAAATGCCCAGATCCCCCAAATTAAATAACCCTAAAAATCCTATCACTTTGATTTTTGAAAAGTGATTTACTGCATAACTAAAATGGCTAAAATAATATAATCTCCCAGAATGAGCAGAAATGCATTTTCATTTTGAAACTATTTTGATTAACTATTTCACTTGTAATTCAAGATGAAGGTGCTCCTCTTTCTTGGCCTGGCTGTCATGTCTTTTGAGTAGCCTACTAGAAGTGAAACATAAAACATATGTGTAAATGATAATTGTATATGTAAAGTGTACAGAGATGTGAAGATCCTTTTACTGGGCTCCAACTAGGTGGGGCTTCTTCTAGTATTTTTCCAATTATATTTATTTGATTGGTGGTTTTGAAAGTGATAGATATGACTTTTCCTTCATTCTTAGGGACGTAGAACATAGCCTAATGGATTAACATCACAGAGAAAATTTACAGTTTTCTGCATTTTAAGATCTTGCAGAGTTAATGAAATGCTACTAGAGCATCTCTCTCTCTATGTTTCTTATTTGCAGAGTATGCAATGTTACTGTAACATATCCCACTGCTCTCTTTTATTTTGAAGTTTTTTGGGGACCCTGAGGTCTCTTCCTTCCCCTGCATTTCTGTTCAGTAGTGGGATGGAAGAAAAAATGTAGTCAATAAACAGGAATGGAGTGGAATGGAATGGAATCACAATTCCTATTGAGATATTTTTCTGCAGTAGAAACCTGGGCATAACTTTGTTGGAGTTCATATGCAGAACAAAATATAAATGCCTTTATTTCAACACGTATGCAGCCTGAATGCACAGATACGTTAGCTGTACATTTTGACATTTACTGCCACAAAGTATTCAGCAATCCTCATCAAGGGTTTGCATCAAGTGTCTACATTGTGAACATTGTCTCCAAAGTGATTTGTCTTCAAGTGTATCTGTGCTTTAAAATGAAGAAAATTGCTCTACTCTTTTCAAAAGAAATTGTGGGAATAAAAACTATCTAACACCAACAGGAAGATCTAAAATCTTATAATGGTGTTTGGTTTTGTGGTTTTGTTTTTGGTGGGCTTTAATTTTTCTCCCTTCCTCCTCCTCCAAAGTTTCTTAGGTGCTTATCCACAGAGAACCTCCCACAACTCAGTTTTGGATTGGATTGGATTGGATTGGATTGGATTGGTAGGGAGGCTTCCTGTGGCAGTAGTTTCATTTAGGCTGTGATGGACAGTAGCACTATATTTTCAGGTTCCCAGCCTGAATCTCTTGCAGTTGTTTGTATAAAAGGAGTGGAATACTTAGGACTTATCCAAAAGGGCGTTAGAGTTTAGGTATATGCATTTAAATCTGATCCTCACTAAACCTCATGTTTTGCCTAATCTTGGTGGCTTCTAAAATGTGTATGTGCCAAAATACCTAAAGTTGCATTAGAGACATCCTGGAAGTGGAGCTGCCAGGAACTGGCTTAGTGGGTTTCACATCTTTGTGCAGTTCATCTATGTGCAGAGTGTTGCTTTGCCTGTGCTGACTTCCAGGTTTCATCTTGAGAAGTGTGATCTGAAAAGGCATCAGAGATGAAGAGTGCTAAGTTAATGGTTACAGCATATGCTTGGGATCAAGTCCCTTCTCACCTACATTTACTATATCACAGGATATATTCTAACAATTGTTCTCTATATTGGGTTAAAATGGGGCCATTCTATCTCTGCTGAAACTGTCCAATATAACTGAAAATAGTTATAGATTGAGTAGAAAAGAGAGAGGAAGGGGAAAAAAAGGAACAGTAAAGAGAAATTGATGAAGACTAGTGTTTGCATGCATATCTTCAATAGACTGTGACTAAATAAATTATTGAAATAAGAATTTGAAGGTTTGCTTCAAACTATCACAGTTGTCTTTCTTGTAATACCTCTCCTTCCACTTGAAATTCTTGCCATTGCCCCAAAAAGGAAAATTGTGCATCTTACAACAAAATTGCATGTTCAGCAAAAGAGATATAAAGCCAAAGTAATTTTGGACTTATAGCTTAATACGTGTGAATGAAAAAAAGCCTCCGTCTTAGTATAGGAACAGTAACCTCTTTGTATCATAATAAGGGGGTCCTTATTTTTATTTTTTAAAAATCATATAATAGTTTGATTTGGAAGAGACCTTTAAAGATGATGTAGGTCCAACCCTGCCACACCCAGCATGGCCCTTTAGACCAGATTGCTTAAAACTTCATCCAACCTGGCCTTCAACACTTCCAGGGATGGGACATCCACGACTTTTCTGGGAAACCTCTTTGGAACAGATTGTACGTGACTCAGCACTCTCCAAGTAAAGAATTTCTTTTTTACATCTAGTATAAACCTACCCTCTGACAGTTTAAAGCCATTCTCCCTTGTTCATCACTGCATGTCCTTGTAAAAAGCCCCTCTCCAGCTGTCTTGTCAGCCCTTTTTAGGTACTGGAAGGCTGCTAAAAGCCTCCCCAGAGCCTTCTCCAGGCTAAAAAACTGTCTCAGCCTGACTCCACCAGAGACGACTACTTAATCTTATGGTTTTCCTCTGGACTTGCTCCAACAAGTCCCTGTCCTTATGTTGGGAGCCCCAGAGTTGGAAATGCAATATGAGAATGTAAAAATAATTCTAAAAATTCTGCTGATACTTGCAGTTGCTGAGATTCTGGGGTTGATGGTCCTTTAGAGTCTTCAAAGATGGTTTCAGTTTAGCATACACACTTGTTTTCTGCCTTTTCTATAACATTAGGATACATGGGAAACCAAATTCAAGATCTTAGTGGGTAAACGTTTTGTGTACATAAATACAGCACTTAAAATCTATTGGATTCTATGAATAAAAGGAGCCTTTTGCCTTATCAGCTTGAATATTAAATGTTGTTGCAAACGAAGTGTGAAAGATGAAGATAAAGCACATAGCTGACATATTTCTATGCAATTAGGTATTTTAAAATTTATATATTTTTTTTTCCATTGAGCTATTTGAAAGAAAAAGTGCCAGCTCATAGTAGTTAATGGGAGATAATTTAGGAGGAATGTGCTGTGGGGAAAATGAAGCTTATATAATGAGTGGGATATCACAAAGGAAGCAGTGAAATTCTTTGTTCTGATATCTTCCATGTTTGAAATTGTTTTATTTATATGTCATTAGTAAATGAAGTATTCATATAAATGCTTGAATTACCCTATGAAATGTGATAAAGTAACAAAGTTATATAGATCTTCAATTTTTCAGATCTGTTATCTCATTGTCTAGTTAACTTGGTTTTTTATTTTTTTTTCTTTTTATGAGTACATTCCAGACCACTTTGTAATACATTTCCAGTAACCAGTATTAAATAGGACAGGAAAAAAAATCCTGAAAGAAAATGGCTTAGGTAACAACAATAGCAACTCATACTGAGCCTGAAAAAGAAGTAAACCAACATGAAAAAAAGGGGAATATTTTATATGCTTACTCTGTATTATTGCAACTATGTTTAATAGGTTTCTGATGGAAGAGATATTTATTTGCTTGCATATATTATTCTAGTATAATTCTTGTCAGCCGGGTTCACACCACTGTTGATGATTTTTCATGGAATCACAGAATATCCTGAAATGGAAGTGATTCATGGGGATCATCAGAATCCCACTTTTGGCCTGCACAGGACAGTCCCAAGAGTCACATCATGCCCCAGAGAGCATTGTTCAAATACTTCTTGAGCTCTGTCAGGCTGGTGCCATCACCACTTCCCTGGGGAAGTTCCAGTGCCCAGCCACCCTCCGGGTGAAGGACCTTCTTCTAATATCCAGCCTAATCCTCTCCCTGACACAACTTCATGGTGTTCTCTGAGGTCCTATCTGTAGTCACCAGAGGGAAAGATCAGTACCTGCCCCTCCATTTCCCCTTGTTAGGAAGTTGTAGATTGTGTTGAGGTCTGCCCTCAAAATTGCACTATCCAAGGTGAGGTGCACCAGTGCAGAACAAAATAGGACAATCCCCTCCCTTGACTGGCTGGTGATATTTTGCTAAATTCACCCCAGGACAGGGTTGCCCTCCTGGCTGTCAGGGCACTACTGACTTATATCCAGCATTCTGCCAGCCAGGACACCCTGGGCCCTTTGCACAGTGGTGCTCTCCAGTCTCTTGTTCCCCAGTCTGGAGATACATCTAGGGTTGGCCTGTCCCAGGTGGTCAAAATTAATCTTCTGCCTGACTAGAGTACTTCAGATGCAATGATCAAGTAAAATATTATTTATTCTACTATACCTTCATTTTACTCTGTGTCAAAAAATATGATGCACCCTAAGTTAATTAAACTGAAGATGTTTAGTTTTCTAGTAAAAAAATACCTGATTAAAATGGCATAGAGGTTTTTCTAAGAGTAGAATGACTTATTTAATGTGTTGAAGACAAATTCTCATGAGTGAGAATTTCTATATATCTCAGCAATATCTCAGCTGCACTGGCAGCCCAGAACGCAAATTACAGCCTGGAGTGCACTAAAAGAAGTTTGGTCAGCAAGTCAAGGGAGGTGAGTCTGGCCCTCCACTCTGCTGTCATGAGAGCCCATCTGAAAAACTGTCCAGCTCTGGGACCCCCAACACAAGAAAAATGTTGACCTGTCGGAACAAGACCAGAGGAGGGCCAAAAAGTTGATCAGAGGGCTGGAGCCACTTTCCTATGAGGCAAGTCTGGGATGAAGAATATAAGGCTTTGGGGAGATAATATAGCAGCCTTCCAGAACCTGAAGAGAACATACAAGAAGCCTGGAGATGGACTTTTTACAAGGGCATGTAGGTTCAGAACTAGGAGGAATGGCTTTAAACTGGAGAAGAATGGGTTTAGATTAAATATTAGGGAAAAAATCTTTACTATGAGAGTGGTGAGGAACAGGAGCAGGTTGCCCAGAGAGACTGAGGATGCCTCATCTCTGGAAGTGCTAAAGGCCAGGTTGGATGGGACTTTCAGCAGCCTGATTGAGTGAAAGATGTCCCTGCCCATGGTAGAAGGCTTAGGACTAGATGGTCCCTTCCAACCCAAGCCATTCTAGGATTCTATGATCTTAGCCTAACCCAGCAGGAACAATGTTAAATCAAACTAGTTATTAATTCTCAGTCTACCTAACTTTTAATTGTCTAAGTTGAATCATAGCTACATAGTATATTCTTGACTGGGATTGTGCCTTCTTTTTGGCTGCTGGTCTGTGTAGCCAAAAATTGTGAATTTCCAAGCCAGATGTACAAAGACAGCATTTCATATGAAGCTGCATAATAAAAAATAGTTGAGACTTACCTGTATTTTTGGATATCCTCTTTAACTTTTGTTGGTTTTGATAATAGCATTGTTATTTTATGCAATTCTTCATAGGGCTATGTTTCTGTCTTTGTTCTTACATGATATGAATTTTCTGATGTGAGCCTTCTACAAGAACCATTTACCTGCTGTAGACTTTATCTGATAGTTGGAAATAAAGACCTGTTTTCCTCTCTTATTACATCTTATTTACATCTTTGTAATCTTCACACATTTTCAAATAATTTTGGGTTTGCATAATTAAATCATTTTTATAGTGTTCATAGTATGGTTTTGATACAGAAAAATAAAAGATAGATATTTTATGGTAGTAAAGAAGACTAAATTGTTTTTACCCATTCAAAAAGAATGGAATGAACATATTCTATATGTATCTCCTTGTTTTTCTTTTGTGTATATGATGCTGGTATTAGGAGTTTCTCTATGTACATAGGAAAGGGTTCACTAAAGTCTGTTGGAAAGTTATCCTTTTAAGCAAACTAAAAACTACTTATGATAATACAGAAGTTATGATAATATATCACTGTTTTTCAGAAACAGATAAGAAATTTTCAATGTTAATTTCTTTATAGATAGATTTGTACTACAGCTTTAGTATTAGAGCTTTAGCATTGCAGTAGTGTTTTGCTTACTCTCTTATTTTTTTATTGAGTAAAACTGAGAGAAGAAGGTTTCCTGGGAACCTAGCGCTTAGAATAGTGAGGGAAATTTAGGGGTTTTTGGTGGGGGTTTCTTTTTTTAATTTGAAATTAATTTTAGTTTTATTTTCTTGCCCTTGGTTATTGCAGCACAGTGCTGCTTTTGTACTCAGTTCAGTGTGCTTGCTTGCCTGTGTTAACTGATAGGAGAAGCTAATACAGAAAAACATACTTCCTGCCATGTTCATCCTTGCACTTTCCTAATTGATTTAATCTCTGCTCCATCAGAGCATCGAAGCCTCAAACCTCTTCCTTAACCCAGTCTATTAGTCTGATGAGAATCGTGCCATGAGGGAGCCTTGATTTGTCGTCTTTATTGACTTAAAAAAGCCAGCAGCCAAAAAACCTTAATCTTTGCTATATTACAAAGCTGTGGACATAGACTGAAATCACTCTGAAGCAGGCTAATAGAGATATTGATAACTATTTTTTTTTGAAAAGTTTAGATAAAAATCTGTGGCTTAATGAAGTATTTTGCTTTTTATTTTTTTCTAAATTTTGCAACAAAATGAGCAAAAGAGCATTTTGTTCCCATTCATTTTTGGCTATGCAAAAAGCTATGCAAGGTCAAAGACAAGTCCATTAAATTTTTATTTAGCCTGTACAGCTGGATGTAGCGGATTTGCTCAAACTGGTTGTCCCCTGATTTATTCTTTAACTGTAATGATTTCTTTTCTTCTTTTAATATTTGATTTTCTGTTCTGCTCCTTGTATGGGATCAAATTTAAATTTCTGTAAATACATGTGCGGCACAGAATGTGATAGATACATAAATAGATAGATAGATAGATAGATAGATAGATAGATAGATAGATAGATAGATATTGACACCTAATAGGATATTGTTGCATGGTGACTCATAGAGAGATGTCATACTAACTTCCATGTTTGAATTTTTTCCTAAGAAATTTGGGTATTTTTGCTGGTTTTTTTTTTCTTTCTTTCTTTCTTTTTTTTTTTTTTAAACTGATAACCTTTCTTGTCTGTACCAATAGAAAACTGCTTCATGAGGTGGTGACACTGGTGATTTGTCCTTACACAGAGGAAGAATCAAATATAGCTGTTTAAGCAACTTTTTCTTTTCATACACTTTTCTCCATTAAGAGTGTTCTATACCAGACTTTTGCATCATGGCTATACAGTAATTTAAACTGCTTGTGGCTCCTTCTAGGTTCCAAAGTGCTGTAGTTTTGGAGTCATGGCCATCAATTAATTTTCGGTAAAAAAAACTGGCTATTTAAATTTTACCTACGTTTCTTAAGCTGCATTTAGCGTGAGCATGCTCCTTTTGTTCTGTGGCAGAAACATATATTTCTGGAGGATTTAGTCTCACTTTCATCACATTATTTTTTACCTGAGGTCTGCATTGAATTGAAATATCTCTCAGCTTGCTATACCCACATTATTTGGGACACCTAAAAATATTGATAACGTGAAAATCCTGCATAATCATGGTATAGAATACAAAGCACGTTACATTTTAAAACTTGAATTTTTGGTGAATTTTTCAAGTTTCACTTGTGTATTTAATTCTATTAATATAATTGCTGAATTTGTTTATTGGAAACAAAGTTGTGCTGACTCAAACTGGCCAACAAAAGGAGGTACCTTGCTTTCTAGGAATGCCTATCTGCTGGAATGGCATGACATGGTTGGTGACTCCCCATGATTAGGGAGATTATTGAGAACTTTGAAGTCTCCAGTGTACTCAGGTTGAGAGTACAGTCATCTGAGACTCTTGTGCACCCTACTATGCATTCCTCCTGCCTGCATAATTTTAAATGTGTAAGCTAAAGTAAACAGTCTAGGCAAGCAAGATTGGAAAAATGTGTCAATCTTATTTTCATTTATCAATTTGCATATACTGAAGAAGAATGCAGATCTCTGAGCCTTGAGGTGTCAGGAAGCTGTCTAACCAGACACAGTCAGTCATATGTCAGACTGTGGTAGCCTTGACTGTACCATGCTCTGCTGCATGTAGCCAGGCATCCCTCCTCTGCTCAGCAAGTTTTTCAAGTGTTACGGTCACAGAAAAGCATAAGTGATCATCCTACAAATAAGTCGGAAATAAGGAGGAAATAATTTGATAATGAAGAAGTATAAACATATGCTGGATGTGAGGCAGAGGAGATTCAAAGGTACAAAATAATGTTTATGAAAATGTTACTGTTGTAGGTACCTAACCTTTTATTTTCCCCATTAACTTCTATTTATTCACTGTCTTCCCCCTAGAAATATTCTAAGTAAAACAACACTGTGAAACATTTGGCGGTGAGCCTATCAGCATGCCTTTTAAATCACAATTATCAGACAATCAGTGAATGTATGCACACTGTTGTTAGATATATATTTCATCTCCTGACTGGGAGACAGCTGGATGTTCAACCTATTGATTGAGCACTGGTGCTTTGCTTTTATATTAGTTGAGGTTAAGTACATGTAGTATTTATCTACAATACACAGTGATGTACTTAACACTTTCAAGTGCTTTATATTGCATTTGTAGGTATGTGACTTTGCCCTTATTAAAAAACATTTGGAACTAACACAAAGCTTCTCAGTGTGTGCACGCTAAATTTGTTGGTATTTGAAATGTCTGGCATGATAAATTATTGAATATATTTATCTGGATTGGCTTTTCAGGGCTTACTAGTAAAATGGAATATTTTTTACCTAAAAGTGGTTTCATGCTAGGAAGGTTTTGAAGACATTCTGTATGCACAAAGTACTTGTAATATAATCCACTTAAATCCTGTCTATTTCGTTCGAACTGTAAAGTCAAGTACTAGACAGGTCTTGTGCATTAGGATGTCTAGTATTCTGTCTGCATTAGCATGTGATAAAGCTACTATTTTGCATATATTTCAGCTTCATATGGGCAGCAGCACATTCAATACAAAACCAATTTGCATTTATGTCTTATATTTTGAGAAGTACCTCTTCACATTCTCTTCATGTCAATAATCTTTAGTGATTCTTCTGAGAGCCAGAAAGATTACTTGTCTCTGCAAGTACAAGTACTACTGGTGCTATACAACTCCATCTTGGCTATTTTTCTGTTACATGCTTGGACAGCTCTTCTAGAAACACTAGAAAAACATTTTTATGCACTATTTTTGCTATTCTGGGTGCTACTTCTTAAAACTATTGTACTTGCCAGCAGTTTTTTGCTAGAATCAGCTTTTATATGGCTCTATAATTTTATAAATATTTTATTAACAAAGAGCAGTTGTATCCTGGTTAAATGGTGTGGCAGTGGTAACTGAGTGACTAGAATGAATTGTATGGTAAAGTCTCTGCCTCTGGCATTAATTATCTGTATGTGGAAAACATAGGTATAAATATATATATTTATATATATATAGGATAAAAGTCTACATTTGACTTTCCAAATAAGAGCTGTACATTGCAGTAAGTAATTCAGCTGTGGTTTCTATACCATACTAGGACATTAGATGTTACCTTGGGTGTAATTCTTATCTAAATGTGAAAACACCAAATTGCAACTGAATGGTAGTACTCCTCTGACTGTACTCTTCTAGAGGTACTGCTAAGATGTCCATTTTAAAGATTTTCAGAGTGAAATGCATGAGGAAGAAAAGGTAACTTAATTCTTCAGCCTTGAAGAAAAGTCTGTCTGTAGTATAATAGAAGATAGTTTTTTCATAGATAGTTCTTTATTATTTTTTAAATCTTATTCTTGTAATATTTCCAGCATCTGAACCTGAGTAAGCAATAAAAAAATTAAACTAAGGCATTGCAGAGACATTTTTCACATCTGTCTTTTTTTGGAACCCATCCAAATTGGTTAAGTTTTCTGAACTGTGCTAATTAGTCCAAATAATTCAATTTTTTCCCCATCTGAATTTACCTCCTTGGTATTCCTAACCAGTCGAGTCACTATTTTGAATGCCAAATGTCATGATAAATACCTAGTTTGTATGAGCTCCATGAAAAAGTCGTGACACAATTTTCTCACTTCTTTTGTAAGCCAACTTGCACAATATGGTGTGCCTAATTTAAAAAAAAATTGCAAAGTATTACTTAAGTCAACTAAATATTTGGCCATGCAAAGTAAAAAAACCTTTAGAGAATAAAAAGAGTATATTTGTACTTCAGGTAAATACACAGAAATGTACCTAGTTATACACAATGATGCCCAGATTACAATTCTGCTCTGTCATATAACCTTAAATTTTTTTTTCAATCCTTTGAAACAAAGACTTAAGTGCACTTCTTGCTACTTTTAAGGTTAGTTCTTAAATTAAGTTTGAATTTTGCAAGGGAAAGTGTTCACTGCTTTATTGAAAGTTAAATATCACCTCTTGAGTGAGAAGCTTCATTTTGTAAGAGTGTAAATTGTTCCTAACATGCACAATAGTAGATGGTTCAGAATTTTAGGGCTTGTAAGGGTATCAGAAGGCATCACTGTCTGTGTCTCTCCGAGGACTGTGGGAGTGAAGAGTTTCCTGTTGTAAAACCAGATTTATGACCACCTAAAGAACCTGAATGTATCTGTCTATAGGATCTGATAAGATGCTATCTCAGAGTCCTGAGAGAATTGGCTGATACAGTTGCCAAGCCACTCTTTGAGTTATTTGAAAAGTCATGACAGGCAGGTGAAGTCACAGGTAACTGGGAAAAAAGAAAACATTGTACTCACTCTATAAAGTGTAGAAAGGGGGACCCTGGGAACTATTGAGCTGTCAGCTCCACCTCTGTGCCTGGGAAGATGATGTAACAGATCCTCCTAGAAACTTTGCTAAGGCACACGGAGTACAGTGAATGTGCTGCTGGGTTGGGGCAAGCCCTGGTGTCAACACAGGCTGGGGATGAACAGATGGAGAGCAGCCCTGCCCAGAAGGACCTGGGGGTGCTGGTGGGTGAGAGGCTGGACATGACCTGACAATGTGCACTCTCAGCTCAGAAAGCCAAACGTGTCCTGGGCTGCACCAAAATTAGCGTGGCCAGCAGGGCCAGGGAGAGGATTCTGCCCCTCTGCTCTGCTCAGACCCAACCTGCGGTGCTGCACCCTGCTCTGGGTCCCCAGCACAGGAAGGACATGGTCCTGGTGGAGCGAGGGCAGAGCAGGGTCACCAAGTTAATTAGGGGGATGGATCACCTCTCCTGGGAGGAAAGCTGAGAGAACTGAGGTTGTTCAGGCTGGAGAAGTTTTCGAGATGACCTAATTGTGGCCTTCCAGTTCCTGAAAGGAGCCTACAGGAAAGCCAGAGAGGACTTTTTACAAGTGCACAGCAGAATAGGAAATGGATTCAAAAGACAGTAGGTTTATATTAGATGTTTGTAAGAAATTCTTCACTGTGATAAGGGTGAGACACTGAAACAGGTAGCCCAGAGTAGTTGTGGATGCCCCATCCCTGGAAGTGTTGAAGGCCAGCTGGATGGGGCTTTAAGCAATCAGATCTAGTGGAAGGTGTCACTGCCAATGGCAGAGAGTTTGGACCTCAATTATATTTAACGTGATCTTCCTTCAACCCAGGCCACTCTATAAAGTCATATATCACTAAACCATCATCTTTTAAGTTATTAAAAAAAAAAAAATGATCATTGCTAGAGAACACACCAGGAGCCTAAGGCTGTGAGAATTGCCTAATGAAGGCTGCATTTTCAGCTCATGTGGAACAGTTTCTTTCTGAACAAAAATGTGATCATTACTGAAAAATAAACTTTTGCCAGAATTTAGCAGATTAGATTATATCTAATATGCAATAGAAGAGTTTACAGAAGAGTAGTGAGAGTTAGATCTCCTTGTGAGTGCTGAGATCCCCATCTGCAGTAAGGATCCTACTTGTCCCAGATCCTCGAAGAGAGTTCATTTGTTTCTAAGGAAAACCACATTTGTTAATATTCTCCAAAACAGTCCTATGGGCTATGCCTCTGCTGTCTGGTATAAAGATTTCACTTGTTGGATAAAGAGGGAACTTTATGTATATGGTCAACAAAAAGTGGCACAACTGAATTAATTCTAAACTTATGTTTATCCCAGTGGAAGCTCGATAGTTTTTTTCAGTAGAAAAGTCCCATGGGAAATGATTAATTAATTTTCTTTCTGTGTTTTTTTTTTTTTTTTTCACATATTTAGACCACAGATCTGGAAATCTTCTTAAAGCACCTAAATCAGTAAATATTTTAAGTGGAAAGGTTACTATACTGCCACTGTTTAAACAGAATTAACTTTTTGTCCTAGTTAATTATTTACTTTAGTCTGGTTATTTTATTTAGAATTATTATTTATTTAGAATTGTACCTTCACTTAGTCTGAAAATATCAGCTGGATTGTTTTATATGATGCTGGCATGTTCAGAGTTGAGTTTATTTCCCCCCTCAATAAAACATGCTATTGGAAGTCTGTTTTTTTAAAGAGAGTTATATAAATACGGGTTAAAAAGGACCCCTTTTTTTTTCCCCAATGGTGTATACAGTTAACAGCATGTTTAATTCATCCCCTGAAGAACATGACAGTTCACTTTTAAGATTTATTTTAGCTTTTTCACTGAGAAACAGGGGCTTGAAATGTTGATGAGTATCTGCACAATACGTGCATATTCTTTCCAGCCTTATGACAGTTGGTGAATGTGCATTAAGAGATCATCTTCCTGTCCCCCACAGGAGATCACCTCCACACAACATATGCAGCATCTATCTGCCAAAATTCAGAAGTCTCTTGAATCAAGCTTTTCAAAAAATTCTTCCATCTGGAGCTCTGTTTTCCAGAGATTCTAGAAACCTACCAAGAGAAAAATCAGAACATTTCAGAAGATGTAGTTAAGCTTAAATATCCTTTATAAGAAATGCATTGTGAAACAAGCAGCACATAATTTTGAAGACCTGTGTGCATATTTCTGTGTTTTAATATAACAAAATGCTTTTTACATGCATGTAAAATGCATATATTCCATGTATAACCAAAGAGAAATAAACTGTAGATGATGATGATGATTATTACTATTGTTATTATTATTATTTATTATTTTTCCTTCCCCTTGTCAAGAGGTTAATACACAGGGCTAGTGTCACAAAAATGGCATATATTCCCTGGGAGATTGTGATCTTCTCACTACAACATTAATTTGATACTAATACTGATTGCAAGTTTGTAGCATTGGCAAGTGAAAAATCTATGCTGCTTTTTAGATCAGGGAACTTGAAAAAGAGAGGTAAAAACGGAGTGACAAAAATGAATGGAAATTGCAAAGCCTTTATTCTTCTCACACTCTTCTCTTTGGTTTATATACACAGGATCTAACTCCCTAGTTGCCTAGGCAGGGCAAAGAAGGATAGAAGTGATATTGTGAATACTAAACAATCTCTTCAGTGCAACTTTTTTGGCTGAGAATATGTAAACCTATTTCTGCTAGATTTGCAAAAGTATTCTTTTAGTTATGGTGGTCAGCACAAAGAAAATTATTGAAGAGCAAGGAAGGGAAAAGGATTAGTAAATCTGCTCCCAAGACTTTGACTATTTATTTGAAGAATGACAATTGCAGACTATGACAGTGGTCAACATTCAAGACTGAATGGATGCAACTTGTTTTAATTGAAATTATAAGGTAATTTTAGAGTTCCATCATATCAGATGATTTCATTTAGCCAAAGGCTCATATTATAGACTACTTGTTTCGTAACAGATTTTGACAATCTGATTTTATGAAATGGTTGTCTTGGTAACCCATTCACTTTGCTTCCATCTACAAAAAAGCAAATGAGAAAACAGTTATCTGGCTTGAATTGTTAAATCTTCCACCACTCGCTTGTTTTTATTTTTGTGTTAGGTAATGTACAAACTGGAACCCGAAGTAATACAAATATGTAATATGTAACCCTGAATAATGTTGTCTGTATAGCCCACAGGCAAATAGATATACTATCCTCAATTACTTAGTATATAATTCACAAGGGGGTTAATTATAAGCTCTTCAAGGCAGTGACCTCATTTTTGGAGACATCTGTAAAGTGCCAAGCATAATAATGGTACTATCTGAATAAATAACACAAAAACTCTGCAAAAAATAATTTGTGAAATACCAAGTAAATTCCCATTTGTTCATTTTATATATATAATGCTCTCATTTATTTGCATACTTACCTAATGGCTATTTTTATTCAAAATATAGTTGCACAAATTGATATGTTTATATCATGTTTTCAATTTATGTAGTATGGTTGAGTCTGTAGTATGACTGAGCATTTGTTTTCATAAGGTACAGTATTTTGGGAGATTTAAATGCTATAGGAAAATTTGCAAAAGAAATATAAATGACAGAAAGATTATTGAAATTTACTGGAAAATAATCTGTTGTGAAATTATATGAAATTAGGACATTTAATCTCAGGATTAGCAACCTTTTTGTGTTCTACCTAGAAGGAATACTCAGATCACATATAGCTACACAGGAATTTTCAAATTTAGGAAAGCAAATTTGAAATGCACTGAGAAATTTAGTTAGTAGGTGAAAAATGAGTAAGAAAATTCTGCCAAAATGGAACAGAGCTAAACAGTCTTAAAAAACACACTGGTTAAGGCATGACTGATCACATCTCCAAGTGAACAGAAAGAAAGAAACAGGAAAAAAGCCATGTGCCTTCATGATGCAGTTAAAGATGTAAGTCTGAGAAAATAACATAGCTCCCAAAAGAAAAGGAAAAAAAGAAGCAATTTGTCAGCATTAATTAAATTGGAAAGGAAGAAAATAAGAAAAGCATAAATGGAAAATTAATTTTCATAAAAAGGTTAGAGAATTTATAAAAAGCTTGGGGGAGAGTGTAATGAGATAAAGAAAAATAGAACCAATGTTAGGGAAGGTAGGTAAAAGGAAGGAATTTGTGTGGAGTTTTTTTTTGTTGTTGTTGGTTTGGTTTTTTGTTTTGTTTTATTTTTAAGAATAACAACTAAGTACCAAATCATAAGATTTACTTCACCCAATTTTTTTAATTATATTTTTCTTTTAGAAATTTTAACAAAAGTAAGCCTTGATTTTCTTCCTTCACTCTTTCCTCCACTAACTCCCACAGGAATGCTAGATCATGAGTATAAAAAAAAGAAAGAAAAAAATACTTTCACATGTGAGACAAAAGATTTGCTTTCTTGATTTTATTGTGTCAGAGAACAGATTTCATTTACTACTGCTTGTTTCCTGAGATGTTGTCTGGGCAAGTGGTTATAAAATTTTGATGCCATGCATGAGTTCAGGATCAGCTTTTCTTAGGTCATGTGTGATACCTTAGCTTCATATGGTGAATTTTGTTAATTTGTCTTTTTTTCTGTGATGAGTGTGAGGAATTGTCATGATTTCTTTTTATATGCAAGCATTCACTTTTCAGTTTCTAAACACTGGAAACAGTAGAAACTGAAAGTGGAAGGTGCTGTAGAAATACAATTTGCATGAAGTTAGTAGTTTCATTGTTGATGGTTTTACAATTAATTCATAATATTCTGCCTATCAATTTGAATATGATGTGCAGACTTCCAGAAGACTTAGCATATATGGTCTAATAGTTGTAGTCTCCCTGTGTGGTTTAACTCCGGCCAGTGTTTTGTGGGCTCTTTACTACTTCTCTTCCTGCATTCTGTTCCCATAACTCTTGTAGTGAAGATCTACAATATTTATGGAGTTCCAGAGAGCCTCAAACTTTACTCGAATCACTTTTGCTTCTCCTGACCCCTGCTGTATCAGCTTTTATCTGGCCTGTGCAGCTGCAGTGAGGATCCACTTTGTTACCTGCTTGATAAAATGTTGGGAATATAGTTGATGGCTCCCAAAGCCTTAAAAGTGATAAACTTTCCATGCTCTTCTTGTGATGAATTCCTTGCTATTATCCATTCTCTGAAATAATATTTTACTTGAACTAAATTGATGAAAAATGCAGGTATACACAATTATTTATAACAATTAAATCAGGCAGTAAGGTTCCAAATTATTACAGATGCTTAGGTAAAGAATGGTAACAAAAGATGCTTTTAGATTTAATGTAGCTGTGTTATAATAAAGCTCTTTTTTTTCTTCATCTGACTTTTTTCCTTCTTGACCAAATGATAGTGATAATTTCAGCATTTTTTCATGCCTTTACGTTCATGTTTAGATTTGATTGTGTGTCTGTTCTTTCAGGTCTTCTCAGGTTTAATCTTTATTTCCTGAAATTCCTTCATTTGTTTCATAGAGTGGAAGGAAAGTGTCATTTGGCATGGCATGTCAACGAGCTTGAACGACTTTCCTCAAATACTTCCTTTGGTGAAAACCACCCACATTTGGTGAAAATTTTACTGCCAGTAGCATTATCATAATAGGGAATTTTCAAAGTCCCTCATGTGTATTTGTTTGTGTTGTTTACCTTCCCTGCTTTGGTATGTCCCTACAAAACACCAGCAGTCTTCAGATTGCTGTGGGCACACAAGTCATGTGTGAATGTTGTGCAGAGCTGGCTGGGAGCCCAAAATCATTGTTCTGTGGGCTTGCTGAATAGGAGAAAATCCTGGTGCCTGTGCACATGGCTGTATATTATGTTGTGTGGTAGGTAAAATTTTGGCTTTAGGCACAGATGGATAATACGATCACATAAATTTTTTATGCTAATATTAATAAAATAATAATTGTAAAATGTGGGACACGTAATACAAGATGACATGTGGTGGATTAAACATATTAATATTCATTTGGAAAGATCATTAGTACTCAGTGAGACATCCTGCTGATGGTCTTTATACCACTGCCTCATGTATATGTTATCTCTTTCCTCCCCTCAGTGGACCAAATTTTCCAGCATCACAGAACCTTATCTTCCTGGTCAGCTAAGGATATAGAATAGACATGTAGTTTTAGTAACTTCCTTTCTGGTATGTATTTTACGTTTTTGAAGAATTTTTGGCATGAATCTTTGTAGTGGTGCTCAATTTAAAAATAAACAATGGTAATTGCATCCCTTTCACAAGGCTAGCTGTTGCCCCCTAGATATGTAAAGAAGTATTCATTTTGTGTGCATGATAGATTGCTAATTGTACTGATTAAAAGTGTCAGCAGAAGAAGCTTAGATAATAGAAATATTAAAAATATTTTAATAGTACAATATTTTTATAAAAATGCCACAAATCTCAATTGTTGTTTTCTGGGTTACGTAGTAATCAGGGAAATGAGGACTAAACAAGTATTTATAATTGATACTCAGCAATGGGTCTGCCTTACTTTCTTGCTTATCTTGTAACTCTACAAAGCTTATGAGATACTTTATGAATATTCGTCTTTGTTTTTTCCTTTTGTTGCAAATTTTCTTGGTAGTTTATAGAAAACTGTTAGTGTTTGAGAGAGTCTGGTTACTGAATGTGGGAGTCAAAGGTGCCCGCATATTCCTGATCCTCCACTAACATTCTGTGTGTCACATCCTGCCATAGAGATGAACTGAATTTTCATCTGATCCCAATGATTTGTCATGAAGTAACTTGATAGGTGCAAACAGAGGTCAAGTTAGCTGTATGTGGATGCTGCAGGAAACCTGAGGTGGATTTGACCTAGTTCTATACCTAATAGCTTAAAGTTTTTAATGCTGAAATGGTACTGTAGACCACTAATGGGTTCAGGTGATTGTCCATCAAACAAAAAAACAAACAAACAATACAACAAAAAACCCCATCTGAAAGGTGATTTACATTTATATAAGTTTGTGGATGGCAGAGTGAATTTCCAGTTTATTCTAACCACATGATGCGTCACTGTTGGCTCTCCAAATTATGTGGTGGTCATCTGTCAAGCTCATGGAGTCTCAGCGCAGTGTGATTTCCTCTGGATGCATCAACACTCTCCCTTAGCTGGCATACACCTCTCATGCAGAGACACCATCAGGGAAGCCTTAAGGACAAAATAGTTGCCTTTCTGGAATATCTGACCTTGAAAAGACAATTAATCTTATCTCTAAAAGCCATGAGAAAATTCCTTTAATTGCAATGAATGGGTCACTCAAATTATATTACAAATTCAGTATAACCTGGATTTCTCAAATTGTGATATGCAATGAAAGTGAAAGCCTCTTTTAGGACTTAAATGAGGTTCTTATGACTGAAAGCTTAGATGGTATTATTCATGTTGCAACTTTGGAACTGTATTTAAATCGTTTGTCATTGTTCTTTAAGTTATGTATTGAGCAAAACTTGTTTCTCTCGATGGTTTTGGATGTAGTATTTGTTATGTTTTTCAAGGAACTCTTTATTTTGAAGGAATGCAAGGCCTAGCCATGCAAGCATCTACAGGTGGGCAGATAGTCTTTTGCACATGGGGCTGAGCAACACCCTTCACAACACCTGATGGGTCTGTGGTCACACCTCCCTATGAAATTTGTTAACATTTGAGGGGAGCGAGGGCATGGTACCTGCTCAGAATAAAAGGTGAAATGAGCAGACTGGTATCCACCAGGTCTCCTAGCTGGCACATCATTTGTCCCCAGGGCTCATCCTGTTAAAATATTCCCCAAAGGTGTTGGATCTCAAAAATCTGAAGTTTTTAAGCTTTCTGTACTTCCAAGCACAGGTTTCCTAGAAAACACTGCTCTGAACCTGAAACCATAGAGAAAGTTTGTAAATATAAATAATGAGTTAGAAATCACAAATATATAGTAGGTTAAATGTGTGTATTTTCACTAGGTAATGAGTTTTAAATTTTAAGGTTTTATAATATAGTAGTAGTTATAGGACAAGATGAAGAATTTTGGGTGGTGTCTTTTTCTTTGTTCATCTTCGTCCTTCTTCACAAAACTTAAGTAGTAACCTCTAGTTTGTCAGTCTAATGTAATTCTAAAAGTCATAAAAAACTATTATTAAGTAAAAAAAATAAATAATATAGGTGTTAAACTTCTATTAGTTTGTTTAGCTTTAAAAAATCTTAAGGCAAGCTCAGCTGTAGCCATTTTTCCTACTTCTAGCAAGGAGCTAGAAGTGCTGTAGTGCATTCTGTAATTCTCTGATAAAATATTATAAACATCCAAGTCCAAACAAGAGAAACCATCTCAGTCGCCTTTCTAATAATCCTAGCTCTAAAGGAAAACAAGACTGATGACAAACCAGTAATAAGTGGTGCAAAGCCCAATATATACCCCCACAAAAGGAAATAAATTAGTATGAGTTTCTCTTTTACTTCTATTTGGAGAGTTTTTGAAGTGTCTGCAGGGATGCAGCAGCAAGAGAAAGTAGAGATCTGAGATTCAGATGTCACTGCCTGAAGACTGTGCAGAAGCATGAGTCATTTAGGTAGAGATTCTTTGAATTCCCATAACTGACAGGCTTGGAAGCAATGACTTGATTGTTGTAGCAGCAAGTGGACAGTCCTACTCTTCAAATAGCCAGAAACACTGGAAATAAAAATATCTTTTTTAACCATAATCTCAGGAAGTCTGTGCCAGCTCTTTCCAGAAGGCTCTCAATATATTCTGGCAATACACTGCAGATTCCTATGCACTTCTAAGATCCTACAGCTGTGAAAATGTGCAAATCAGGAGCAGGAGGGCATACCAACAATCATTTTGCTTGAGCAGAATCCTGATAAGAATCAGAACTAAATTTTTCACCAAAGTTCTGTTGTTGCTGCATTGTTTGATGTTAAAAATGTACATACAGGAAAAACTGGTAAGTAGAAAATGGTTACTGCAGTAGGTGACTAAAAGATTATTCAATATATACTTTAGTAGAATTCTCTGGTTTGTAAAGCAGAACAATTTTAGCGGTTTTTTTCCTCCATCGTTTAAAAATTCTGGGTATGTTCATTTGTATTTCACATCAGAGTATATGCTTTGCATGGTTGAAATTACTTGCATTTTAAAGACACATGAATTTTACTTGAATGTGACATGCAGATATGGTACTGATACCATAATTATAAAATATATCTGGTGCCTAAGTTTTTAAGTGCTTGCACATGTGAGATTCTATAAATAAGCTTTAGTTGATTTGTTTAAGAACTAACTAGACCAGATTTTCCTCAACTTGTTTATCTCACTCACATTGCCCCTTTCATCTCTGTCTCCTCAACAGAGATCCCCAACAGGGATATTTTCAGTACATCACACTTCCCCTGCACAGAGATTACTGTTTTTCAGGAGGGTTGGGCAGAAAGTTTTACCATTCCTCTGCTGTTTGTAGTTACTCAGCTTGGGCACTGTTAGCCAAGAACTCTGGATGACCATAACAATTTTTTCCATCCAGCTACCTGATCTCCTGGATCTTCTCTCACTTCCAGGATCTTTCCTTCAGCCAAGACCTTTACCACCTTCTCACCAGGTCCCTTTTTGTTGTGTTCCTTTTCTTTCCACAAACCCAAATCTCCAGGCTTCCCAATTTAGGCACAGTAGGATCAGCATTCTAATGTGTGGCTTTGTCTTATCTGTTTAAAAATTGGAATACCTGGGACAAGTCACTTTTATAACAGATGTTAGAAAGATTTAAAATCAGATTGTGCTTGCAGCTGGCAAATAGCAAACTTCTACTTGAAAGTTCAAAACCTTGAGTTTTTGACATGCACCTCCTACTCACATGCACCTAATTATCTGCCACCTGTTAGTGTTCTCAGTTTAAGATGGAAGAGGCTTTTTTGTTTATAACAGGTGCTGATATTCCTAAAATATCTGCAGTTGGAAATCCTGCAGACTGACCTGTTCCCATGCTGTTTTCTGTACCTCTGTCCTTCCCTAGAATGGTGTAGAGAGTGGGGTCAGTAGAAAGGACAAGATGTTCCAGAGTACCTTTGAGCTTCACCCTAAAGGTGTAGTAGTGTTTTGAAGGTAGGTGATGATATCAGACTTTCAACAACTGCATATGAAAGCTTAAGAACATTTCTGCCCTCATTATAGGACTACAGAAGTTAACTTCCATCAATACTCTCAGTGATAACATGTTGTATTACTGTCTTACCTTGAAGTTCTTGAAGCATTTTAGGGAAGAAATACAAACATTCACATACCTCTGGTCTGGAAAGTACAGTGAAGATAGTTCACATTGTTATCAAACTATAATTTCAACGTTTTTCTCTTTCTCTGTGCTGAGCCAGAGCTAAAGAAACAAGGAAATTTTTTCTTATTTTGCAAGGATAATCAGAATGCCTGAAACTAATTTTTTTCTAGTTTCTTATAAATACAAAAAAGTGCTTGTAATTAAAAGGTTTGGATTTCTCTTTTCATATTATGTGATTAATAGAAAATTTAAAGAAACACTGCATTTTGCTGGTTTTCATTGACTTAGATACCTGCATTTATATCAGACACAGTCTTTATATGGTACAGCCGTCCTTTGTGAGTTTTATAACTGCATTGTTTTCTGTTTTACAATGTGCATTCATAAAGAGACTTTATAGATACTTTGGTGAATTCAAAAGATCTCTGATGTCCAAAGAAATATACAGAAGAGCCCACTGGCATCAAGTGAGTGTATAATTTCTTTGCCAGTATTTTGGCAGTCAGTATTTAATTGGAAATCTCCTAATCGCCTATTTATTCATAAATTGTTGTGAGTTTTTTTGGTGGTGGTTTTTTTGTTTGTTTGTTTTTGTTTTTGTTTTTTTAACCACTGTACTAGGAAACAGCCTGAATTCTAAATTTCAATAAAGGACATTAAGGAACATCTAATAGGAAAAGCTCATGCAAGTATTTTGTGTTAAAGAGAATTTGTATTTTGACCATATCCCCAGTGACAGCTGAAATGAATCCAGCCAAATGATTTCAGGCATAAAGCTGTGCTAGTTGCAGCTTGTCTACAGATTTAGTCACTAAGAAATTGCAGATAAATGGTAGTAACTTCCGAATTTTTATCTATCAATATAAAGGAGGAGGATCTATTTGTATAAATAAGCATTAAAAAAATGAGTTACGGTTTATTTATGCAGACTGATGTTTAGTTTACATTGTGTTCCAGCTTTATTAATATGACTAAAAATCTTAAATTGATTAAATCTTAAATTTCTTCATGAAATTTCTATTTAACTAATTGGTAAACCAGTATAGTACAGAAATATGATTCTGATGTTTCTTTCTCTTCATTAATGCTATATAAAAAACAGATTCTATATTTTTGTGGTTTACATCACAACTTTCCATTTGAATATTGAAGTTAAATGTGGGACAATAAAGCAACTACCATTACTAGACAAATTCCTGAATGCAAAATAAAGCCCAAAACAATTCGCAAGTTTGCTGATTACAATTTTATTCCTCTTCATTGCCACCATTAAGCAGAATCCCAGGTCCACAGATTCATCAAGGTTGAAAAAGGCCTTCATAGTCCATAAACCTAGCACCACTATGGTGTTCCCTAAACCATATCCTCAAATGCAGTTTGTATTGGTCTATAATGAAGACAAATACATGCAAAATCTGGAAGATTTATTTTGGTGTGAGGGGTTTTGCTTTGTTTGGAATTACAGATTTTGTTGCATGGTAATGCCACATGTCAGAAAGGCTCAAGTGGGCAAGAAGCATAATCAGGGAAACTTGTAGTGCTGGTAGTGTCTGGGATTGTTACCTGATATCCTCTGAAGTCTTTTTTATAGCTGTATTTTCATTAAAAAAAGACTTGTTGCAGAAGTACAATGATGACAAATATATAAAGGCTTGATGATATGAATGAAGCTGAAGCAACTGACATCAAGCAGCATATTGTTTTTACTAGGCTCTATTCCCGCTTCCTCAATATTTGGAAGCAGTTTAATTCTAATGTTACCCTGAGGTTTCCTTTCAGCCTTAAAATTCCTAGAAGAAAATGGCCTTGCATCAAAAGTCTTAAATAGGGAGTTCTTTCCCATAGTTATGGTTTTCAATTAATGGAAACGATATTTTGGCCTTCATCAGATATTTAATGGGTATAAAAAGATTCAAGCAAAATTGGCTGTTGCAACTCCTATCTGTGTGATGTGAGTTCATGAAGAAATTAATGTGGCAATAAATGGAGTTTGACACTAACTGGATGGGTTTTTGAGAAAAAAATATTTCAAAATCTTCAGACCAAAAGAGTCCAAAATACTAGTTTTGCTACAGCTGAGGAATTATGTAAGTTTTTCTAACTGTTCAGGAGCTGTTTCCTTAGTCCTGCTGTGCTTTTGTTGTATAGCAGGTAACATTGTGGTTTATTAAATTTTACAGAGTGAAGCCTGAAGTCTTCAGACTCAAGAAAATTACATATGATAACTTTCTTTTATCCTGTATTCTTCCTGCTAAAGAACTTTTTTTTAATACTCTGAAGTGTAAATCAGCCTGTACAAATCCATGCTGTTCATGTTCTATTGTGGTTGTTGACAGTTCTGATCATACTAGTGATTTCAGTAGATTCCTCACTTCTGTGTATTACCAACCCCAAAAACCCAGCCCATGCTTTTCCTTTCTCTTGAAGGATTCTGTTTCTTTGTCTTCTATTTAAACAATAGATGCTAAGGCTTTCTCTTCATTCAGCATTTTTCAACACAGTTTGTCATTACATTACCAGTAGATTTCCCAGTAACAATGGGAGTAAAGCTGAAAAAACATGTCCTTTTTCTAGGTTGCAGCTATAGAAAGAGTTTAATAAAGCATCTCTTCCATGAGGACATCACCTTGGACTGTACAAGTGAAACTGTCTGTACTCTATGACCTTCTGGAAATTCCTCTGGATCTGATTGTTGGTTCCAGATCTCCTCTTGCATTTAGTATGATTTTTTAATAAAGAAAGCAACTGCTAAAATTTCAGTTGTCACTTCCTGGATCTTTCAGGAGGCAATAGAGACTATACCACCTTTGATATCCTCTATTAGAATATGCTTACCTTGGGACTCTAAGATAATGACAATTTCCTTACAATTTTTTTACACTAGATCTAACCCCTTCAAAGGTCATTATGAGGATCTCTCTAAGGCCAAGATATTATTATTCTGATAGACCAAGATATTAATAATTTTTGGAGATTAGATTAAACTAAATTTACCAATAAAATCAAAACACAACCAGTTTTTTATCTGTGTTACCTCACTTAGTACAGCAGTTGAATGCCAGTGTTAATACCTATAGAGAACAACAGTACACCATTTGGAATCAAAGATGGATAATTTCTTGTGTCTTTCAGTCTACACTTCTCATCTTCCTTTGGGCTGATGCAGAAAGGGAGATTTGACACATCAAGAAACAGGTGTTGGGAAGATGTTTATTTATGAAACTTCAGCTGTGGAAAAGAGAAGAGCTTTCTACTCTGATTCTTTTAAAAATAATTTCAGGCTTTTAATATATTTTGCACCAGCCATGTGAAGGAACATTTTGGCATCCTAAATACCATTCTGCAGTAATTGTAGGGGAAATTTGGAGAAAACTGTATTTTGTTTTATTTTATTGTAGCAATGACTTATGAGTAAAGAATAACAGAATAACAATGGTCTCTCAAACAAGACCTTATTTCTTGTTTAACGAAAAAAATTTTTGTTTTTGCAGAACATTCTTCATAGTTTTAAAATCAAGGAGGATGTATTGCTGTTGTGGTCAACTGTGTTGTAGAATTAGTTGTTTAACAGCTCAGGCTGAGTGACTATAAGCATCTAAGTATATTTATACAATTATTAATATGAAAAGTGTATTTTCAGATTTCAAGGAGTATATTTTTTATTCCAGTAGTTACCCTGAATATTGTGTTTTGTTTTCGATTTGTAAGATCTTGGATAATCATTGTTTTCACCCTGGTAAAGTCCTCAGTTTGTGGGTGTAGAAATACTGGAAACTGAAAATATTTGCCTGCCTAAAGAAGTATCTCAAACCTGAAATCTTCTTTAGTGACTCATTTATGCTTCACAAATGGTTAGTGATGAAATGATGCCATATGAAATGTGTGAACAAGTTATGTGTTTTTTCCCTAGCTTTGCTTTTATCTTTCTTTGTGTTTTCATACTATATGAATTTCATATTTCAGTTTCTTACTACATAGTATGTCAGATATGTTCTAAATTTCTTATAACTCATGAAATTATACAAATAGCAATATATTTCAGTAATTTTCATATTTAAAAAGAAATTAGGAATTATAATAAATAACACATTATTTATAGTATGGTAATTTACCTATAGTATACTTGGGAACAAATTCTTGGGTCTTCAGTTGTCTTCAGGTTTTATTTTTTTGCCTTGAAGGTCTCTTTGCCACAACTATTCATTGTTAACTCTTAGAACCTTTGAAGATCCTTTTCTTTGTTCTTTTATCTTCTTGAATTGGAAATAAGAAGAAAGGACATACCTTTGTTAAGTCTTACATGAATGGATGCAAATTATGGCTGTTAGATGTATGGTAAATCTAGTCCAAATAAATCTATTTAAAGTAAAGGTATAGAATATCTTTTGGCAAGGTATTTCCTGGTCAGGACACCAGAAAGCTGACATAAGGGCATTGGACATGACTGGTTTCTCTCTGATAGTAGCAAAGGGCTTAGATAGCTTTTGGAGGCCTCTTCTTTCTCATTTTATATCATATGATACAAATTAAAATCTGCCCATCTTAAATATCGTATACTCTTATTTATATAGAAGTTCTAGAAGTATCTACTGTTCATTCTGGATTAAAAAAGGCAAACAAAAAAATTAAGGGGGAGAAGGGAGAATTCAGCATCTATTACTCCTATACTTGCCTCATGTCATCTAGCAATACACTACAACTGAGTGTCATCAGAGAGCTGGGACTGGAAATAACCCATTTACTGTGCCAGCTTGGTGGGTCACAATGTGGTTTTTTAAATTCATGAAAAGAAGAAAAACGTTAGCATAAAATCTGCTTGTCACAGTTTATGAAGTTCTAGGAACTACAGCTGTGTTGGCCTTGTTATGACCAACAGAGCTGCTTTGAGCAGTAAGCTGGTAAATCCTTTGGGAAAAGCAAAAAGTTATAAGGAAAAAGTATTCAAATCTGCAGTTTCATAAAATGGTGCTATAAAGACTGGCAGGAAATCAGCTTTACAAGGCAGGGACAAGGTTGCTGCAGCTAGAAATCCATACAAGTTGAAATTTGAACTAATTGCTCAATTGCAAACCCTGAAATATCTTTAGGGCATTATCTTTAAAATCGACATCTGCCCTACTGATCTCACATGGTTACTGAGAAATTTACTATTCTACTTCTGTAGTGAAGGACAAGTGTAGTTAATTGCCCAAAAGCAAATAGTAGTTTAACCAGGCTGGAAGAAACCTCTACTTAACATCAATAAACCCTCTGGCATTTCCTTGCCACATTTGTCAAGATATAAAATAAATCTCTCTCAAGCCCTTTGCTGTTTTTTAGGAGCATCAAGTCTTTTGAGGTCAGAGCAGGATATTCTGTAAAGCATCCCAGTGTCCCTGAGAGCTTCCTCCTTGGCTGGGGAGTCAGTTCCACTTTTAACTTCACCCCAGGGCTTTGACATTTGACATTCAAGTTAGACAAATAAAATAACTCAATAATCAATAAAGCAAACAAGTCTTATCAAGAAATAACCATCTTGTTAAGCTCTTTATTTGTAGAAGAAAAGAACCCCACCCTAAACTTATGGAAGTAAACATCCATATTCCTTTCTTAATTATTTGTACACAATTTTGTGTTCTGTTTAAAAATCTTGTGCCAGATTTATGAGCCAATGTTGCATCTTACACACATGAACTCTTCAGTTATCTGGCTTTGCAGTAATTGAGAACATAGAAATTTTGTTGAAGAAATCAAAGGAAATCTTATAAGAAGCTGTGTTGTACTCAAACCAGTACACAGAGATAATATAAAGACAAGGAGAATATGTAATGGAATTTGCTAAAACATCTGTATCTCACCATTGGCTGAAGACAAAATATTGGTCAGCTAAGCAGGCTCATGCTTTAGTCTTGAATGTGCCAAATGCTGTCATGAAGAAAGAAGACAACCCTTAATAGTTTTCCATGTTCAACTAAGGAAGAAAAGAATTTGATACTATCTTTAGAAGAAAGCTACTGTTATATTTAATACTTTCCTTTATAAACAGGAAAGAGCAATGCCATCTCTTTGGTGTTATCAAAACAAAATTTGAGACTCTATCACATTTTTGGATGTCAAGTAGGTCCCAGAAATTTATATTCTTTGCAAAATTCCAAGACAGTTGTATGTCTGAAAGATGCTGTCAGAGAAGACTCGGTATTTAAACAAGTATCAAGCTTTTTCTGTATTTAAACATTTTGAGACAGGAACCATAATTGTAGCCTACTGTCTCTGAACCTCATCTCTATTTCCTTCTGATATTCAAGTTCACTTTTCTTCTCTCCCTTTTTTTTCCCTGTATGTCTTATTATCAGAACACATGCACACAAAAGAAAAAATTAAATAGTCACAACTTCTTTGCATATATATTTCAATATTTTTGACTTGATGAAAGAAACAGGGGCTTAAGGGAGGTTTTGTACCAGATTTATGCCATCAAATTCAGTTTGTTACAAAGTATGTTGAGCAACTTTTGTCCCTGAGGAGAATAATGAACTTATGACTCAACTCTGACTGAATCATTGCTCAGTGTATCAACAATATATTTCTAGCTCTTTAGAAATAGTGGAAAAGAAGGAACTCAAATATTTTTATTTCCAAATTTATTCAAATGTATTTTCTTGGTGTACTTTCTTGTTTTTTCCCACTTTGACTGGTTTCTTTGTCTTCTTAAGACAAATTATTGACAGCAGTTTTAACCTGTGTTTCCCTGGGAACAAAAATTCCTTGGCAGCTGGCCATTGTAACAGATTTTCTGGGTGACATGCATATTCTATAGTGATCTTGCCAAGGCCTGGTGTTTCAGATAGCTTCCTTTTCAAGAGCAGGTGTTCATTTATTCCACATCATTCTGCAACCTTGGCAGATGAGATAACATTCAGAACTAGTGCAAAAGAGCTCATTGATCCAGCTCCATAGAAATTAATCTTAACGCTTGGAGCTTGAAGCAGAAAATCCAGAAAGAGGCAGAGTATTAAGTGGAGAAGTAGCTGGTTTGGTTTAGAAAAAAATGGTGACTTATATCTAGACATACTACCATATTAATTGTCTGGATTCTGCACTTTCCAATGCAATGCAACAATGGTCTGTCTGGACAGGAATCTTACAGTAGTAACAAAAAATCTCTTTGCATAAATAGTTGTATCTGATTGCAATAGTTTTAGTCTTAATTCAAATAAGTCTCATTACCTCTCTTTTTCTTCTACTTTTAATCTCTTGACTTTATCAATGTTGTTTTAATTACATATAATGTAAATGATCAAAATCCATCCTTAGTGCAAAACATATGCATGGGGTCTGATAGCAAAACTGCACTTGAGAACTGAATGTGTGTTAAATATTTGATGCATTTCATACTGAAGTAAACTCTATTTTCATTTACTTTCATTGCCACTACATCTGTTCCCTTGCTTCGAAAATAGTAAATGCGCTTTATCTGTAAATTATTCCTTCACCCTTGCATATATAATCTCAGTTAAACCAGCTACAGAAAACCTTTGTCTTATGCATTTCTTTATTCATCCCATGGTCAGTGTAAATATTTGAAAGCTGTTTATCAGACTTACAGTAGAAAAATAAACAATTGTAGATTATTAAGCCTGCTGAGAGAAATAAGCTTACTATGATAGATATACAGTATGCATATAAAATAAAATTTAGTTAGAGCCACCTGGCTGACCCACTCTGTGGACTGAAGACCTTCTGTGATGATTCAGAATCTTATCACAATGATGCAAGAATGAGCTACATGTTTTCAGAGGACCTCTTGTGAAATGATGGCACATTTAAAGGGGGGAAGAAACAAGAAGCTAAAATATGACTGCGGCTCTTTGGGACATTTCTGATCTTGCTTCTTGCATAAAAAGCATCTTAAGCATTCTTGTCAGTGTACACTGGAGAGGATGTTGGCCAACAACTGAGTGGGTTTCTCAGGTGGATTATGGAGCTTGTGTTGCTCTGTGATGGCACAACTGCTCTGATGGAGATACCTGAGTTTACAGCTGTACATATCTGTATGATTTAGAATTACAGGAATTTAGAATTACAGAATTTACTATCTAAAAACAAAAAAGTTCATCAAATAATGAAAATTAGCTATCATTCTGTGAGAAATAAATATCAACATTCTAAAATAGGTTTATATCTCTCCCGTGTTCTGTTGTGTTTTTGAACTGACATTCCAGTCTAGGAATGACAAAAGCTCATCCAAACAATATGTTCCTGTGAAATATTTTATTCCCATTGAACTTGCCCTCTTACAATGATTTTTTAAGCAAAAATTACTGATCAGCCCAACTCTTTTAAAGAAAATATTCCATTATTTTCGATTATCAGCAATATTGTAAGCTTTTCTTCAGTGGTTTGAGACAGAAATGTGTCTTGGTATCAGCACCATGCTAACATTGACTTCATAGTGACATACTTTTTCTTCTACATTCTGGAATTCTTTCTTGTGATCTGCAAAGCAGTGGAAAAAGACACTGTTATTATGTGTTTTGGGCAGACTTAATTTGACTTAGAATGTTATATGTTAATTTTGCATAATTTAAAAAAAGAATTGCCAAAGCACTTTAATATTACAGCATGAAGGTGTATATGGTGTGATGAAGAGGAAAGAATATTGAGACATAAAAGATAGTAAGTACTCATAATATGCAAAATTATATTTTTAAATAATAAAGGACAAAAGGATCTCTCTTTGGTCTCTCAACCTAATTGAATTTCAGTAGTGGCCGTGGCACTAAAATTTTTCAAGTAACGAGAAGTAGTTTTTGAAATGTTCTAAAAAAATTTTGTACAGTGTAAATAAAACATGTATGAATTCCTTGAGGATGAGGTCTTAAGCACAGGTATTAATGAAAAAAACTGTGCATAGAAGTTTCATAAAATTTAATTTACATTGTCTTGGTTTTGTTCACTGATTAACTCTCTCTTGTTAGTGCAGTTGTGTTTTTTTCCATCCCTAGCTGCCTTCACAGCCTTTTTACTTTCATTCTGTAGTACTTTTTCAGGACATATATAATCCATGGAAAATGCTTTTGTTGCTAGGGAAGATAACCATGGCTATTGGAGAAACAGGACACTGTAAACTTACTTAGGAGGACTCCAGAGAACAAAGAAGGCAACCCAGGTGAAAAATAGCTGGGGTTAAGAGAAAGTAAAGTGCAGTGTATTTATGCTCTGACAGCTGCCTATGGTCAGTCAAAAAAAGCAGTATTGCTCTCTTTCATGCTCTACAGGCAGGGGAAATATTGACATATAATCCTGGGTTGGGTGATAAACATTTTTTTATAGCATAAATCATTAAAACATGTATCTATTTGCATTTTGATAGAGAAAATAATGATAACTTATTGAACCTGTGTTTTTCTTTTAGGATCTTTTTTAAGATAATATTATCTGAAACTGTGTTCCTATGGGTGCATAAAGTATTAGAATAAAACTGTTCCTGGAGATTTAAAAACTAGTCTTCTAGATTATGTAGTTCTTAGGGACTTTTGATACTGTACAGCTCCATCTTACCTACAGCTGTCACACAAATGCCTACAGCTAAAATCCAGCATAATGAAAGAAGAGTATACATTTGGAAATTCAAACTGCACAACAGAACTAGGTTCTAACATTTTAACTGATTTTGACAAGCAGTAATTTCATATTTTGTTGCCAATGTCACTGTAAGTTTGTTTCTCATTTGCTGAGAAAAAGATGTATGGTTTTTGCTAGAAGATTCTTAAAGTTCTTATAACTTTCCTATGTAAATAACTCATAGCACATTAACTTTCCCTGGTTGCTCTAACCTTTGAAAGATATTATTCTATTGAAAGAATTTGTTTTGAAATTTTATTTTAAATAACAGTATTAATATTGGTTCTGCAATTTCAACAGTATTCTAATCTAACTTGTTTCTTAATGCAGGCTAGCTTTCTTTTTGTTCAGTTGCTGTCATTTTTTACTCATCCCATTTTTGCAAACTTTTGTATTCATATTTCTCTTGTCTTTTTAATACTAGTACACTGATGACTGCAGAAATATTTGTCTCAGGAGGACCTGCAATGTGCTGCTGCTGGCCTTTAAAGGGTCCTGGCTCTTTTGGATAGTAGTCAAGCAGAGATTTTCTTTATGCCTCAGGAAAAAAATTCCTAGAGGTCTTGAGAACAGAAACCAATAATGTCTATTTTGTGCATATATGCGACCAAGAAAATAAAATATTTCTAATGAGGAATTATAGTCCTTTTTGTCTTTGCAAAAAGGTATATTTCTAATGAGTAATTATAATCCTCTTCTTTTCAAGAAAGTGTGTGAGTAGATTTTTTAATCAGAAAAAATTAACTGGAACATATTCAGTGATTCTTGAGGCCCATCTGGCATTGGACACTGGTGTAATGACCAGGAATAGCTTTTCAGGCTGGTCTATGTGACAGTGTACCTTAACACTGCACGAGAAATAAATGTTGCAGCAGACTCCCAGGCATTGTACTGGGTTTTTACTCTGGTATAAATCTGCACATGGAGCAGAACGTGAACAAACACTTTTGTGATACTTAACCATCCTAACTTTAGGTATGTGGGAGTGGGCATCATCTAGAAAATGAACTGTCTTCTTTTTTTAGTGCAATTTTGGAGCCCATTCAGCCAGCATAGCTCCTCAAAAGCTTGTTGGTAGGAGTCTTTCAAGCTGTAGTAAGGTTTAAAATAAAAAAGGCCAAAGAAAGAAAAAATCTACAAAAAACCTTTCATCAGCAGAGTTGCAAATTGTTCCATGCTGAAATACCATCTGCTCTCCAAAAGAAAGGATTTTTACTAGACTGCAGTGTGTTTGGATGAAGATACACCCTGCTGCGTGTTTTGCAGTTTTCCTTTGTTGTATTTGCCCCACCATATTAGATACTTTCTGAAGTCTTTGACTTTATTAAATATTAGTTGAGTACACCTGAAATGTACACTTTCTGTCTGAAGGCATGGCCAAGTTTTAGAAGGATTCTTACATTCTTTATCAGCATCATCTAAAGCATTATATTGACCTTTTCATGTCTCTTTAGAGTGATTTTCCTCAGAAGGTACTATTTGAGAAAACAGAAAGAAGTCTTTTAAGGTCATTTAGAAGAGCTCACAGAAACATATTGCCATTTGTGCTTTGTGGAAATGAGCAGCTTTCTGTCATTAGAGGACATATACTTGAAAATTCATTATGATTTTTTTACTGAGCTTACTGAAATTTATTGTCAAAATTCAGTGCCAACCTTCATGTATTTGTGCTATCCTAACCTACAGATAATTTGTCTGAGGGTCTGATAAAAAAATCATGCTGGTTTGGCCCTGTTCTGCTGGCCCTCTCTTGTCAGAATCTTAAATGTATGAAAGATTTATTTGCAAATACAAGATAAACTGTCTGTTACTTTGTAACCAAATGTTTAGGAAAAAGCATGCATCTTCTATACCGGCAGCAAATACAAGTTTCTAGTTGTTATATTTGGCAATTTATGGAAATTGTAGCTTTTTTCTTTGCTTATCTCTCCAAGGAGAACTGCCCTTTAATGAAAATTCATTTGCATAAAACTGTACAGTTACTCATGTCATGAAAATTGCTTTATATTGTATATTTGTCATTCTTTCATGGCTCAGAACCCAAGCAAACTTAAGAAAAAAAATCCAGTTATGAGCTTACTGATTCTAAAGATGGGATTCTGGAAGCCACCATGTGATTGCAGGTAATGTTTATTATAGTTTGTCCAGAAGGCCATTGGTTTATAAATTGAGTTTCTCGCATTGTAGAAGAAGAATTTGTACTCTTAAATATTACTAGGAAATGACCAAAAAGAAAAAAAGTATTGTCCATTTCATCTGCCTTGTCTTGTACCTTGTCTGGTCTCTTGGCTTACTCAAGGACCCTTTTAGTTTCTGATCTGGTTATGGAATTTGTACTCAAAGGTCCACGTAAATAGTGTGAGGAATTTACTCCACTCAGACTCTTCAGTAGTCTGTAAAGCTGAGTCCACTGGGAGTGGCCTGGATTTTCAGTTTACCAAGTTTGATAAATACAGCTTTGTAGTGTTTCCCATACAGAAAAGCAAATTATTTCTTTTTCCTAATATCTATATTTGGCCATGTAAACCCTCATTAGAGTGTAATGTTGAAGAAGAACAGGGAAAGGCACACGAGAAATAATGGAACTGGAAAAGGAAGATGTTGTCTGTGCTGTGTTTAGTGCCTGCATGTGCTATTATATGGAATATAGTCAGTAATGTCTGTTTGGAGTCTTTGAGGTGCTATATGTAAGGTAACTTTGTACCATTGCTGGAACTCTAAATATTTACCCTTTAATATACTCAGTAAGTACATATCTGCCTCCCTGAGTATGCATCCTCCATCCCCACTGAAATTTGCCCACCAGGAATTCTCTAGCTACTCAAAACCCTACTGTACTCACAGCACTCAGTGAATTTTGTTAGCTACTCAAGGGAATAATTTATTGTAAATTGATTTTTTTTTCCATCATCTCTTTGGAAGATTTCTACTAGGCCAGGAAGCAGATGAAATCCCTGGAGGCAGCTGAATTCTTTTTCCCTGTGCTGGTGTCTGTAACCTAGCCTGGCTACTATAATCCCACGGCTGAAAGCTGATTGACACAACCCAAGGAGCACACTGATACGCTCCTTGCATTAAAATGGAAAAGAATGTCAGGTTGTATTTTTTATAAGAATTCAGTGGATTGACTAACAGCGATCTGAGCATAATTTTGGAAATTTCCTATGATATTTATCTGCAGCATGTGGAATTAGAGTCAAGACTTGTTCTTAAAATAGCGGTTAGAATGGTTTTCATAGTGCTCCCTTAATGATGTTTGCCTGCAGCATGCAGAGCTATGAAATCTTGACATGGAGAGAAGATCATTGATTATGGAGATAACTTTCATGCACTCATATGTGATCAGGCACTGCTAGATTTGGCTGTGTGTAATGAAAAACACTAAAGGATTGGTTTTCAGTAAACTAAGAAAACAGTCTTGTAAATCCATACCAACAGTGTTGCCATGTTAACAGAAAATATGTATAATTAAAACATTTTTCTAACATTATATGCATTAGTTTTTTTACGTCTTAGCAAACAGAGAATATTGTAACTTTCCATGTTGATAATACCATATTAAAAAAATGGAAATTCTCAAATCAATGTTGTTCCAATAAATTAAATAGTAAACCAGTGTCCTGATTTCTGCTGTCGTGTATGACATCTGGTTGTAAACTCTCATCAAAATGTAAATGCCAATATCTTGCATATTTCTCCTATGCATTGCTAATCAGTTAGTCTTCAGCTTGTTGGCAGGCTCTTCATTAGATGATATCTAATCAGAATATGTGGAGTTCACTTATAATTCAGTTTTTTAGCCTATTTCCTTTCACATACATTGAGGATTTTGTCTACAAAACACCTCTCTTCCAAATACTTGGGTATTTCCTTATATGATGCTTACTGCTCTCAGTTCCATTTCATGTGTTGCATGTTCAGAGAAGGCATAGTCCAGGTACTTGGCAAGTGCATCAGAAAAAGATTGTCTAGAATTCAGATAATATATGTAATTACAAATGAAAAGTTCAGAACTCTTCAAATACTTCCAGGTGGAACAGGTAATGCAGAAGGCAAAGTAGGAAGGTTGTCTAAGCTTTGCTTAGAATTCATTGGAGAAAACCAGAAATAGACATTTATATAATCAACTAAAGCCTGCTCCTGTCATATTTCCTCAAGGTCTAAAAATACAAGGAGCAGCAATTGTCCACTCTGTATACTACTTCTCTATCCTGAAGCAGCTTAAGTTGTGAAATCCCAGTTTCTTTTGTTAGTTGTTCAGAGAAATTACTTGACTTTATAAAGAAAAGAAAAAAAGTGAATTTTAATTTTGGCTTTATTATAATCTTTTATATAAAAATAGATAGAGAAAGAAAGCTTAAATTTACACATCCATTTGAAAATGCTAAAATATTTTAAAAACATATAGACCTCCCCCCTACCTCTAAATTTTAAAAAGTCTGTGAAAATTATAATGTCCCTTCCAGCAGATTGGTTTAAAGGAACAGTTTTCTGGAATGTTTGGGCAAGTGGGTGAAAGCATTGCTCAAAATACCTGTCAAAGTAATCAAAACTCTTTTACCTGGTTATATAACCCTGTGCAGCCCCTTCACTATTGCAAAAAGGATTGTAATGGCAGTCAAAATAAATGAATTATCTACTTGCTGGTTGTATGGATGATACCAGATCACAAAGAATCCTGGTTCTTCCTTTTAAAAAATGTTGTCTGTATTCCCATAGTGAGTACTGTGACTGTGGCCTGTTATCACACTGCAGCAGCTGTTGAGTTCTACACAGCTTTGTTCTGACATGTGGGTGATGAGTTTCTCATGTAAATGTAGGTGAAGGTGTGTGCCTGGAATAATGGCATTGTAAAGCTTACTTGAAATCTCACACAGAATGGCCTAGACATAATTGCCATGGACATAAAAATTGATACAGCAAAAAAGACATATTCTCCAATTGTTTTTCAAAGAAAGCCTAGAGCTTAACCTAAATGAAGTTGTATAAATACTTATGTATAAGTTTGGTATGGATACATACATATCCATGTTTTACATTAGCAAATTATTTTTTCTCAAATGCATTTGTCTGTATTTTTTTTTTTTTTTTGCCTCAAATCTCTCTGTCTGTTGACCTTTTCACTTCTCTACTTTTTTTATTTCCCAGGAGTAAAATATATTGCTCTTAGCATAGTGCTGCAATGAGGAGACTGTATAGGAGCTCAGTAAGACTTCCTGAGACTGTGACCTTTTTTAATGCTAAATGGCTTACCTCTGGAGATAGATGTGCTAACATAATTTAATTAGTGCAGAAAAGCTGCAATGTATTAATTTTGACAGTTTCAAGTTTTAAAAAAATAGAAGTTTACAACTATCATGTCTTTAATTTTGGTGTAAAAAATGTACATATTTTCATTTCCTCTAAAAAAAATTTTTTTTCAAAAAAGTTAGATGTAATGTTAAACTGCTTCTTCAAACAGGCCTTCATGTTATTTTGTTCATGTTTATTGAATGAGAAGGAAGACTCTTAAATTGAAGATAATAAAATTAAAACAAATTTATTCACCATATGTGACAGTGGTTAGCACAGGACACATAGCAGTGATAGTTGGTAAAAAGAAAATCACTTCTGTAAGAGACAAATGTCTTTTATCTGTATAGTAATAACTATGTATTCCTAAAATATCTGTTGTTCCCTTTCTATAGTGATCTTGCTTTAAATCACCAGCAAATTTCATAAGCTACCTTATATATTACATTATAATACAAGATAATACAAATATTACATTAGAATGCTTTCAAGTTCAAACCTTTTGAGATTATGAAAAAATTAATTTGCATCTCAAAGACAAACACACTACTTGAAAATTTGCTGTTTAACCGTAATAACAACACATCTTTTAAATAAGGAGAATCCAATATAAATCTTACATACTAAAAATACTGTTTGAAAGAGAAAGTACTAATACTTCTGTGAAATATTCTTTTGAACTTGTTTTATTATATCTATTGTTTCTATGCAAATGTGATATATCATCTTGATTTTTGCTTTGTTTGATTTCTCTCTCTGGAGCAGCTTCAGTGAAATAATTTACTGGAAGGTAGATATTTCTGGCTGTGAAATGTGAGATTAGCAAGCAGCCCTTCGCAGCGGTGTAGCTGTGAAGAGCTGCAGAGCTCTCCAGCTGTAGAGCAAGCTAGCAGAAAAGGAGATGCATGAGAAATGAGAGCCAGTCATTATGGATCCTGGCTGCTGTACAGTGCTTCTTTATTTCAGGACTGCTCTGTCTTTTTCTGTTGCATGTAAACCTTTCCTTTCCTTAGTAGTTGGAATTTTATTATTACAAAACCAAAATTTATAAAAATAAAACAGTCTAAAACCAACATAAGCTGTACTTAAAGACTGCAGACATTTCCTATTTTAAAGGTAAGACATAGGAAGGGTGAGCTGGTATATAGATATCAGATGATATCTACATCTAGAGGTGTAGGCGGAACTGTATCTATTCGAGGTGTTAGGGTACTGCTGAATTTCATGCAGTCTTGTAGATTCGATTTTGTGCAAGTCACATGCAGATAGGTTTCATTCTGCATTATCTGAAATTTATTTCTTTCTAAAGAAATTTTAAAAAGAAAACTCTAACTGTAAGTCACAGTCTTAATGCAATTTTGTGTAAGGAATTAGGTTGGTCCTGCTTGTTTTCATAATCAGTGGTTAAAAAAAAGATTAGTAGACGTCTGCCACTACTTTCATTTTCTAGCATGTTTGCCAACCCGTATAGTCTTTGGTCTTTCACGGATATTCCCTTGCTTTTGTGTGCCCATCTTAAAAATGGTTCCCTGACCTTTTATTTCTATGAGGAAAAACATAATTACATCTAAGTATCTTACAAATGAACTTTTGGGAAATGAGAAGGTAGTACTTCATGGCAAAGCAGCTGGTGAGTTAGATTAATATGAAATATGATTTCAGAATCTGTTCTTGAAATTGAGTTTTCTTGTCTTTGAGCCATATATTATTTGTAAATGTCTTTTAGTATCTTAATGTACAAGTATAAATGCTTTTTCCTCTTTACATAGAGAGTGAAAATGAAATGCATTCTTAATGCAGATTGATCTCTCACTAGATTCTATTCTGTTTGGTTGAAAGCCATTTCCCTCAATACAGTTACTCATTCCTTTACTTTAAAACTTATTTTTACATTTAATACTTGTTGAGTTTTCTGCTCCTGCTGGAGTCAGTAATAAAGGCTGTTTAATTCCTGTGGGAGATAGCTTAGGTTTTATTTATATGAGCTTTTTGAAGCCGGTAGAAGTTAGTTGCAGATGTTTCCGTTCAGAAGAAATACATAACTTAATCTGAGGTCTCAGTGAAAGGAAACCTAATGACTCTGTTCCAATAAAAAGCCTTTAGTTTTATATCACTAAGATTTTAAGTTGTAGACTTGAGTAATCATGTAACATACCACAGAGACTTTGCTTATGACTTGCATCTTTCAAGTTATTATCTGTAAAAAAAGGATGTGCAAATTTGCACTGACTAAATGATACCTATGGATTGTTTATTCTAAGTTAATTAGCTTCTTATGCTTGTGTTTTATTTATGTCTGCAAATTTGCTTATTGATAGATTCATTGGTATGTGTTTTTAAACCAGATTAAGCTGTTAATTACTATGTAGCAGAGTTCAAGTAGCATATTTTATAGTGTTATATATATTCATATATTTTTTTAAAAATATGTGCAATGGCATTAATTAGTTTCATGGAGCAGTCTTCATAAGTAGTCATGTCTTGAAGGATAACAGTTATTTGCCCCATTATGATCTACTTTTTTTTCCTTTCTGAGGTGTAAAAGTGGCAGTCATATAATGGTTCCATTAAAAAATTATGGGTTTATTTTCAGACAGAAATATTCAGAATATTCAAACTATCATACTGAAGCTTTTTGTAATTCCTTTCTCTACCACTTTAGTTGAAGATGTTCTACCCATTGGGATAGTAAATATGACAACGTGCATGTCTGTTTCATTGGGGAGTATCTCAGTGCCTTGGAGAGGGGTGTTGAGCAAGGATGGGGAGAGAAGAGGGAAGCAGCGCTGTGTTTCTGCTGCTCATTCCTCAGAGTAGATGAGCTTTCTGTCTCCCAGCTTTGAAGAGACATAGAAAGATTATCAACTCTGATTGTTTCTCAGGCAGATAGGTGTTCAAGGGAATAGGAGTAGCCAAGATGAAGACAGCCTGAGGGTAAAGGAAGCAGATGAAGCAAAAAGAAGCTTTTGAGATAAAAGAGATGTAAAACATGAGGACAGTAGAATCAGAAGTTGAATATTATGTTGAATAAAGGTAAAGGGCTATATAATTCCAATTAAATTAAAGTTTTAATTGATACCATTTCTAAACTCTGGGCTTATTGAGTTCGAGAAATCCACTGCTTTCAGCTAACATTTGTACAAAATACACACCCTATCCTCTTCAGCAGTGGAAACATTTGTGAGGTAAAAAAAATTACTTAAGGAAGCTGAATATTTTTTTTTTTATTCATATGCTTTTGACCACTATGCCCTGCACAACTGCTGGAAAATTTCCTGAGATCAAAGTATTTGCATCTTACCTCTACTTGCATTTGTGTCATTTCTGAGTTTTAAACAGCAAGAATTGGCAATGACAACAACAATATGTGCTTGATTACATAAATGTAACTATTCTGAGAAATCATATTAGTCTTATTCTGTGCACCAAACTGAAAAGTCACTTGGCAAATAACCTGTTTGTTTTTGTGTTCCAATACCTGAAAAAAAGGAGGATGCTACCTTCTCTAGAATGAAGGTGTGCAAAACCCACAAGTTCCTATTAAATATGTAAGAAATTTGTTAGAATGTTCCATTTAAACAGACGAGTGCACATAAAATTCATGAAGCAATGTTTTCTGGGTTTTCAAGATTTGAATAATGCACAAAAATATTGAAAAAATACGTAGCTTAAAGCCTAGTATTACTCAACATATTTTTGAATGAGAAAAAAAGTGTAGAATTTTATTTCAATACAGGCTTCATAATAGTTTTTCCTATGGGAGAAATAATTCTGTTCAAGGCTGAGGAAAAGAATTGAAGGATTATGAACTCTAGATGAGAGAGATGAAAAGGATACATATTTTTCTGGTTTTATGATCCATGGCATTGTCATTCACTTTGTAATTAGAGTAGTAAGTGTTGCACAGAATTAGTGTACAATTTATTGTTTTCAATTGAATCAAAGCATAAAAACTTATAATTGTCTTAATAATCCTCAATGCATTATTGATATATATAATATGCTTATAACCCATTTATTAACACTAATAAATTGTTAATTTAGTAAATGCACAAATCTTAGATACATGATCTGTGGAGTGCATGTACTGGGTAAACTCTTTGAATTAACCGACCCACATCTTCATTACTTGTATCATGTTTGTGAAGCTAGTTTGTTTTATTCCTGTCCCTTTGGCTTTAGAGCAACTTTGAAGCTGACAAATGTTGTCTGTGTTAAATTAGCCAGAAAGATTTTTTAAGATTATAAAGATTGACTATGTTATGCCTGAATGATTTGTATTTTAGGCAGTGACTGCTCTGTGTCAGTAACTTTAATACTTATTAACTGCTAGATTGAGATCTGTCTCATTAAACAACAATGAACCTAATGTACTGAAGACTCTAGAACAGCTAATCACAGCACAGTTTTCTGTACATTGTTGTAATCATCAATGTCCAAAATACGAGTATTCATTTCTGTTCAAGGTGTGAATGTACAAATTTTTGCATGTATGTAATTAAATTATTTTAATGGATATTTTTCTCAAAACTTTGAATTGGTTTACATTGCAAGCAATACCAATACTGGTAAAATCAGACTTCCTAAGCATGTATAGGTCCCGTTTCCAATATTTTCTCTTAATAATGAGTTTCTTTCTCACCAGAAGCATTACCCCCTTGGGCACAGAAAAACAAAACCATGGACTTTTATAAGCCTCTCATGTGTACATTTTTTTTATATGAGTGTGGAAAAACGAAGGTATCCTGTCAACTGGTGCAACGTCATCTAGTTCTGGATACCTATGTCATATTCTGTATATTTTCTTGAAGTTGTGGTGTTAATTTGATTTTAATTCAATTGGACAACCCAAGGTTTTTAGCCAAGCACATTCTCAATACCTTACTAAATGGAGATACCTAAATAGTAGCTGAGCCAATTTCTTTGACAAGCTGTGAGGTGTGCAGCCAGGAGCTTTTGCTTAAATTAGTTCTTTGTTAGAATTACAATTGACAGGACTGGGAGAGGTAGCACTGGTGCCTTAAAGGAAGCATACAGCATGCAGGATGATCATTTACCTGTCCAACAAAGCAGAAAAAAAACCCCAACCCTAGAGTGATGAAAAGGTTAGTTTCCTGTCTGACTGGCAAAGCAAATGAGGCATTTGTGCTTTAAAAAAGTCTTTCCAGTCAATCTAAGGTAGCTTCTCTTTGTTGTTGAGAGTTACGGAGTAGGAAAGAAATACAAAGTAACTCTTCAGGATGTTATGCAGTCTCTGCTAAAGCTGGGAATGTACCTTCACTACATGAAATCTAAACCTTTGATCAGGACTCATGATGAGACTTTACTGCCAAGCCACTGTTTCTCTGGTGTCACTATAACTTAGATCTGCATTTTGCCAACAGGAACTAATCAGATATATTGCTTCACACTGCTCTTTTATTAATGTGTGGTATCTAGGGATTCTCATCATTCATTAGAGAGTTATCCAAGTTCAACAAATACTTTGGCAGAATATTTTGGTGCAACAGAGGAAGTCAGCAAGCTATTTGATTATTGATAAAAGAGTACAGTTCACTATGATGGAAAATTGATTTTTGCACGTGTGTATATAAATATACATATACATTTATCCATATGCAGCAGTGTTTATCCATATCCTAAGCTGTGTTGCAATCATTCAGACAAAGAGGAGGTAGGTAGTATGTTTGGGGTTTTTTTTCCCTCCAAATTTTAGAGCAGATAAAATGAGTGGAACAAGGGAAGCTTGTTTGTTATCTTGGGAAAAGTACACATATGTGACTCCTAAACTAGGAGAAAGAGAGGGTCTCTTCTTCCTTGCTGTTTGTTTTCATGCTTTGAGCTTCAATGAGAATTAAAATCATATTTCTTTATGTTAGCTGTGTCTTTAAACTTATCTGAAAACTTATTTTTTATATAATTTAGCTCAAATATAAAATACATCTTTAATTTGGCCTTGAAAGTTTGTCATATCAGTTCATGATAACACAGATATTATACGTCATTTGGCAAGGTGGACTTGCTAAATATAGTTTTTTGAATAGCTAAGTGTTATAGATGAAGGCTTCTGGAAACAATAATTCTTCTCATTGACAAAGTAGCTTGTTTCATTTTAGTCCAACTCTACATAAGAGTAGTGAATTATTAGGTATCTGTATTAGCAATCCATTTGAGATTTAATTGCCTTATGTATGTATAAGTGAAGAAATTTGTTCAATGCATATGATGATAATGCAAATCTAAGTTATATTCCTGATGTAGGAGGTACCATGGTTATTAGTGAGCTTGCTGAATTACTTTTTTTTCTGTAGTGAGCACAGTTTTTTAAATACTACAAATTGAACAGGAGTATTGAATGCTTAACAAGGAACAAGGAACAGTTCTGGATGAAATCATACCTAATAGTAAGCAGGGCACAAAAAGTGTACTAATTCAATTACCCTTGTTCAGGTTTAATTGTTATCTGTTACCCAGATCAAGACAGCATCCATATGAGAAAGGGAGGGAGGGATATTGTGTAATGTACTGTATTTTATTAAAATATTATGTAATCTTCAGATCCCCATATTTCATATGAAAATAACCATGAAATAACTTTAAAATTTGCATATACACTAAGGATGAAAAGCTATCCATAAATGAATTTGTAAATTAGGTCTTTGAGGGTCTTAGTAATTTTGTTGCAGAATTTTCTCTTCTAAAAATATTGGTGCTGCTACCAGGAGGTTTTACAAACTTAAAAATAAAAAAACTGCTTGCATTCTTTGAAACCCTTGAATTTACATTGGACTATTGACCTATGCTCGTATTAGAATTCTAGAATCTCTAACTACAACTTCTTAAATAATTAAGTTCAGTTTAGAAAAGTTTCTGCAACAATATATTTTCCTAGTACAAGTGCTGAGCAATCTTGCATTGTTATAGGATAGAGTAAATGAACAGTTGATTATTTCAATTTTTTTAAAAAGAATGGTAGATAAAACTGAGCTGAACTCAGTTATGTTCCTTAGACTGTGACTTTATTCCTTTTGATTTAATGACTACAGAGAAGATTCAGAATATTATCTGCATTTCAAAACATGTTGAAAGATCAAATATTTTACCTCTATTGCTTCAATTTAAAGTGTTTCAGCATTCAGCCACATAAGAAAACATCATCTCTTGAAGCTGTTGTCTTGGTTTGAAAAAGCTGACAGCTGTCAATAAAGATGTGAATTTTTGTCACTAAAGAATTCCTGACATACACATTCAGCTCTTAAGGCTGCATTTTCAGACCACTTTATCACAGGTATAAAATTTTTATTTTCATTTTTGTTTTGAAACCTCTTTGGAGGATTTTATTGGGTTTTTTTTATGTTAGTGAAAGTACTTTGTATCAACCTATAGACAAAATGCAGTAGTAAATAAGATGGAAAATTGTGGGATTTTATGCTGCAAAATTATCATTTTTGTTGTTGGCCTAGGGCCACTGGGGGATATCTGTGTGCAGACCTGATATTTCCATGGTGAGATAATCCCAGTATCATTCAAATATCTGGAGTCATATACTTTTAATGACTGAACATAAGTTAAAGAATCAGAGCCTGGATGGGATGGATGTTGCAGAAGTAAATATTTTGTTGCTTTTTTGTTAAGGGCAGAATTGTGTGAGATGTTACAGAGCAGTTTCTGGCTGCAAGTTGCAGATGTTGATTCTTCATATAATTCCCTGGGCAGCAATGTCATCCTAACCAGTCTACAGAGGGGGTTTCTGGGATTATTTTTTTTACTGCAAGGTAATATAAGCACAGTGATATGATGAAGGGCTGGGTTTGTGGGAGCTGCTTCCAAGATCCAGCACAACCAGACTGCATCTCCACTGCTTACAGCTGTCATCTTGGCCAGTGGGATTCTCATGAACAAACACACATTATAGTGATCTTGACAATGCACAGCCTTAGGTATGTCAATTTAGTTTGTGGCATTTTGCATCTAAATAAGAAAAAGTCTTTATCATTCCTCTTAGCCTTGGTCCCACGCTGAGTGCAGTAACTGAAGCAACTATTAACTGCAGAATGACTGTAAAAGCCTAAGGACTGACATTTTCATTTTCAGTATTAGTTGATATCTGATTAGCTAATATCCAGTTACACTGTGGAGATAAGTCAAAGTAGATCCAGTAATGATACACAATTATATGTGTAAAAGGATCCCTTCATATTTGGTTTTTTATTTTCATGCAATTAGTTGCTTATTTCCTAAAATCCTCCTGTGTCTCTCAGGGTATTATTCTTGCTTTTTTACATATCATGTTTCTTACAAGTGTTCAATGTTTAACTTTCTTTTCCACTATAGTCATAGCAGTCAGGATATCAGAATTAACTTTGTGTTAAAATTACTTTTTGTTGCTTGACAGGCAATTCTGTAATTGTAGCATTCTTATTGAAGGTTAATTTAAGTGAGAAATCATCTCTTGAACAAGGTTAAGGAACAATTTTAGTTGTTAGCATTACTGGTCTAGTTTCAAGATCTTGTATAATGAGAGGGGGTGGAGCAGAGTGGGGATGTATTCCATTAAAGAGCCTGGGACCAATCACATGGGATTGTGTTTGCAGCACTCCTTGCGCAGGTTTTCCAAATCAAAGTACAGGGGTGATCTTTATATGAGTCATTCCCAAATGTGGCTTCACCTCATTTGCAGCTTTGTAAAACTACATTGTGAATGTCTTGTCCTTCTTCTGTCCTTGGGACAGTATTGAGGGAGCTGGATTCCTTCTACCTGCTGCTATATTGTGATGTCCTGGAGACCAGTTTCAGATCAGGAATTCATGCCACATGTTCATTAATTTGAGGGTATAAGATATAAGGAAAAAATGTTGCTTTTTGTTCAATTGTGTTTTGATGGCTGTGATTATCAATTAAAATATTACATAACAGTAGCTTGACTTGAAGTTAAGTCTAGCTTAATAGAATTCAGAAGTAAATCTGCATGTTTCATGATGGGGCTGTGAAACTGTGTTTGATTTGATTGGCCATGAAAGCTACGTGACAAGTGATATAAATTTAGATATGAAGAAATGCATGCCTAGCCAGGCATGGAAGACACAGAAGATTTTGTTATTTTGTTTTCTGTTTCAAGTTTATGTAGTTCTCTGGCATTTTACTTGGATGCTGCTGTCCTGCCTTCTAATATTAGAAAGAAAATTATTTAAGAAAAATAATTTAAAGAAAAATGTTATTAAAATGTTGTATATTCTTCAGAGGTACTTGTTCCCATTGGAAATTATATTATCTGTGATTAATCAGTAATTCATTGGCCATGTAGTTGTCTCTAATCATTTAGGTATTCCAGCTGAGTTGGAAAGGATGAAAAAACAAAACCAGAATATCCTTCTGCATTTTCTGTATTTACTTTTTATATATTTTTTTAATATTGTTTTTCTTCATGTTAATATCTGGGATGAATGGGTTTTCTTAACCATTAATGTAAAATGCAGTAGCATAACAGCATTTTGAAACTGGTTCTGAAATCATTGATTTAACTTCACTTTCACAGACAGAAATGGCACGAGATATAAGTCCTGAATATTTTTTTCTTTTAAATATACTGAACAGAAATGGATTGAGTATTTTGTTTGTTGGTTATATGTCCTGATCTACTCTGAGGAAAAAGGGTTCACATATTGCTAATGCATGAACAAAGAAATTATTTTGGCGATGCAATTTGTGTGCATAATTAGATGCAAATCACAGGAAAATTTTCTTCTTCTCCTCAATATCTAAATTTTTTGCCTTCTTAATGTAGAGATTGTATAAACAGAAAGTAAATTTATTTTGGGCTGATGCAATTGAAGATATAATAGAATATTTACACCCAAACCCCAGAAGCTAGAAGAGATATGCACAGATTTGCCTGTATAAAGAAGTTTAGATATCTCTATCAAGAACATTTCTGATGTAGACAGTAATAATTCTACTAAGAGGAACAAGAGGTAATTGTCTATGCGATTTTTGTTGACTGGAAATGGATATACGTAATGCAACATTAATGTGTTGCATTTTGATAGCTCCATATAGCCAATATTTGGAGTTTTATCCGCTTAAAATAAAATTTCTTCTCTTGTCATCTTCTGTGTATTTCTTGACTAAATTTTCTCTGTGGAATGATTTTAATAAAATAGAGAAAAAAAGAACAGGCCTTCATGTTGAAAACTACCAAAAAAACGGATAATGTTTGTGATTACTTCCTACAGCTTTGGTAAAGACATACAGTCCCAGAAGATTTAGATTATTACTTGAAGGAAAAATATTGGTACACATAAGTAAATAAGAACGGAGTATGTTGAATTATATAGCACAAGCTTATTGTGCAGAGTGAACAGTTTGAAAAGTACTGAAAACTATTTGAAGATGAGAACAAACATCAAAGGTGCATACAATCTTTTTCATCTTTCCTAGTAATTATTTCTGTGTCTGTATGTGCTAACTGCCTTGTGAAGAGGGTGTTTGGAGAGGTGAATGACTGCCTGTCTCACACAGACATACACACACACCTCACAGCTGAGTCACAGTGCCGGTGAGTCAATATCACTGTGCAGGTAAAAATAGCATTTCCATTGTTCTGGTATTAAACAGTCATTTGCACATTCTGAACAGCATAAAGAAAAGAACTGGAGCAGATATTACCTTTAGCACATTACTTTGTGTGGTGTATGAATGATGTGTAATATCCATTTTAAAATCATAGTGCTGATTCATGGATTTTCTTTAGTTTTGAGTTGATTTGACAACACTGAAAACTCTGGAGTTACTCATGAAGTGAGAAAGGTGGTAGGGCTAAGTAGATGAACAAGGCTTTGACAATATATAATTATTTGAAATTTTCATGTGGGTGAATTAATTTTTTCCCAGTATTTTTTTTATGAATGGAAAGATCTTGAGTTGGTGAAATATACCACTAAAAGCTTCCCTCAAAGGTTTATAAACATGAACAGTTTTAATGTGAGAGATGAAGAGAAGCACTTCACAAACTATTAATTTTTTTCAGTTGTTTTACAAATTTTGAAGTGACGGGGGAACAAACTGATTTATTTTTGATTAAATTTTTCCTTGGATTATATATTGTTACATCTATAATTTATGCTGCTTTTACTTTGCTCTGCTATTTTACTGTACTTTCACACTGTTTCACTATAATAAAGTTCAAGCAATATTGCTGTCTGTGGGTTTTGATGACATCTGAATTTGTTGCATCTGAGTGTGTGCTCAACCCTCATTGGACCTAGAGAGTGAGGTGCAGCAGCTTCAGGAGGTAATGCGCAGCCAGCTGCTCCCAGATAACAGTGCACACAACTTTCTCTGTTTCATTTCATCTTTCTCAGAAGGAGAAAAAGAAATATTTACAAAATTTCTCTCCCTCTTCCCTGCCCCAAGCCATTGCAATATTAAGCAACACTCCCTAAAGTCCACGTGTCCCTGAAAATATTTAGGTCTATCTTATTTTTTCATCTTTGACTTTACAAGCCCTCATGTACCATTCCTGTTATTACCCTATTGTCATCTCTCCCCTTCATTTTTACTTTCTCATATAATGTCAATAGATGTACAGTGGTACTAGTTTTCTGAGGCTTTTCCTGCTGTTATTCTGTGCTAAAAATGGCAGTGAGCATTTTGTGATAAACTCTGATGTCAGGTAACTATGTATTGTCCCATACTTCTTTCTCAATGGGCTTATTTTAAATATATATTTCTTACGTTTTTTGCCTTTAATACAGTAGATTTTCAAGTGAAAGATTTTTTTTTTGTATTTGTATTTGTATAGGCTTTAAAACATTGAAGCATTAATCACAGTTGTTATATCAAGGGTAATCTTATAAAACAGGACCAAATGTGTTTTAAGAGATTCCTGCAGTTTTCTGCAAACAGAATTAGCTACTCCAAAGGCATTTATGCATTTTTCTGGTCTGTTCCTAAGATCTTGCACTGATGAAAAGCACAGAGTCCCTGGGTATAAAACCCCCATAGTCTGTCGCTGAAGAAAGACTCAGAGTGGACCCTGGGCATCCAAAGCCTTGTGCTGTGGAAGAGGAGAGCTGCCTGCTGCCAGTACGGTGGAATGGCAGGAATTACAAGGACGATCTGCTCCTCACCCAGTAACGAATGGGCCCAGAAATGGAGAGGGATGGGGCAAGAGGGAATGCTCTCACCTAAAAGGCTGGAATGTGCTACACCCATGCACGTGTGTGGTGGATGCTCCAGCTGGGTGACTTGTGCAACAGGTTACTCAGCGAGGTTTGGCAGCAGTTTCAAAGTGTGGATTTGTACAGTTTGCCTCTGGTATTTCACAGTTGGCTCTGATACATTAAGTTGTCATCAAACAAAAGTAGTCTCAAGTTATAAATTTCTTCCTCTTTTCATACAACTAGGATACATATTTGGATATTATTTTGTCTTTTATACATTTAGTAAATTTTAGTATATTTTTTGACTACTGCCTTCCATAATGTTACTTATATTTACGAAATAGCGAGAGGTTTCTATCCAGGTAAAATGTGTGCATATTTGAAAATGGCTTAAACTGTTCTCTTCAGGGAATCTTGTATATAAATTTTTACATATATATATATATGACTATTTGATATTTGTTCATTAAAAGCAGTAAATGGAGATTTTAACAGACAGGAAATTATTACTTGGCTTATCTAGGCTAAAGGAAATAGAAACATCCCAAATTAAAGGACAAAATATGAAATTACATAGAGAAGCTACATTTGAGAATTAGACATTATGAAAGTACACATACTGTCTTTAAAGAATGGCTTTTTTCTCTTTATATATCTCTGGTTCTATGATTTAGCATAGCATAAAGCCTTTGGAACAAGTTAAAATATATTGATTCATACCTGTTGAACAACTTATATGCAATTTTTAATTGTTTTTTTCTGTATAGATATTTAAAATCTATATGCCTCACTTTGTTTTCTATCCAGGTCCTTTTTGCTATAAGCTGGTAGTACTTAGGAGAAAATAAAACGTCTGGTTACTGAGTCAATGCCTGTTTGTCTTCTCTCAGCCAGTGGTTGCCACATTCTCTGTCTCTTCAGAAGGCAATAGGAAGGGTTCCATGGGCTGCATTCATGAAGCTAGGCAGGGTAGTGCCAGAAACTTGAGCACACTTACTGAAGAGTTTTTTTTTTTGTGGAACTGGGCATTGTTTTAAGTGCTCTGGTGGTGGAACAAGAGGCTGGCCTTTTATAACTCAAGAGCAATGACCATCACTTAAGAAGCATCACACAAAGTAAAATATATTGAGAGAAAATTCAACTCTATTTTTTTTCTAATTCTACACTCTTTGGTGGATGTCTTTATTTATTCTTGTTAGGTATTTGAGTGATGTACAATGAATTGGTGTTGCAGGCAGGAGCATTTCTGTTGTCAGAAGTATGTCCAAAAAATTGGAATAAACCTATGATGATGGAAGGAATGGGACTGAATATATTTTTTTGGTTTTTTTGGTTTTTTTGGTATTGGTTTTCCTATTACTGAGAGTGCTCCTCAGTAATCTGATAGGTTACAAGCAGGAATTGTGAATATAGGTTTATATTGTAACATTGTAACCGGCTCTGAATAAAAACATGGAACTCTGCAAGGAACTAACTGTTTAACATTTCCTGCTAATCAGATGGTTTGTCTACATTTAATAGGTCAAGTAGCAACTGAGAAAACTCAGAAGTTGAATTAACCTTTCACAGGTTTTCTGGCAGTCTGTGTTGTTTTACTTGACCTAAACTCTGTTTGGCCTACAGTCTTTAATTTTCAGGAGTGTTTCTCACAAATAGAACATTCTTTTTGCTTTTTTGATATAGTTTAGTATCATAACCTTTTTTTTTCTTTCTTGTAGGATGCTTTGAGTGTTGCATCAAATGCCTGGGAGGCATTCCCTACGCATCTCTGATTGCCACCATCCTGCTCTACGCTGGAGTTGCACTGTTCTGTGGCTGCGGACATGAAGCACTTTCAGGAACCGTCAACATTCTGCAAACCTACTTTGAGATGACAAGATCTGCAGGAGATGTTATCGATGCCTTTACCCTGTGAGTTCTCTGCTCTTTTTCTTGTTTCCTCTTCAAACTGCTGAAAAGATCCACAAGGGATATAAATTTGACTTGAGAAATTGTTTTTTAGTGAAAATAATAGAAAAAATGGTTTGGATCGTCTTAGCCTATGAAGTTTTGGCCAAGATGATATTTTTATATTTACAAGCAATTTGCAATATTATTAAATATCCCACAGTTTTAATTAATTTATTACTAAAATTTGCAACATATAATATTGATAAATATGTTCCATGCATCCTTGCATTTAAGAAAACAAACAAACAAATAAACAAAGCCCAAGGTCCAAAAAACTTTAAACAGACAAAGTAGACTTGTGCAACAAGTAACAGATCTGGGAATAAGCACTGTAAAGAAGTAACCAAGGAGTTGTGCAGAACCCTGGGACTTGAAATGTCAAAATTCTATTGCCTCTGGTTTTTCTGGAATTAATCTGTTTTGAAGGTTTCATGCTTTGCCATTCCTGAAAATCTATTTCTGGAAGACCTTTGTTTTGCTGAGCATCAACTTCTCTTTGTTAAATTTATTGCATTAAAAAATAGTTTACTGTATGCTGAAATTAAATGAAATGTTTTCTTATATCTTTAAAATTATCTCTTTAAAACATGATTTTCTTAGATATTTGAAATTAAAATTCTTACCTGGCTGCTAATGGTTGCAACTAAAGTTGAAGAAGCCTATCCTTAAATTTGTAATTATTTTCTTTCATGAATATTTTTCATAAAAGTGAGGTGATTTGGTCATCACAAACATTGACCTCTTCTGGTAGATAGTTCCACAATAAAAATCTCAGGGCTTAGCAGTGATCAAAAAACAAACCAAATACCAACGAGTGGAAAAGTCAAAGTGGAACAGAGAACATGCTCATGCCATTGTAGAAGTCCATCTTTCATTTATATCCTTAATGCTGTACACAGCGCTGGTGCCTCAAAGAACACAAAGAAAGGATGATTATAGAACAGGAAATAGATGGCTAAAAATTGAGTATAGGGGGATTCTTCAGTCTAGAAAGGAGGTGATTAAGAGCTTTTGTACGAGTGGTCTGTAAATTCACAGTATTATGAATAAGACATGCAAGATTAGATTGTCTTTCCATTCCAGGGCAAAAGTTTGTGGTATCAGAGGAAATTAGTAGGCACCAGATTGAGCAGAGCAAGTTCCTCAATTTCTTCATAGCAAAACTATAAACCTATTTGCACATTATGGATGCCAGAAGTTTTTATGGCTTCAAGGGAAGACTGGATAATCTTGGAAAACAAATCCATTGATTGTTTCTAATGACACAGAGATTTATCCAGCGGAGGAAGTCACAAAGGCTAGACTAGTGTTGGAGGTTATCCTGTTGACTTACATGCTATCACTCTTTCCTTATATTCATTCTTTGACATAGAAAAATGAAGAAGATATGTATATATGATCTGACTGGGTACCAATGTTTGCATGAGAGCTAGAAATGGAATCTGAAATTTCTTAACTCCTCTTGGGTTACGTTATCAACATCCTTTCCAAAGCTTCTCTCCAAATTTTAGGTGCACTCACTGTGGGATTAGTAGCCAGAAGGGAGCGTGGACCAAATAAATATGTCACTGCTATGCCAAATTAAAATTTCTTCTTTGGATCAAGGAATTTTTATGTCCTTGTACAATAATATGTTGGGTTGAGGGGAAGATGTATCTTCTCCTTTGCCTTTTTGGATTGTCATTTAGAATAATGAGTCTGACTTGACTTGGTGGCTAAGGTTCATTGTTATCCTGAATGAAAGATCAGTCATTTTATTAGGCTCTAACTTATTTTATTAGTCCCTAGGAAGCTATTAGTGCAGAACAACCACAAATCAATGCTTTCTCTTCATAGCACATTTTCCAGCTTCTCTCTGTCACATACTAAAGTAAAAGTATCAGTCAGGGAATATAGTCCAAATGCACATAATTCATTGTAAAAGAACATGGAATTGTAAAGGTATTTTTTTTTCCCTGGCATTTGTTTTTCTTAGCTAGTAACTTTTGGATCTGTTTGCTATCTTTGTTTACTTAAAAAGATAGTAAACCCAGTTCTTTCTTGGGCAGGCCTACTATAATGAAATCTGATTTTATTCAGTTGTGGAAGGTATAACTAAACCTATGTCTTAAAGGCAGGAGGAGCACATATTTTGACTAAAAGCAGATAAGCTATTGCTTTGAACTGGGTAAACTGTGTTACTTGCAGAGAAATTTGCACATGCTAATTTTCTACCTGTTTAAGTAGATATTACACTGCTTTAAAAAAATATGTAGGGAGAATAAATCCTTGATATTTTCTCACAAGTATTGATTAACTGTTAGCAGTACAAAAGCTCTATAGTAATTATACTTTTGAAAGACCAAAAACCAGAAAGAATATGTAAGTAGAAATGAATGCGCTAGTGCCTACATTCTTAAAACATTACATATTGAAGTGGATATAAAACCTAGATTTTTTTTATTTTTCTGATTACAAATGGCAAGAACTAAAAAAAAAAATCTAGCAGCATGCCCTACTCAACTGTACTTTTTAAAAGGTTATTTAACACATTTGTGCTCTTAATGCTTCTAGTGCTGTGAAGTGTCTCAGGCTGGTCTGGAGTCTGTCCTGTGACAAATGTCCTGTGTAGATGCTGCAGTGGAGTAAAGTGTACTAGATTCCGTTTAATCATGCTTATGGTTTCTGTCTATAGTTTTATTAGTGTGCTGGATTTCAAATGTCATTCAGCATAAAAATCAATCCCTATCTGGGAGCTGTTTATGTGGGTGGCAGGAGATAAAGGCTGTTTTAACTGTGTCCACAAGTGTTTGTTCTGAATGCAAAAAACACAACTCATAAGCCACTCTGTATCTTTCATCTCTGTCAATGGGGCTACTGGCTGTAATTTAGAAGAAGCAGCAGACCCCTGTATAGAAAGTAGGACATAATGAGGGCACAAACACTCTCTGAAACACTCTCTAAATGCCTAACATGAAAGCCAAAATACCTAGATCCAGCACCGCTATTCAGAAATGCCCATATAAATGACCCTGAGGGCATCAACAGCCCTGACTGTCCCTGCCTGGCCTCTACTAGGGCCACCCTTCAGCCTTCCCGTGGTCCAGGACCACATTTCAGTGAAGCCAGAGGGCTTCAGACCCTCACCACTGACTCTCCTGACCACGGGCTTGGGGATGCTCTGCGCTGCCCACACTCCACATGGTGCCTGGCTCTTGGGGAGAGATTAATGGATTAACAACCTGCAATAGGCAGCAAAGTTCCCTTGGAGCATACAGCCCTCGGGGATTCAGCCAAGAGCAACAGCCCTGTGCTATCAGAGAGGTGATCTGAGAGCTGGTCTTGCAGACTGGCCCCTCTTTCCATCTCCTTGGACTACTGTCTGAATTCAGAGTGTATGCCAGCTGCAGATCATATCTGCTGTGGAAATATTGACAAGTAGTAAATACTTGTAATTTTAAAATTACAAGCAACTTTTGCAGCTGTCATTTAAATTCTATTAATGCCACTCAGTTACATAAATTTTCTCAAATTTATGTTTTTCTTTCCAAGTTAAAACACAGAATGATCATGGCCAATAATTCCCACTTTATGGAGGCAATCTAGAGAAAAGCTGGTAAGGTAGAGAGAGTGATTTTTTGCTTGTTTGTTTTCAGGGGTAAAATACAAAGTTCAGCCTGTAAATAAGATGCAAAACCCAAAAATTTCTAAAAACCCCCCAAACGATTATTTTTTTAAAAAGGATTTTGTCTCAAAGCACTGGATTATCACCTGACTTTAGTTTCTTCAAGGGAGAAAGGTAAAATAGTTACTCTAAATACTTGAAAGCTAATATAAATCAAATGTGTTAAAATTAATGAGAACACATGCTGTATAGAGAGTGATGCCTGTGAGAGGCTACCTGGAACAGAGGCTAGACAATCCTAAAGGAATAAAGTAAGTATTTATTAAAAGGCCTCCTAAGGATACACCTTAGGCAGTACAAGAACCTGGCCATGGCTCTATCCAAGATGGATCCAAGATGGACCCAAGACAGATGACCAGTCATGAGTTTTCACCCTTTTATAAGCTTTAGTCCATTTACACATTGGGGTTAATTGTCCAATTACAGCTTCAGGTTATGCAGTCCCATCCTCCCAGATTGCTCTCCTCAATTCCCTGTTGTTTACAGATTTTGGGCCTGAAGCTGCAATGGTGTCCTTGGTTCTCAGGCTGGAAAAGGGTTGTTTTGTCTAACTAAACTGTGAAGAGAACTTGCTAACAATTTATATGAAGTTCAGAGTCACACACTAAGGCAGAATCTAAAAAATATGAAAGCTAAAATTTAAGGCATCAACAGGTATTCCTTATAGAGAGAAGATATCTTCAAAAATCATATAGCTGATGGTAGACTCTTCTCTCTTTAGACAGTAATTTTTAAATGCATGAACTTTTAATAAACTGGATGGTTATAAAAACATTTGGAATTTTCAATGCATGACCTTTTCATTGGGACTAACCTCTAATTATATTGCTTTCTGAATGAGTTTTGGGAAGCTTCATTCCCTATAGTTCCAGACTTTTTCACTATCCACATTATCACTGTTCTAATGGTAGCTATTCTCCTCCACCCGCTCCCCCACCAAGTGAAGGGATGCCTGTTTGGGAATTTGCAGAAGTTATAAGCTTTTTTGGGGGACATGGATTATTTCAGTAACTATAGAGTAGTTATGTTACTCCTTTGTGATCCAAAGGAAGCCTAAGAAAATACATATGATAATTTAAATTATCCTGAAAACTGCTTTTACAGTATTTAACTGCAAGAGGTGAATGATTTATGTTGCTGACTTTGTCAATTTAACAGCTCTGTAGGTTTCACTAAAACTGAGCAATCTGCTTGAGGTAGATGTTGAATTCAGTTATTCTCCTAATACCTTAATATAATGCAGCAAACACAATCTGCAAAGTACCAGGTATAATTAGATTTTCTTACTTAATCACTGATTTTGAGAAGATTACAAAGTCAGCAGAGACAGACATATGATCATCAAGCATGCATTGCATGAGCTGGATTTTTATATTTTTCTGGAGTTTGGAACAAATTCCAAAAGAAGATTTTAGAAAATCAGCAGCACAAGGTATGTTTTGTGTATATCCCAACAGCATCCTTTTCCAGCTCTTTCTCTTTAGTATGCAAGGCCAGTTAGTGCCATCTGTCACATGTTTGTGATATATAGGCCATGGAGCAAGGGAATCATTCTCTTAGAGTGGAAAATGAAGAAATCTCCCTGATCGTAACATTAAACCCATTTTCTTTCTACAGACAAAGCTAATTCAGGTCGTTGTAAATTCACTTCCTTTAAAGGCGTGAAACCAAATAGTAAACTAAATGAAGTTGCAATCTGTTAGTCTGTTGTCACTTTGTTCTCTACGGAAAGTTTCATAGACACTATATTGGTGCCACCTTCCTAGGTCTAAACATTTCCTTCCTTTCCAAATGTGAAACCTGTGTTTCAGGTATTGCTGTGGCCAAGTTTGATGCTTGCTGATGACTTTTCTGTTAGTGTATAGCCAGGGTTTATTAAGATGGTATTGTTTTATAATATAAATATGCATGTACAGCTGTTTTCTTTTGAGTAAAACAAAAGAAAAAAGGAGAAGAATCTTTTATATCTCTCCTCTTAGTGATAAAAACAATGTTTGGAGAAGTAGATAAATGGATGTTATGATTTTCTGTCTTTTTTGTTGCTGTTGTTGTTGTTGTTGACTTTGCTGCTATCACAGTTAAATGCTGGTAGCACTAAAATATTACTGTTGTCATCAATATTTCTACACTTATAGTAATGGAATATTGTGAAAGTTATTACAATGTGACCCTCAGTAGAGGACAGCTAATATAAAATGTGATATTTATAAATATTTGCATTAGACTGTGTAATAATTCTGTTTAAGGCATCTCCTTAATACACAATAGTAGTAATCTGGTTTTCCCTACACAGTTTTGATCTCTTAGAAAAGCTTGGTATTCTTTAAATTTGAGTATACATTTGTTTTAAATACTATTTGTATTATGGAAAGCAAAACATATAAGGCTCTGTATCACATAATTGCTAACTTATGCAGGCCTGTGCCAGAGCATATTTGGAAACAGCAACTGACATTGTGTAGAAGAATGAAGTTATCTCTGCAAGGAACATCCAACCTTGACCTACGTGTCTTCTTTGGGTTTTATAATTTGGCAGGAACCACCAGAGATAGCACAATGTCATTGAAGATGCAGTTTACTTAAGGAGAACAGTTTTTATTTCATTGGAATAATCGAGTCACATATAAATAGCAACACTGGACAAATACAGCATATTAAATATTAGATGTAGAGCATAGATTTTAGATCTGGTATCATGGGCAGATGCATCAAATCTGGCAAAAAATATCAGCACCTGAGAACTTGACCTTTACAAGATTATACAGTGCTGAAAAGTCACATATGCCACCTATTCAGCTATATTATGTAGTCCAGTCTTTTGTATTCTGTTAAAGGCAATACCAGTGAGAACTTATGTAAATTAAATTTAGGGTTTGGGAATTATCTGCAAAGACATAGTCCTCAATTTATGAAATTAAATAAGGAAATTCAGAGCACCACATGAGAATACCAGTGGAATAATCTGGAAAATTCATAGCAGTGCATGTGAATACCAGCAGAGTGATCTCACATAAAGAATTTATTGGTCTTATTCTGTGCAAATAGAGTCTCCTACTTTTCAAGCAGACATCTGTATTATTTAGTACTGTGTTAAGTAGCTCTCCTTCTTGGTTGACTGGAATCTTAGATTAGCTATAATGACATCATGTCTTATGATTTTCCCTTTCTCAATAGGTGGGTCATTTCCATAGAAATGTCTTTTTCTTTTTTAGCTGCCTTTATTTCCCTTTAGTCTTAGTTCACTTTATAAACAGATAAAATGGAAAGCGTATATTTATATGTGATATTCATATTGCTAAATATGCTTTATGTGCCATATAAAACTAACTCTCGGTTCCACAGAATATCTGGAAAGGGTAAATTTGCTGTTGTGATCCCAATCTGGACATACAGTAACAAATTGCCAGTCTTACACTGTCAGTATGTACTTTGTATGGCTCTAAGTTTATAGCTGTACTAATGAAACACTCACAAATGCTGCAACATGCTTTTGCCATATTGTTTTGCACTTTATTGCTATAGAAGGTTACCTGGAAATTCAGTATCTATAGTGTGAAACAACCACCATGTAATTCCACCAGAAGTCATCACAGCGCTCTGCTCTAGTTCCAGTGGGGCTTTTGCCTTCTTCAAACAAAGAAGACTCCTGATCTCTTCTGTAATTAGCATCTCTAAAAAAAGTTTCTAAAAGAGGAGTTTTAGACAGAACAAAATTAGGTTATTAAAAAAACCCCCAAGCAATGTTGAGGAGAAGCCTTGTCCGTTGGTTGTAGTAAAAATTCAGTGTTTTGGACTCAAAGATTTCATGATTACTACATTTCTTATGCTGGAGCTTTTCCTATTTCAAGAAAGTTATAAGCTTCACAGAGCAGAGGTATGTTTTGTGCTCTTTTTCCATTAGTTTGAGGATTCTATATGGCTTTTTAGATGTTCTGCAAGAAATCACTACTCAACTGTTCCATTCCTAGGAAGGAAACAACAAACTTTTAGAGGATGATGATGTAGGGTTCCATTTTACATGCCTGTAGAGAGTTGTGCGTCACAAATTAAAACCAGTGGGTACTTATGTCACATCAGCTTTGTTTCAGAGCAGGACAAGACAATCTGGTCCTTGCAGAATGTGAATGTAACTTGCATATTGTAGTATGATGATCTCTTCTTTATATAATACCAACAATCTTGCTTTGGTTTTGAGCAAATGGTTTGTGTGATTACACACACAATTTCTTCCAGAAATATATAATCCTGATCTCTGTTTTCTTTCTATTGTATTTTGTTTCTACTTTATTAAAAAATACTTTTTTGGTCTTTTTTGTTCTTATCCCTTCTCTACTGTTAGTCCTTTCTCTTATCATTTCGTGAGAAACTTTAGTTGAGCATTCTATACACCATTTTTATTTTCTTCCCACCTGAAATTCAGAAGTTCGACTTCTTACTAACCTTATCTAGAAAAAATTCCTCACGGACTTATGCTGACATTTTGTTAGTAATTTCATTTCTTCCCTTCAAAGTGAGAATATTTCAGTTTCTCTTACCTCATTTGGGCTGTTACTTGGGAGTTTTTGCCTTACTTTGCAGACAGTACATGACTATTAATAAATTCTTTCTCCCTCTTTGTTTTCTCTCTGAAGTTTGTCTTTGCTTGTCTCCTCCTTTTCCTAACAATTTCTCTCTGTTCCATGTTACCACCTATCTTCTTTGCTCAACCTGTTTAAGTGAATAGTATAATGAACTGACACCAAGAAATTGTTCCCAACTGGTTTGCAGGAGAGCCTGAACACAATTTTCAAAAGTTCCACAGGGCTTGGTTTCTGGATAGCCTAAACAGACCTTTTTGCTTGCAAACATCCCCTTATATCTTGTCTGTCTTCTAAAAAGACATTTGCAAAACTTTTTCTACAAGCTTGAGACAGCTTGAGGGGGGAGGCTGCTGTCTCAGTGTCCTGACACCCTCTCAGGACCAGTCCCTTGGGGGGCAAGAGGATCAGCATGAGGCCAGCATTGCTGGTTTACAGAGTCAGAGATCATCGTGTGTTCCAGATGTAAACATCAAGTATTCAAAATTCCCTGTAACTGAAAGAGAAAAAAGTCTAAAAAAACCAAACAACCTCCCCAAACAGGAGAAGCCCTTCTACCCCAATAGTAACATTTCCATGTATTTCTCATCCTTCTAAAATTTCTATGCAGGCTCAAAAAAACCAACAACAAAAAACAAAACAAACAAACAAAAACAAAAAACCAAAAAAAAAAAAACACCAAAAAATACAAACTAAAAAATAGGACACTTTTTCATTAGATATTGTATTATGGTCATCTTATTAACATTTCATTACTTTGATTGCTTTGGTATTTTATTTTTCTTGTTATGTTTGTGGGTTTTTTAGCTTGGAAATAGATGTAATTGCCTGAGACTACTTGCATTCGGAGAATTTACTGGCAATCGTGTTCTATTTAACATTTGTAATATCTTAATGTCATTGTATATATTGGAGAAGTTACATTCTAAATTCAGGAATAGAAATGTGAGACAATTGTAAATTCAGGAAAACTGGTCCCATAGTAATATCTAGTATTCTGGTGGGTAGGCCAATGAAAACCTCCAGAATATTAGGCTTTTGTCACTTATTCAGGCTGAAGTGCACATGTAATTTATTTGAATATAATGGTTTTCTGGGCAGCATGAAAATCATGTCACAGGGCAAACTAGTGTGAACTTTAGCTGTTAAATGCAACTAAATGTCTGTACTGCATTCCTATATTAAACACATTAAAAAAAAATTAAAATGTCCCTAGCAAGTATGTAGATTGTTCCAAAACAGTATTAACACAGTTTTCACAAAAACCCGCTGAACACAGACATGATCATTCAACAAATTATTTTATTTCTTGTCTGATTTAATACAATTTTTAATACTTAAATTTGCCAAAACACCATGAAAATACACAGTGGGAAATCTGCAATATTGATCTGACTCACTAAGAATATTTTCACTCACCTCTGACTTATCTCTGCTGAGATAGTCTACTTGGCACTCAGTTTCAACCTGTTCAATGAGAAGTTAGCATTGATGGCTTCCCTGAATATCTTCTGCCAGAAGAAGAAAGCTTTTTCTCTAGAGATATTTTAAATATGCTATGCTTCTTGTTGGATAGAATACAGATTCTGACTAATGAATTAAGGAGTTTATTTAATATAGAACAATCAATCACCTAGAAGCAGAGAAAGAACTAAAAATTGAAGGATCAGCTTGATTTAAATCACAATTTAAAAACAATAATGTTTTTTTACATTTTTGAACATAGCATTGTGAGGAAAGGCAGATCCAGAATCCATGAGGAATCTACCAGATTAAGAGAGTATGCAAAATATGGTTTAGATTATTCTGTATTTTCATAAAATAGCTTTTACTAACTTCAATATGTTTTTCATAATTGTTTTATGTTTAAATAATCATTCAGCTTATTCTATTCAGGCGCCTAGATCAGAGTAGCTTTAGTCTTCACACAATTTTTCTAATCCTGTCAGAAGAACGAAATTTTATCTTTATCATTTTGTCTCCTTTCTTTGCTCATTACCCACCTCTCCCCTTCCATTCCATCTTACACAAGTGTAAGCCCTTGTTCTTTTTCTTTTTCCTTACCCACACTGCCCATTGGCTCATGTTCATCATCCCTTCTGCTGTTCCCTTCTACCTCCCTGGTTGCTCTCATGCTCTGTCTGCAGCATTTGAGAATTTGCTGAAGCACAGATGGCAATTAATCTCTGTGAGTTCATCCACAAAGAATCACACTTTATTTTAAAGAAAGGCAATCCCCATTTTATAAGGTCTATCTTTTATCTATTATAACTTAATTAGAAAATAAGTTTATGTGAACTGTATTAGGTGCTACAGAATAACAATAGCAATGTTATCTTCAAAACTATATATATATAAAGTTATTGCTGGACTACATTTTCTTTAAATACAGCAGACACTAAATGTTGCTATACTGCAATACCATTCTATCTGGCTTTTAAAGAGGTAGTTGAGTGATTGTTTCACAATTTTAATTTATCTTTTTACTCTTTGCTTTATAGGACATCCTTTTCCCTTAGAATAAGTCTGTCTATTTCATCCCATGTAGTGTGATGAATAGGGATTTTATGACCTCTCTGTAATGAGAGGATGAGGAAGAAACAGATTTCTATATTTGGCTTGTGTTGGGCTATATATATTTTTTCCTTTTGTGAAAGGAAAGCTTAAGTGAAAGTTATTCCTGTAGATGCACATAAGGCTAAAGAAAAAGCAGAGATCTCTTAGTACACTTTTGACACAAGCAGCTCAGTGGGAGACCCAGCACAGATGGCTTAAAGGGCTGTTGTAAGGACTGAAATAGTCTCTGGACTTCTCCAAAGTCCTAATCTCTTTAGGGCAATGAGAGCTTGTAACTGAGCACATAAAGGTCTGAGAGGAGCTGCTGCTGGCAGAACTCCCAGACTTCAACCACTGGTGAAGGTCACAGTTGTTTAAAATATATAATATAGGAATTGGAAGAGTTTTTACAGAATAGTCATAAAGTTGCTATTTGTTTTTGTAACCTTTATTTTAATCACTAATGATAAGATAGGCTTAAAACACAGTTTTGCTGTTAAAAAGAGTGTTACAATGGCTGAATTACTGTCAAATCAGGGAAATAGGACTTTTCCATTAGATAAATGTAATCAGAATTATATATATTAAAATAAATTTCATCTGCATCATCTCATACCATCTAGTGTTAAATTTGTTTCATGCTTTTGAGTTGATCAAGTATCTATTCCATACAGAAATTGACTTACTCTAGTTTTCACTTGAGTATGAAAACAAAAAGCAATGTAAAGAAATAAGGCTGGAAGTGCTTTGGTATTAGAATGTAGGGAAAAACAACATGCCTCATTTCCAGACACATTCATTTAGTAATTCTCCCATCCCCAATTATGTCAGAAGTTTAACTGCATTTTTATTGCATTTTTATTTTTAATGTAGACCTGAACCTGACTTTGAATCTTTTGAAAACCATTCAAGCTCAAAGATATTTTAACAGGTTTTTGAGCTTTTTTTATTGTATTATAAATGTAAAATATGTATTGTGAGTTGTCGTTTGAGTGGCAATGGAAAGCATGCTCCTAAGGACTTATTAAATATCCTTTTTCATACCAATAAAAAATATAAATTACTGTCTTGAGAAAACATCCAGTGTGGGTAAAGGCATGTAAAAATTCATCTGGCAGATCCTAATGGCTCTCAGCCTTATTTTTTGTCTTTTGCTGTTACAAGGTGTCGTTGTCTTGACCTAGAGAATAAGATTGGAATTTAGTACCATCTTAAATCTGCATATTACCATTTTATAAAAGTTGCTCCTGCCCTGTCACATCAAGAAACTGAAAATATACTGTGGCTAGCATTTCAGAGAAGTTCTAGTAGTAAGCTTTGAAATCTGCTGATCTAAGGCTATGGTCGATAGGAATGTTACAAAGTTTAGACAACAGAGCAGAGAGGTGCTAGCGAAAATCTTTTCACAAATGCTGGCCATGAGAGAATGTTTAGGAGGCACAGTCTCCTTGAGCCAATGCTGAATTTATACTCAGTGCTGAGCAGAACAACCCCACAACTCAGGTAATCTCTGTAGTGAATTGAACTCTGCATGCCACACTGCAAGCCATCCCTCTGCTTCGGCTGTGTGTCTGTGAAAATATGTTTTAAAGCCTCATTATAGAAGAATTACAGATGATCTGGCCTCATTACTTCTGGAATAATATGTTTCTAGTTCGAAGTAAGGAATCTCTCTTGATGACTTTGTTATTCTGTATCAAATGCTGTGTCCACTGGAGAGCAAGTGGGAGAATAACAAGGAGAAGTTAGCACAGACTGGCATTGCCATTGAGAAAATACTTGTATGTGCAGGAAGTTTTATTGAAGATTGTAACTAAATAACTTCTATAACCTAAGTGCTGGATGGAATGTATGACTTAGGAGATGCGTGAGATTTTTGCTTCCTTTTCATTTTCTTTTTTTTCTTTTCCACTTCATTTAGAAGAAAAAAATTGAAAAGTAACTGACTTTTAAATTGATGTGACAATTTTGCTGTATCACCTAAACAGATCCATTTTCACAATTAATTAGATTAAATGACCCAGTGTTTCTTGTATCAATGCTACTTTATTTCAAAGTTAATTCCTGTCCTCAGCTTTACCTGTCCTTATGGCACATCAGCACTTACACTGACTCCAGTCAGTCATAAAGTTTGAGACTCAGGGGGCCTGATTATCTCACACTGAAATTTCAGAGTCAGCTTTAAATATTTATGCAGATAATTAATTTTTGCTGTTCCTATACAGGATTGACATCTTCAAGTACGTGATATATGGTGTAGCAGCTGCATTCTTTGTATATGGCATTCTGCTGATGGTGGAGGGATTCTTTACAACTGGTGCCATCAAGGATCTCTATGGAGATTTCAAAATCACCACTTGTGGCAGATGTGTGAGTGCCTGGGTAAGTGGCTAAGAAAGCTTTTACGACAAATTCAATATGCTTTGTATATTATTTTTAGTGCCTTGTGATGTTTATTTTTTGGTTTTGTTTTTCTTTAATGTTTTGTGATACCTCAGTTCAGTATTTAAAATTTACAGCAATGGAGAACAGAGTTATAAATATTCTCTGTACTGGTTAAACACTAAGTAATTCTTGCTACTCAGGAGCAATGAATTGCACCATCTGAATGAGAAAGCTCATTACCTCAGCAACATAAGCTGTACTGAACAGGACTAAAACTGTAAGGCCTCCAGCTCTACTGGGAATGAAATATTTCCCTTGCTAATATTTTCAGTTATTTTAGGAATCTTGCCTGTTCCTCCTTGTAACAAGCTGAGACCTGTCATCAGGTTCTAGTTTGTTTCTAAATGGCAAACAGCTCATTATTTACTCCTGTGTTAATGTCTTATTTGGAGAGACCATTCACTTATGATCCTGGAAAACCTAGGTTCAAAAAATTCTGGTTTGTACTAGGACTTAAATGGAATTTTATCATGCTAAAATTGCTGACTGTTTCAACTGGGATTATTTCAACATTTTTATTCTGTGTCAGGTAAGTAATTTTTTTAGGTATTTGACTGTTCTAAGCTAAGAGGCAGGTATACTTGGTAGCTTGGAGTTGGATTTTCCTGAAAACACAATCTGCATCATAACCTAATATTTTGTGATGAATACTAAATAAATAAATACAGCCAAATAGATCTGGGTGTTAAAGCACACTTAATTTTTATGCTATATCAATGAAAAATAATATATAAATAAGTAGGCAGGGTTGGTTTTCCCACTGTTCTTTACTACAACTGTCAACTCTTAGCTAAGTGGAATACAGTCTAAACAAATATAAGCAATAGATACTTCCAGTCACACAAAGACTATTAAAACTAGTATTTTGGATATCCTGACATTTAAAGTTGAGCTGCACACAGATTATCTGCATCTTGTAACTTGGGGAATGCAGTGTGTATGTAATCTCTACGTAGATGTAACCTGCTCCACAGTAATTCTGTGGTTTTGTCTCTTTTTCTTTCGTTCTTGTCACTAAGATTGCTTTAAAACCTTTATATATATATATATATATATATACACACATA
>VXBI01004490.1:611994-632274 GCA_013397375.1 Toxostoma redivivum
GTATATATATATATATATACACACATATGTAAAAGACTGAGAACATTTTAAATAAAGAGCAGTCATTGCTTATGCCAACACTGCTTTAATCTTCTGGAAAGAAGTCTCTAATCTATATTCACTGAAGACCTACTAAGTTAGTTCCAATTCTGTGCAGAATAGCAAGATTTTCAGAACACTATTTTTCTTCACAGCTCCCATGAATGCCTGTCCTCAATATTGCAGCAGAGCAGTGCTACATCCTCTCACAATTTTTATAACTGTCATTCTCTAGTACGTGTCCAGCAGAAATGTATAGTTAAGCAGCTATTCTATGGTTAATATAATTGTTATTATTAGTAATTCATTACACTATTTCCTTCAACATTTTACTTTCCTTATCCGTGATTTGCAATGTTTGTGTTTTACTTTGAGAAGCCCTGGGTTGGTACACATCATGCAGCTAAGATTAAGGCTGTATACTGTTTATGATCACAATTAGAATAATCCATCAATTAGTTTAATGCCTTGTTGGCATTATTCTTGAAGTCAGTAGAAGTTTTTTCTTTTTCCTGGTGAAAAAAACCCACGAACCTGCTGTTTAATTGCTTGTCTCATTTTAATGATGTGTCAGTAAGATTGCTATACAAATGTCTGGAGTTATTTGGATTATTATTCTGGATTTAATGTCTATGCTCTGGAGAGTATATATATCAATTAAAACTTAATATCCCCTTGACTAGGTTGATTTTCATTGTCTCATACTTCAAATTCTTAAGGGAAAATTATGATCTTGGATTAAAAAAATTATATATTTGGAATGAGAAAATATTTCAATCTAAGAGAGACATGTTTAGAATTTATTCAGTTCCTTAACTATACAATGATATAAAGGAATAAGACCTAAGAACAACAAAAAGAATAGTAGAGAGGTAAATGAAACAAAATCAGTATTGTGTGTCAAGGCCAGATTGTTCAGTTGCTAAACATGTGCTGTAATAAATTTTGTGTATAGTTGCCAAAATGAGATCATACCATTGAAAGGGGTTGGCAGATACTACAAGTTGCAAGAAAGCTTCCTCGTATACAGTTTAGAGCTCGTAATTTTGTAAATATTAAAATCTAAACTGTCAAAGATAAAACCAGTGGTTTCTTTTACCAGTGCCTTAATACTAACAGAAATATACACACAGGATATTTGTTGTTTTGAAAAATTAAAATTATAAAAATGGCTCCCCATCAAAAACACCTCTGTAAAAACTCCGGTTGTGACTATGATTTCACATCAAATTTGTTGATGTCTTTCTAAATAGAAGTTTAGCTTGTTAAAGACTGATAATGAAGTCCTTCAGCTTTACCATTGCCATCAGTTGTTTGCCATTAATATTTTGCATGAGCAAATTTGTTTTGTCTAAAACTGAACCTATTATGAAAATAGAGGAAAAAATCAATAAAAAAATTTCAAGAGAGAAAAAATTATTTTAACTTTGTATGGATAAGCTTTATTCTTATATATAGAAATATGAAAAGTAAGATTTTTTTTTCTTTTTTAAGAAATATTTTTGTAAAACAGGCTTTTAAGAACACCAGTAACCAACATCTGAAGGAACTTTTCATGTGCCCTTCCTGGCCTCCATCCTTAGCTGCAAATAGCTCACTTTCTAGCTCTGAATGGTCAAAAGGAATTTTTTTGCCTGAAGTAATGGAAAAAGAAATAGCTCAGCCTAACCTTTGCAGTGACTGTATAGTTGACTTATCAGCTGATACGAGCATTCAAAGGCTTAGCATCCAAGTCACATCAGTGCTGCCATGGAGTGGAGCCTCTCACATCTGAGAGAGGCCTTGGGAAAGTGACAGTGAAGACTCTCATTGGCAACATTTGCAGACTTAACTTAGTATGAAGAGTAAAACAAAAGCAATAAAACAATGCTAGTCACATTCGAGGAGGGATAGCTTTCTTTCTAGTCTTCATTTTACCATGCCTGAACATGATTTTAAAGTATTAAGTAACCAGTCATATATAACTGTGCTGCAGCATGATTAGTAAAGAATGGGAGACAGGCCTGAAGCCAACTGTAACACTGTTTTCATGTTTGCAATTTAATACCCTGCCTATTTATATCCAGCTCCCTTGGCCATGGAAAGCCTCATTTACACCTTGTTTTAGAATATCTGCTTATTGAGTCAACAGAAAAAAAAATGAACAAAAAAGTGAACAAAGAAATACAATGTCACTTTCCCTCTCATGTTAGGCTATAAAATGGGAAGGGAGCTTTGTTTTTTGTTTTATTTCATCAGAAAACATTATATATAGACTTCATCATGACAGTTGTATTTCTATTTCTTTGTACTTTGCTTTTCAAAAGAACCATGTTAAGGCTCCAGAGAAAGATGTTTTTTATTCTAAACTTCACTTACATATACCTTCTGTATCTTTAGCTTTAGGAATATTTTATTTTAATTAGTGACAAGGATTTTTCTGCCTTTGAAAATAATTCTGGGCACTTGATTACCTATGTGCTATTTCACACATGCTTCTTAAGTGCCTAAACTAAAACGTGAACGTCCCAAAATATTTCCAGATTATTTTGTGCAAAAAATCCATGGAAGCTGCACAAATGTTTTGAAAAACCATCTGGGAACTCATCACTTCATATTTTCCTTACCAGACCAGTTATTCTAGGGGCAGTGAAACTGCATCATATTGACATTTGATTCTCTGTGTAACGGGAGGTAGAGAGCTCAGTGCAGGCTCAGCTGGCTTTCCCACCCAGAACAGATGTATTATTTCTGAATGTTAGAAGTGAAGCTCTCATTTCTGAAAATTAGATACCATGTCTGGGTATTCTGGGAAAAACTGCTGATCTGACAGACAGGGAGGCCTTGCTTCTGGTTGACTTCTGCTCCATTTGAGGAATATAGCATGCTTCATACAATATTTGTGAGAAATAAAGGACTTTCTCTCCAAGACAGCAGATTTACTTATGGGTCCAGAATCCTTTAAACCAATCTTAACCAGGGAAAGTATCTAAAAATTTCTTGTCATCATAGATATTTAGTTGTGCATGCTGTAAGTAGTTTCAGATCATGATACAGGAAATGGGGAAGATGAGATTCAAACTGCTCTGACTTTTCTATTGAGATTTCTATTGAGATTGCTCAACAGAAAACCAGAAACATTACTTTTCTCCACAAATTACCCAGAAGCTAATGGAGTTGTTAATTTCAGAGGTAGTGTATTATGACACAGATATATCCTACCTAATTAAGGATGTCACTAAGATTGTCAAGAGAAAGGCTTATGATCCTTCAGTAGTTAAAGGAGAGGGAGGGTTAGGCAAACTTTGCCAATTGAAATTAATCTTTTTTAGACTGTCCTATTTTCTGCAAAGAGAATAACTCTCAAGTCTTTTAAGTTATGTCTTTTCTATTAAGCTCTTCAATCAACTATATACATTTAGTTGGATGTATCCTGCCTGGCCCCTTTATCTGGAATTTAGGTGAATAATATTTTCTATCTAAACATAACTGGAGTTAGTAGATGAAGGAAAACATATTAGCAATTTTATGGGTTGTTGGAATTCATCTTATACCTGGATACTAAACCAGGGTTGGAATTTCTTTGGAGAACTGTGTTCCTTGCAGTTTTCTGCTCTTGATCTTGAAGTAGGGAGAACAAGCCCTAGAAATAATTCAAAGCTCAATTGAATGGTTAAGAGAGTCGTCTTTATGTCATTCTCTCCCAACAGCATTGTTAATACACATATGACATCTTGAAAAGAAAGAAGAAAGCAAGTTATTTTTTTCACTATTTGTTATATTTTTAGAAATATTTTGCAATGAGCTCAGAAATTATTTTGTTATGCATATCGAGGTGCTGACTCTACCTTTTTCTGTCTTATTTCTGTAATCTGTCCAAGCATTTTTGTTTTTCTTTATTGCATGGTTCCAGATTTTCTCACTCATGAATATTGCACATATAGAATCATACTTTTATTTGGTATTCCTTTTCTCCCATAAATTCCCATGTGTTGTATATGCAGCCCGTTTGTTGACTGTGGCATTCATTACTTCCTTTATTAGAGGAGTGTGCCCGACATTGTAATGTGCCTTGCCAGACCTTCTCTTGGTCTTGCTGCTCACTGACAGCAGTGTTGTTGTTGGTGATAAACTGGATGAACTGGATGTTTTTGCTTCAGATTGTGTTTTTTGTCTTGCACACTGATGACAAATTTTTTTCTTGGCATGTGAGCTCAGTCAGTAAGTATTTTTTGTTAATTAAACTGCTGTCATACATTTCCAAAGTGTGCTTAACTTTGGGAGCAGTTTCACTTTCTCCATGGGCTTTAACTTTCTATTATGGATCATCATAAATTGCTCAAGATGATAGCTTTATTTCCCCTGTGTTCAGATAATCCATCTTAGCTTTAACTTGAATGTTTCATCAGATGATGATAGTTTTCCCTGATCCTTGTTTTCACCTGGCTAACTTATTAACTATATCTAGACATCTTACTCTTTTTATAGGTATTTAAGCCTTTGAATATCAGTGAAATTATCACAAATGCATTCATTTTATGGTGAAAGAAAACCCATAGAAACCATACACCTTTGTTCTCCATATGAACTGCATCTTCCTGTTGATGTCCTAATGAATTCATAATTAGCTTTGTAAATATTTTTTGGCATTGCCTGTACAAGAAGGAGGGAAACTTTTAAATTTATTTAAGGTCACAATAAAAACTTAAAAGGCTGTGTTATTGACTTTGAATGCTTGGGAAGACAGGAAACAAGCAAGGAAGGTCCCTACATCTTCATTTTCGCATAGGCTTCTCAAAGCCCATAAGAATATATCAGGAAAGAAGCCTTTTTTTTTTTTTTTTCACAGCCATTTACTAGCCTTGAGTGACATATTCGTTTAGACTTATAACTATTATTTCCACTTTCTATTTTAAGTTTCACTGCATTGTTTCCAACTACAAACCATGGAATCTTCCTGAAAAACATGTTGCAATGCAAATTTTGGAAATGTGAAAAATGTAAACAATCTGTAGTGTTCAGTCTTTTCCCTGCTGGGTGTTATATCTTCATCTGTGTATGGAAAACTTGTTGTCACTAAAAACCATTAGAGCATGGTTCAGGATTTTATAAAAAATTTATCAGCCATTTGGTAGCATAACCTAGAAAATTTAGTACTAGGACCAGCCTACATTGTCAGGGAAAAGGTAATGGTGGAACTGATTGTTTTTCAGTCTTTATGTCTTTGAATTGAATAGTTATGTGGTATGAACATAGAAAGGAGGGTACATGAAAAAGGAGTACTTAATGAAGATATCTAATCCATATTTTAAAAAGCCAGTTTTAAAACCAAATTATTTACCTTCAATCACATTTAAATACAAAGCAAATGGCTTAGCTATATTTGGAGAGCACCTCCTAACATTAGAAAAATATCACCAGAAAGAAAAACTAAAGGAGGAGAATAACATTGCAAATGTGAAAATATGAGTATATGCATTTTGAGAAAAAAAATTCATGTTTGAAAGATTGTAAAAAAATTACTTAGGAAATTCTCCTTTTGACAAGCAGCAGTAAAGGTCTTCCTATAGGTGCTTCCTATAGGGCTTCAGAAGCCTGTCAGACTACAAAAAATTATAGTGTTGCCTGAAGGATATATAAAACAATTAATGATAACTTTAGGAAACACAGTACTATAAACCCATCAACATTCTAAAGAAAAATCACGAAAAAAAAATAAATTAGAATATTTGGTTTCTAAGGAAGTACCAAAGAGACAAATTGTATCATCTCAAGGTGTAACTGTCTTGCATCAATACAAAGCCATCCTCTTCAAACTGATATTTCATCCAATTGTTTACTAAGCAATGTTTCAAAAAGTAAATCAATTTGTTAGAGAATAATTTCTGACATGACTGTGGAAATCTCCTCCTACACTGTTACCAAAATATCAACAGCATAAATCAGAAAGTAAGCCAGTTTTTTACATGCATCTAAATGGTTTCCAAAGGAATAGAAATAATGCATGGAACATTTTAACCTTGAAATATACATTTAGAAAAATATATATGCAATTTAAAAAAAAGTAGATGAAAAGCAGAAAACAGTAGTGACAATCCTGCTTTTGACAAAATCAGTTGTTCTTCCATCTAAACTATCTGTAGAAGAAAAACGTTAAAACAAAACAAAACAAAACAAAAAAACTGTTCCAAAATATAATTTAAATTTTCTAGGATTTTATATTTTTTGTATATATTTGTATATTTTTATATATTTTTAAAATATTTTAATAATCAAAGGAGATCCTCATTGGGTAGTATTCAGTATATGAATGAGTTTCAGTTAGGCAAACCTGAGAAGTCTGTCCCTCTAGGGAGAGAAATTTAGACCAATATTGGCTTTTTTTCCTCTTGAAGCAGTTGACTTGAATGTAAGCCAAGGAATATCAACCACATGACAGTAATAGCCCACCATGAAATCTATCCATGTTTCAACAAGGCTTTTGGAGCTGTGCCTGGGAGTATAATATGTTAGAGAGAGAGAGAGAGAGAATGAACATGTTTTGTAAAGACAATGATAAATGTCCAACAAGTGATTGTTAGCAATGAAAGTGATGTTGTAGAAAAGACTTTGCACATGTGTATTTTCTGTGGTTTACAATGCATTTAGTGATAATATCAGAACAACAGTCTATTCCAGAAGCATTATATATAAAATGAGATGAGTTGAAATATTTTTGTTTCATATTTTATCTCTCTCCATGAATGAGGCATGAATTTGGAGATGCTAGTTAGTACAGAAATTAAAATGTTAGAGGCCATTTCCTTGGGAGCTACTCAACAGTCCTTCTTAAACATGTTAATGTCTAAAGACATCTGCACATTTTTTTTTTTAATTTTCTCATTTATTTACATTTAAATAAATAATAGCATTTTTGGTTCTAGACAACATTTTAAAATAAGCAGCTGAGGCATTGTTAAAATGTTTTCCAGAGGAACTCAGCAAGTTTTCTACTTGCTCTCTTTCATATTTGCATATGGGGAATTATATATGTAAGATGCTCTCACAAAAAAAAAAATAGAAAAAAAAATTGGGAAGAGGTGGAAATATTTATGTAGAGCTTCTTCTTTAAAAATGGAAAAAAAAAGATGCAAATTCTGCTGGATGAAATCTGAACCTCTGAAAATAACTAAACTGTGGGGTAATAATACAGGTGATAAACAGGAACAAATATCTAATCTTTAAACTACTCTGTCATAAAAGTTTATTGATAAAGAGCCCTTGTTGAGTCTGGACTGTTGATGCAAGGTGTAGTCAGAACCCTGCATTATAAAAAGTTGAATGCAAAGAAACAAAAGGCCTGAAGTGGGAGCACACGAAGTACTTTAAATCTGACTTCTTGTAAACTGAAGAAAGAGCTGTGCACTCTATCAAACACAAATTTCAGCATTTGAGAAAATATGTGTCAGCTGCAATGAATAATTTAAAAAGAGTATGCAAATGCATTTATGCAGAATGTGTGCAGGGTAGAGACAGTAGCAATAACTCAGAGGACTTTTTTTGTGTAAAATGAACAAGATGAAGCAGAAGGCCTGAAAGCCAAAGGTCAGCTATAAATCTGAGGCTGGCCAAAGTGCTAAAACTAAAGTTTTTATTAGCATTTAAATCAAATATATGGACAATTGAAAGTGAATGAGACGTTTGAGAGAGTACAATTCAGGAAGAAATTTAAAAAATCCTTCCGTTTGTGCTTCTGTGTGGCCAAAAGATCCAATGCAGCATCTTTTTCTTGGATTTCCTGTTGGAAAAATGCACCCAAAACCAGGACTACACTGCACTGCAGAGTTCAGCTGCTTCTCAGTATTCCCATAAGAGACAGTCACGCTAACCCTGGGCTTATTCTGGGTGATGTCCAGCACTGGGAGGGTTTCCTAATGAAGCATGATAGGCTTTGAGCAGGATGGATGTACATGATCTCTGTCGGTATGGTTTTGATCTCTGGCAAAACTGTCTAAGAGGATTTCTGAAGCTGTGAAGAGGTTTGGAAGGAGCCCCTTAGTTCATGTAGGTGATAGTAAACATTTTTTGTCTGTGTATCATAGGATAATAAATCTAAATGTGATGCAGAGATGGGAGGATGTACATCTTTTTGCAATTCTCTGCATTGAGGGCTCACATCAGGGAGTTCATATAAAATAAATATATGATGAGATTGAGAGAAAGTGTAAAAGTAAGCACTGAGTGGTTTGGAACAAAGATAAAATTACATGGCTACATGAGTTTTATGGGGTTAAGTTTTATTTGGGCACTTAATTTGTTGCTGTGTTTCTGTATTATTTTTCTTGTTATATGCAGTAGTGTCCTTATAAAATGAAATGAACGAGGTTTAATTTGTTTCTTTTTAATTCCATCTCTGTTTGTAGAAACTGTACCTTTTAGATAAGATTTCACTGTCTCTGTCCCTAGGGTCACTGAAGCCATCATACAAATGTTTCTTCAGGGGTACTAAATTATTTATAACAAAACTAAAACAAGAACAGTGTTTGAAATTTAATGAATGTGCTTTTCATGGGACAAGTACCCATAAATTAGAAAGAAGGAGGGAAAAAAGCCCAACCAGTGACTGAAATCTTGATCTTATTAAAATAGATAAGATTTGGGTAATGTTTTCAGTGGAAAAAGGATTTCAACCAGCTATGACCATCAGGGAAGTTGTGCTCCACACAGACAACTTCAGAATATGCTCTGAAATACCTGCTTCCTGACACTGGTTTGTTTTGATTTAAAAAAATCATTCCAGAAGGTTGATGATTTGCCATCTTTGATAATTTATAACTCAGAAAAGCCATTACAGGCACTGAAAAGCTTACAAAATCTGACAAGAACATTTTGCCAGCTGTGGTGAAGAAACAAAAAAAAATAACCACCAAAATAGTTTAAAATTTGTTTGTTCAAATAATTATTCATTTCATCTATTCTTTGCAAATGTGAGCTGAGTTTAAATCAAAGATCTTTTATCTTCATGATTTGGTAGATGAATCTCACTATCACTTCTAGTTTGTTTTGAGTTTATGTGTTTGGCTTCTTAGAGTGAAAATTGAACTGATCAGAGAAAGTAATTCTCACTAGAAACACAATAGATAGCATGCTAAAGAACAAACTGTGATACCTCTTTAAGACACTACTGCTATTTCAGAAATCTTCATCTTGTCACGTAGCAGAATGCTACTTCAAAGGAGAAAGATCCCTTTGAATCTCAGGGGATTGGGTTCTGAATTTAATTCCTGGAGTGAACAGGCTCCTTAAGCATTCCTTGTAAGTTCTCTTGAGCAAAGAGGGAAGGTTGTAATAGCAGAGAAAATTATCTAAAGAAAGACTTTATTTTCCTGTGCATTTAAAAAAATCTGATAATTTATAATTTCATTCAATTATAAAAAGAATTTATAAGCTACCACCTGCTATTGCTAGAAACTAATAATTTGTTGTGCAAGCTTAAAAATTTTTTTACTGCCCTTAGAGCAAGAAATATATTACTGCCCAGATCACACTTCTGTGGTTTGCTTCACTGATACCAGTGATAGCAGATTCCAGGCATAACCCATAATTACCACATGGTTCAACTTGAAGTTTTGTATTTTTTGTTATTCTTACATAAACAAAGGAAGCTTCCATATTTTTTCTTGTCTTCTTGGTGCTCTTGATGTTATGAAATGAAATTAAGCACGTCATTGGCCACTGGTTCTTCAGCTGAAAGCAACTGATAGAGGAAAACTGAAGTTCTTCCTTATCTAAAGTATGTTTTTAAAACAAAATCATAATTTGATCGACTTTTTCTGAGATGCCAAACCAATCAGATTTATGTTTTTTAAGAGCACCTCTTCCATAAAAAGCAGATAATCCTCTCGGAGAAGGCAGCTCTTGTGACTCACAGCAACTAACATCTGACAGATTTCTACTATCATTTTATGCCCAAGGCAGATTTTTTTACAGGCTAATAAGCTCTGTTTTCCCTCTCTTTGCTGTACTAGTGCTTTGTATTATCTCAGTGAAGATTTTTGAGTAGGCTTCTTCATCATTACCACAGATCAGAAAACAAATAGATATTAAAAAGAATTTGTAATGTTCATGGTAAGGCCTATCTTTTTTCTCCATTTGGTGCTAATAACAAAATAGGAAGATTCTCAAATATATATGGAGCCCAGTCATGAAAACAGTTATTACATTTCAGTAATGTAACTAATATAAAAGATTTAGTACTCCATTTAATTATTATGGGTGTGCTACACTGAGACATGTACTAAATTTATTAAGTATTGTTTATTTCACAAATTCTAGAAGGATCAAGTTAAACTTCAGTCTTGTTTTTGAAAAGCTAAGAATATAGTCTATGAGGCTGCTTTACTTTTAACACACTTCTATAATAAATGAGAATTTAAAATCTATACCAAGATAGTCTTCTTTGTCATTTATTATTCCTGCCTTTGAAAAAAAAAATTAGTGTAACTCTTTAGCTTAATAATAAATTAAGATTGGACATAGTACTTTAGCTGGGAATTCACATCCCTAAATCTACATTTCTAAGTAATTTTCCAAGTAATTATTTGTGAGTGCGTGCCTGGGGTTGAGCCAGATGTTGTTTCATTAACTTTAACACCGTAATAGGGAAAGGAGAAAAAGAAAACAGGAAAAGAACAATACAAACAACAACAAAAAAGGAGCATATACAGAACAGTATTTACTTGTGTTAACTATTTGCTCTGCAATAGATGGAATAGAATTTCCCATATGTACATCAACTGACACATGGAAATGTCTATAGCAGTATTCAAGGGTGCATATTTATTTTGGACTTCACTATCACTTTTTCTGTTTTACCAGTTGGGTTTCTAGTAAGGGGGTTACTGGGGAAATTTGATAAGGAAGACAGCCATTACCTGCATGAATGCATTTTTATAAATCTTTATGTATAAATAAGACGCATCAGTTTTTCTTTTAAACTAGTTGGATGTTGCGGGAAAAGTTAAAACAGTTTGTAACTGTCAAACTGGTAAGCATGGATGTGAAGCATGGAGTACTGACTCAAGAAAAGGATAGAAAGCTGATGTCAAAAGTATCAAACAGCTTTTTCAGCTACTACTACAAGTCTCATTTACCTAGGGACAATCAGGAAAATTAATCTGAAATAAATTTTAAACCAGATTAATTAAACTACATTAAATCTCTATGTAAATATACTTCCTCAGAATTAAAATACTTTTATTTAATAATATTTGGAAGTGAGTTAAAGTAAATCAAATTAAGGTCTCTTTAATATTGCTTGAGGACATCCATCCTATAACTTCAAAACAATAAAAGTATCTCATTTAAAATTCAGACCTTTTGTTGTTTTGGATTGTTTTTCATGCTCAGATCAATGTGGATAAGCCACCCTGCTACAATTTTTAGTACCAGTTACAACCTTTTAGATTCTGACCTTATTTGATTTCCGTAACTAAAATCTGTACTTACATTAGGCTTTTTCCTCTATTACCTGAATTGAGAAATCTTACATTTAAAAACAAACAAGAAAATATCTTCCATTTTCCCCTTATTTACTCTTTAACGTTAAATTTTAGCAAATTTTTGATCACCTTATTCAGCTTTCAAAAATATTTCTTATTCTCAGAGCCAATATTTTTCTGAGGTAAGCAGCTAGAAAAATGTTAGTGTGATGAATTTTATTTTTTCCAGTAATGTGTTCAGCATTTCCGAAGCCACCAAACGCTGGAGCAAATTGGAGTCAATATTTAGAGACTTATTTCCACATTCTACCATGTAGCCTCTTCATATCCTTTCCACAGCATAAAATGAAAAGGTGATTTATTATTAATAAGTGTGTTTCCCAGTGGTGTCAGGCCAGCAAAGGAGCAGCAATGTAGTATGCTCACATATTTATAGGACATTCACTTACTTTTTTTTCTGAATGATGAATTTGCTTGTATGTAGACCCCAAATATGTCTGAATGCAATAAGAGAATGGCAAAAAATATAGTCTCGTTGCTTCAATGCAAAATGGATTTTCTAGTGAGATTTTTGTGGCAGTCATAGATAAATGCTCATTTTTATTGAGCCCAACTTTAAAAGCAAAAGAAGCAAAGCCTACAGTATTTAATTTTAATTTTTTGCATCATAATTGATACTGAAAGATACAGCCATAGGGCCTCTTGTCCTAACTGTGGAGTAGTGGTGATGAGGGAGAAGACAGGTACTTTTCCCAGATCATGCAGCTGTCTGTACTTCAGGTGTGTGGCTTTGCATCCATCGTTGGCACATGAGTGAGAGGAACATGGAGTAAGCTTGCTCCTCTGGAAGCATAATTCTTGTTCTTCAGGAGCATCACATTCGTCATGTGGCATCATTTTGACCTGATCATTAATAGATTATCAGACTAATGACAGAAACTGACAAAGCCAGTCATGGGTGCATTTGTTACTTCTCTGTAACTCCTTTTTTCCAACGGTGTATCAGTTAAGTTCTGACTTACCACTGGTTTTGTTTTTCCTTCTTTACTGCAGTTTATTATGCTGACATACATCTTCATGTTGGCCTGGCTTGGAGTTACAGCTTTCACTTCTCTGCCTGTTTACATGTACTTCAATCTTTGGACCATTTGCCGAAATGCCACTGTAGTGGATGGAGCTAATCTCTGCTTGGATCTTCGCCAGTATGGTATGTAAATAAAAAGCACTAAATGAGAAGTAAGATTTCACAAAAGAAAGCATTCCAGTGCTTTGCTTCCATGTATGTGAAATGAACTGCTCAGTGTTTCTGAAGCAATTGTTGAGAGTCTCTCTCTGCCCTTTTACCTATTAGTCTAGGCGGTGTATAAAAGATGAACTACATTTCCAGACCTGACAAAAATTGAGTCAACCTTGTCCATCTTCCCAGAGTAATGAAAATCTGGCACGGGGCTTTGGCTTAGTCTCTTCTTTACAAATTGCTGGAACTTGTCTAAAATGCTTAATTACTCATTTATCTGGAGGGTGACTTTTAATCTTGTGGTAGGATGCTGACTTGGAGCTGTGAGGTCCCAGGGTATCAGCTGTCTCTGCAGAGGTGAATTTGGACACAACAAGATTCATTGCTTTCAGAAACCTTGATGAGGACAACAATACTGATAGCAACACTCTAGGAAAGTGGTGGGAAGAGAGATAGAGAGGGAGTGGGTCTAAAGCCTGAGCAGTGGGAGTTAGAATAATGTGGGGATACGCACCTATGTGCGTTTTGAGAGGATGTGCAATTTAGATAGAAAGAGATTTGCAATTTTAAAATGTCTGAGAATTCTTGTGTTGGTGATGGTAATTCAATTCCTTCTTTCTACAAGACTGGTTTGATTCTACATGTTATGGTCTTAGTGATTTCACAACCCACAGAGCTTTGGGTAATCATACTCTCAACAGAGAGTTTCTTATCTTTCTTTTGTTTCCTTGTACTAAAATAAAACCCCAGTATATTTTAATTGTTATGTGGAGATATAAAAGATGCTGCATTTCTTGGCAAAGAAACTGTTTCATTAATAATAAACATTTCAATTAACCCGAAATAAAATATTTGACATTATTCTTTCATGAGAGGAAAGAAAATTTGAGGGTATTATTATTTATTGGGTTTTTTTCCTACACAGCATGGCAGGTGAGTTTAAAAAGCAATTATCTGTATAGATCCCATCAAGTGTATTCATTTTTATTTCTAAGACTTTTTATTTTGTTAATATTAATGACTTTTTTTTTTATTAATTCTATTTAGAATTTTCATAGAACACTAAGATATACAGTGTGTATTCTGTGAATGTACCTATTTCCTGTAGATTCAGTGCAAAAAACACTGATTAGTATTAGAAAAGAACCATTTTTCATGATAAATTAGTTAATTGTCGTTTTTTGTTCAAGCTAGTCTTGGATTTGGTATCTGGACATTAGCTGAAGGAAGCAAGGTTGCCAATTTACTTATTATTGCTGAGAAGAGAAACAATAAAGTATAAGTTTGTGTAATGCTTTTTTATAACTTGTGAAAGAAGCTTTATACCAGACCAATATGTTTGAAACCAATATACAGCAGATTTCCCCACATGAGGGTAGAGAAGGTTTGTGAACATTTTAAGTGTATAAACTGATTGTAAATAATTTATGTTTTTTTTAATTGTTGTTGTGATCAAAATAGGGAATAAAGATTTTTCAAAAATGGCAGAAAAATTGTTACCTACATGTTTCTTACTGGGGCTTTTACTAAATAGATGCTGTATTAAGTTTTGTACTGGCTGAAACAGAATAGAATCCTAGGATGGTTTTATTTGGAAGACACTTTAAAAACAAGTTCCAACCCTGTATCATGGGGCAGGAAGACTTTCCTCTAGATCAGGTTGTTTAGGACCCCATCCAACCCGTCCTTCAACACTTCCAGGGATGGGATGCCCACCATTTTTCAGGGAAACAATGTTCCAGCGGCTCAACACCCTCAAAAAAAGGAATTTCTTCCTTACATCTAACCTAAACCTAACCTAACCTAACCAAACCTCTTTCAGTTTAAGCCATTACCCCTTTGCTCTACTGCAGCATGCCACTGCATAAAGTCCCTCTCCAGTTCTCTTGATTGACCCTTTAGTTACTGGAAGGCTGCCCTAAGGTCTCCCCAGAGCCTTCTCTTCTCCTGGCTGTGCAATCCCAACTGCTTGCCTTCACAGGAGAGCTGCTCCAGACTCCCTATTGTCAACCAAACCCAGATATCATTGTTAAAATAAGTTCTTAGCTGTTCTCACATAAAGGAAGTTGATCTGTGCCAGGAATTCTAAATAATATGAATATTTATTCTTCTCCAGGTATTGTAACTGTTGGAGAGGAAAAGAAGGTTTGCACCTCATCAGAAAGTTTTATCAAGATGTGTGACTCTAATGAGGTAAATAAATATCATAGTATTTTTGGCAAATCTATAATATATGTTGTAGTAGGAAGTCACTAATATATGTTTTCTTACTGTTAATGGTCTAATTCTAGCTGATGGTGATGAATTATATCACAGTGAAAAAATGCAGTCAAGCAAGTAGTTTTCCTAATCTTTTACCAAGTACCAAATTTAGTCAGTGCAATTTCTTAATTTATATGTTTTCTAAATACACTTTTGGTTTGTTTGTTTGGGTTTTTTTTTAATAATTCCAATATCTTGTTCTCAGTTACTGAGTTGGTTTTGAAAGCTAATGCCCCTGCTGCACAATAAATAGGTCCGTATAATGACTCTGATTGAAGGGCTTATGATTACTGTTGTGACAGGAGAGTAAAGATTTCAAATGGATTTGGTCAAACCTTGTTGAGCATTGGGATAGTAGCTTTTAGCACATTTTTCTTTGCAGTTTTCCCATTGGGCAAATGCCACCTGTTTCAGTGCAGCTAAGTGTTCTGGTTTTGTTTTTAAATGATAAAGGATGAAAACAAGACAAACATAATTACATCTGCCTAAAACAAAGACAGGCTAAAATGTTGATCCCTCTGAAGCCAGAAGGATCAAGACTTGCTAAGTGTTTTACTAGGTCTTACTTAGTAAATGGCTGAATAAATCTTAGAGGAAGGTATACAATCCACCCTTATACCAAAACCATCTTATAAAATGCAGCTCTTGTGGTGCAGCTGACTCTCTGTGACTCCTGCATAAAGCAGGTCACTGAAATTAAAACCAAATGTAATAATTTTGTTTGGGGTTAGGTGAGGATGGTGGTTAATTTGAATTATGTAAGTAACCTGGTTTATATTATATGACTATGAATAAATTTGAGAGGAAAGTGGATCAATATATGAGGATGGAAAGCTACAATTAATGAAGGGAAAATGGGGTTTCTTAGGCTGTCTCTGCCACTGGAGAAGCTAACACAAAGAGGATTCTTGTAAGATAGTATTGTAGTACTGTAGCATAAAAAACCTCAAACAAAATCTTCAGAATGCATTGGGGTGTTTATTTTTAAATAATTTATTTTGTTAATATTTTATTATGCAAATGCTGTATTTTTAAATAGAGTTATGCTTTTTCCCTGATATGAGCATTTTAACAAAACAAGCACAAGCACAATGACATGTAGCGATATCAATCTCTTGGAAAAATATTCTTATTCATTACTTTTGTGGAAGGGTGACACAAGGAAGGCAATTATTTGTTCTATGTTATTGTGAATTTTTGTTCATTTTCTGTTTGTTGTACATGAAAGTTTTTCCTTTGCCTCCCTTTTCAGCTAAACATGACATTCCACTTGTTCATTGTGGCACTTGCTGGAGCTGGAGCAGCAGTCATTGCTATGGTAAGATACCTAACACTCTATGCCTCATCTGAATTGCTGATACCTTCTGGTGCTGACTTAGGATCAGCTTTCAATTTCCATACTCAAAGCTATTATTAAAATTTAGTTATGTAATTAAATATTCTCTCTTTTTTCTTTTTTTTTTTTAATATATTGATGGATTCTCTTTGAAGTAGAATATAATGATTACTTTTTTAAATTAGAAAAAAACACGTATGAGTACATGCAAACAATTTTTACTATTCTTTTGCTGTATTCAGACAAGTCTGAATTCTAGTGTCTGTGTTGTAACCATAGTATTATACTTTCATGATCTCTGCCTTTCTGGGTATTCATAGGCTTGCCATGCTGCTATTTTAGGAGCAGAATCTTTTTGTCAGTTCTGTGAATATATATGAATGTGTTGATTTTTCTGTCAGGACTAATTTTTCTGCTCCTTTATAATGAAGATTATTTTAAATTTAGTGACATTTTGTCAATGAGAAGGTTCCACTGAGAAAAAAAGTGTATGAACTAGTGCCCTGCTCTTCTGTCTTTTGTCTGCTGTATTTGCTTAAGCAAAAGATATTTTTAGACTCGCAATTCTGTACTGGTGTAGGTTTGCACCATGCACGCTGGAATGGGAAATGAGAAGTGACTGTTACTTGGTGCTGATGCATTCACAAGTGTTAGTGGTGGTGATCACTATGTACTGCTTATACTAGTAATTTATTATAGATCATAGGGCCATGATTATTTTGTTATCATTATAATCACTTTTATAAAAAGGTACATTCAGAAAATACCCAATGAAGCTTGTGCTCTTCTTACATTAATGATTTTTTTTGTTTTCATCTGCCATTCATTTGCTGCAAGCATCAAAGATAGCTAAATGAAAAATACCTCTTTTCAATGTAGTCTTTTTTGTTTCAAGGCCACAAATAATAAGTCTAATAGTAGAATACAATTCATATCAATAATTTAATTGGTTTTTCAAACAAATTTTTCCACTTACAGTTTCAATAATGGTGACCATATAGCAATTATGATAATATATCATTATTGTTAGGAAATTAAATCCAAGAGATCATTAGTTTTCCATTGTATGATTATTTGGAAGTATATTTAGTAGTTATTATGAAATAGTTTGCTCAGATAAAAATTGTGCATTTTAAGCAAGACTTTTGAATCTGAATAGTCACCGAAAGATATTCAATTAAAAATAACACATCTTCAGTGAAAGCAAATCAGGTAGGTACACTGTGCCACTTAGTTTAAATACGTAATACTTTCAAGGAAGTTTTTGAAAAGACCTGTTCAAAACTCAGCAAATGAAAGATGCCATATGTGTATTACACCGAACACAAGCACCTCAGGAATTCACTTTGATGGTGCACATTTATTCACATATTTTTGAAGGATTACCAGTATTCAAGTGTGCTTTCTGTTGAATTTTGATGATAACACTGTTTCGAAAAAAAAAAAATTAATATTCTAACTGCTAGTAAATTGCATAGTGCCCCAATGCTGGTAGATGTATGGTTCAGTAAATGTTTGCAACAGCTATATATTTCAAGTTTGTAACTATACAGTTTGTTTGTAACCTACCATTCTAATCTGTTAGGTACCTCCTAAAGACCACTCTTTAATGGTGGTAATTTCTAAAACCAGCATTCCAGACCACATCTGTAGACTGAGACAGGTGCTTCACTCTTGACACAGTAGCCCAAACACAAGGATAAGGACATGAGGGAGAATTCAGAATTTTGTGGTTGGACATACTGATGTTAACAGGTTCTCCTTTAAGGGAAGTTTACTTTCCCAAGGTAAATTTAATTTAAGGGAGGAAAAATTTATTTGGAGTCCTAACTAACTTCATCTAGGAAGAAGAAGATATATTTTTTTCTCCAGATCTTACACTCAAACTAGTAGACAGAAGTAATGCATCAGTGGTGAGAAACAGTGTGCAGAAGTAATTCCAGTCATTGGAGAACCAGTGTCCTTCACTGCATGTGCTGTTTCGAGAATAACCACAAATTTGAAATTATGATATTTGTGTATACCCAGAACACGTTTGTGAAATTCAACAGGAAAATTAGATTAAAATACCAGTCTTTTACAAAAGCAAAAGCTTATTAATATAATGCACTCTTAAAATATTTTTTGCAAACAATTACTTTAAACCAGAATAGTCTATCTGACTAAAGTGGTAATTATATTGTATTTATGGCCAGCCAGTAATAGTCGTGCAACATTAGGGACACTGCTGAATAACTGAGTCGGTAAAATATGCTGTCTGAATTGACTTTTAAAGTTATGTCATCAATATCCTTCTCTGTATCCTCACTTCTGAATTTATAAACATTTGCAATTGCCAGACTCTTTAATATCTGAAGTTTCCTTAAACCCTCTTATGTCCTCTAATTCTACAAAATTCACAAAAGAATCAGCTTATTCATAAATGCTAAGTCCATCTGTCCCCAGGACACTTTTCATGAAAGTGTATTTTAAAAATATATATTTTTAAAAAGTAGTCATTTATTGCAAAACTTGTTAATACTTGCAATACTATTTGGTCACAAATCACAAATTCCCTGTATCTCTTGGTCTCAGATTTACATGTGAATTTTTTCACAATTCACTCTTTAGTCTGCAAAGGAGAATGTTATTTTGGGGTTCAAAAGGAGATTTGTTCTATGTATTAAGAATGATTTATAGAAAACCTCATATTCCTACAGCATACGTCAGGGAAAGTTTCATTTTGCAGCAAAGAACACTATTGAAGGGTTTATTTTGAAAATGCATATGGAAAAGATCAATACAATAATGCATACTTGTCAGTGAGTTAGAAACAGAAGACATGAAGTTTAAATGTAAGCTCTAGCATTCAAGAGTTGATTGTAAAGCCAGTATACATTTCACCTGAGATGTTTCCCCAAAAACACTGAAAAAAACTTAATTATGAGATGCAAGATTTCCTTTCTCAAAAGTTACCATGTGAATTGGTAAGTCTTTTGCCTTAGCTTCCACAGAAATGTTGTCCCACAGGGTGGCAATGCAATCAATTCTCCTGAAACAGGAACAAGAGAAATGTCAAGTGGTCTTTTCTTCTCCTCTGTGTGATTGTACTCTTCTGCAGGGTATGAGATTTGTGTAAAAGGAGGAAGAAAAGTTATTTATAGTTGGGTCCTGGGGAAGTAGTGACATGTCCTGAATGGAAAAATACAAAAAACTCTCCTGCCCAAATACCCTACTAGGCTAGCTGCAATTCCACAATTTCTAAACACTGAAGCAAACTTCCACCTTATGAAGAAATCTAAGCAGGAATGGGTATGGAAAGACCCTGCACTTGCATATGTCTGTAATTGAACCCTCCTGAGGCAGACTGTGGAAGCTGCCTGGCTTCAATTTAAATAAATCGTGATGAGGGCCCCACTGGCTTCAGGCTATTCAGGTCATGGAGTTGTGAAATGCAATTAGACAGCCACTTAGAAATTACCTCCTGTGGCAATATTATCTAGGAACTTGGTGTTAAAACAGAAAACAAAGGTGGCTGGACTGTTCAATGTATATGTCATTATAGAATATGGATATATATTTGAGATTATATAAGTCATAGTAGGTGTTTCCTGGCAAGTCTTCCTGCTTACAGTGAATGTGAACTCCAAGAGTTTTCAAAAGTTTCTTATAGTAGTTTGAATCAGTAACTTCATAAAGAAGGGATGGGCGAAGAGTGGGTGTTTAATGAAGGTCAGACTGTTACCAATATACCTTCAAAATAGTCTATTTTTTAACAAAGAAAAATGCCAAATGAAACTGCAAGACATTAAGTTTAAATTTGTCTCTTAACTGGGTCATTATGAAATATTTTGTGAGGATAAGAAAACATCCTGTTTTCGTCACAGCTTCTTGAGTTGCAAGGATTTCTGGCAACTATGTTTTAAAAGGTCATGAAGATGTGATTACACTGATACTCCCCCCCCTCC
>VXBI01004490.1:632373-697194 GCA_013397375.1 Toxostoma redivivum
ACTTTCAGGATTCTCATGTCTACAATCTGTTTGAAGTTCAGACTGTATTTTTAACTGAAATTTCAGGCTCAAAGGCCTAAAAGGCCTAGTATTTATGTTTTCATTGGGTGCAAATTGTAATTAAGATGACAAAATTGTTAGGATTACCAGCCTGTTTATTTAGATTTTTCTCAATAGTTTTACTCTGGAGAATTGAAAGTGTTTGCTTCAGTAAAATGGAGATCCAGGATTAGCGTCTCTCATTTGATCTAGAAATGCCTGATCCAGAAACTACCCATGGTGAAACCTTTTGGAAGAGCTGAGTTAGGATAAGAAGGTGTTTCTTTTTCCTGGGTACTAAATGATGACTAGAGAGTGTTCCAGAGTGGCACACAACATGCTGCCCTCTCCAACACCCATGCCACAGATTGTGTTGCTAGTGTTATTCTAGAGATATTGAGAAAATCCTAAAGATACGTAGAAATACTACTCTCTAGTTTGTTTAGTTTTTTTCCTAGAGGACAGATTCTCTGAACAACTTCTTTCTCTTTTATGCCTCCTCAAGTTTGACAATATTCCTCAAATAAGGACTAATTGGAAATTTGTCATAAAATAGGAGGATAAAAACAGTGGCAAAAATATCTGGCCTTTTTAAGGGCTTCAGAATGCTTTCCTTGATCTTAATTATCCAGATTAAGAAATATACTTTTGCAACAATTGCCAATGAACATATGTGGAAAAAGAAAGTTCAAATAACATTGGATATTCCAAAAGAAAAAAGACAGAATAGATGTGTTCATTTAGTGTGAATCTAAGATTTCGTATCTACAACAGTACATGAACAGGAGAATTTGCACAATCTCAAGGTGTTCTTTTTATTATTTATTGTGTTATTATTCAATTTTCCATTAACTGAATCCCAGTATAATTTCTTGATTTCTTAGAGAGAGGTGAAATATTTTGGATCCCACAAACTTGTCTGTTGCTTCAGAGGAAGTAGATTACTATAAATTAAAGAGATACTCTCATCAGAAAGTGTCTGAAAGCCTGCTAGGGAAGAAATGAATGTCCAGAGAGTCCCAGCATAAGCCAGTTGAATATCCTTGTGGAATATTTTTATTTTCTGACTGAATACAGAGTAAACAGAGCATCAAAATTTTTTTCAGCTATATTTTGTCACATTTTGCCTAGCTGAACTTATTTTCCAGTTATTGACAATTTTGCCCCAGATTGACAAATTAAATACAAAGCTAGAATTGTAGTTGAAAGAAGTCATGGCCAAATGGAAAGAAAATGCTAAATTTAATAACAATTGAGAAGCAAAACTTTCTGTAATTGTATTAGGTATGCAGACATAAATTGTATCTATGGCATATTTCTATCTTAAGAACTACTTTAAAAAATACTTCTTCAGTGTGGGAAAGTTTACAATAAATACATAACCAGAAGGCATTTTTACATGTACTTTTGCAGAATAGTTGAAAAATAATGCAGGGATGATTTCTGGATTTTTCAGGTTTTAGGTTGTTTTTTCTTATATCTGTTGCCACCAACTACTAGTAATAGTAACAGTAACAGCTGGGAGATAAACTGAAGATTAATGAAGTCTGAGTTTGCCGTCGTGGTCCTGTACTGCTTCTTGACACAAGAATGCCTAGTTCCTGCTGATGAGAGCCCAGTCTCTGTTCTACAGCCTTCAAGTTTATAGGTGCTCTATTCTGACTACCTCTATTGTTTCTTAACACTGTGTTGCCTCTCTTACAGGTTCATTATCTCATGGTCTTGTCTGCCAACTGGGCCTATGTGAAAGATGCTTGCAGAATGCAAAAATATGAGGATATTAAATCAAAGGAGGAACAAGAGCTGCATGATATTCATTCTACTCGCTCTAAAGAGCGGCTCAATGCTTATACATAAAAGAAACCTTGTCTTACTTCCTAACATGTGAATGCTTCGTTGTTTAACTAAAGGCCATCCTACCATTTTAAAAACAATTAAAAGTGCTTCTCACAAAAGATAGTTTGGGTGACTTACATATCACCTACATACAATTCTTGGTTGTCTAGCACTTGGTTTCTTAATTAGTTCTTACTTTGTGTGACCATTCTATACCACAAAGCTCCTAAATAGCCTTTCTTGAATCCCTTTAAGCTAATTAGTTCTGATAGGTCAAGAATACTAAACTATTGTCAAATACAACTATGTGTTTGATTTTTTTAATCACTTTGTATGTGTTATGCATAACACCTTTTGCATTGTTTCTTATATGTTTTTGAAAAAAAAAAGTAGCTTTTTATACTTTTTAGTTTTGAGTTCAGTAACTACTTTAACTACAGGTATACTTCAAAGGGACCATTGTACATGATGTACAATATATAAAGAAAACATTCTGATGAATTTCCTTTATATACGGAAAACCTGCCAGAGGGACCCTGATCAACTTGAATGAAGGTCCTAAGAACGTTTTAAACAATCAAAGGTGCAATTTCTAAATTTGTAATAGTGGGTAAAAAAATAAAAAAAAAAAGCGAAAAAAGAAAAAAAAGAAAAAAAAAGAAAAAAGTGCTTCTTATCTTTGTTAACATTGTATTATTGATGTTTTTAAAGAATATTCTCTTGTTTCAAGTTCCATGGGTGATAATTCCTGTTTGTATTGTGAGCATGCAGTCCGTGGTGCTAACAATGCATGGCCACTTGCCTTTTGAAGGAATTCAATACCACGGCTACCTGTTAACGAGTTATGGTATATAGACAACTGTTAATTAAGTGATATAGTTATTCATGGTTTTCTACAAATAATCTCTCTTTAATTCAATGATGGTTATGCTAAATTGGATCTGTCCATGTGATGACGTAAGAAATTACTGCTTAGCTACATTTATGAAAGTAATATATCAAAAATGCAGTGACCATAGGAGTCAGATGTCTTTTTACCTGCTTTAAAAATTTAAATGGATTGCACCTGTCTGAACTGTAAAAGATATATTAAAGGAGACTTCCATAAATGTTATAGCTTGGCTTCTAGCTTTCCTACACATAATGGTTTACCTGTATTACGTTGAAGTAAGGTGAAAGACCACTACAGAGCTTATTATTTCAAAGTGTAGTAATATATTTGAACCTTTATTTTGATATGAAAATATTATCAGAATGATAGGTCATCTTAATTTGAAAGAATTACCTGTATCAAAAACAGAACAAAAAACCCTATTTAAGAAAAGTTGGTATTATTGGACCAAATTTGGTGGATTTTTTTAATTTTATTTTGCCTATTTCTAATGCTACAAGAATGCTGTAAAGTGTCTTTTAAAGTGATGTAGCCTGACAAGACATTTTTGTCAGTGTTAAAAATCTTAGGTAGTTTTGTGCACTTATTGGACCATTGTGAATTCTCTCTCAGTGTAAGTGCATTTCTAATAAAACTTCTTGAGTAAAACTCTTCTTTGTACTATTACTAGTCATGCATCATCAGTAATTTTTAACAATTCTTGTAGTAAGTAGAAGGTAATACTATAGTTGTGGCATGATAATGCATTAAGTAGTATTAGTTGGTTGAATTTTTCTTTTCTTTTTCTTTTCTTTTGCTTGTTTTGGGGTTTTTTTGGTTGTGTTTTTGATTTGGGGTTTTGGTTTTGGTTTTGATTTTTTTTTACACTTAAGCTGTCCTATGGGGTCAACAGTTTTCTGATAATGTGCAGTACCGGTATTACAGTTCTGCAAAAAGTATTAGGAACCTCTTTTTGGACTCTATATTGTAGTGTTTCAGTTTTGTGTCTTAAAATGTTTGTGCTGATTTTTAAAACTATGTCTTTTAAACTCATGTAATGATGTTAATGCTTTTGGCTCTTCTCTGGTATTAGAGTTTGTATTTTCACAAAGAATGCTTTGTAGCAGGCATTACAATTAATCTGTTTTGTACATAAATGTGCCAACAGCTTGATGGTGGCGTTTTTGAAATGTAGAACAAAGTGCTTGCAAAATGTAATAAACACACTTGTGTACTTTGTGTTCTTGTTAATTCTTTGTGTACTTTTTCTTTGCCTATACTGGACAGGTCACTGTAACCAGAAATGGAAGAAGCTTGTTTCCCCTATAGACCTTGCTATTGCACAGATTGCTTTGAATGTCTCCCAGCCAGCATTTAGAGTCAGAAATCATATATCTTAAGGCTAAGAGAGTAAAATATTTTCTAAGAGCAGAGTTTCATAGTCTAGGAAGTGCCAGGTAGCAAAGGCCATACTTGCTATATTTTTATCATATCAGTCAAAAGAAAAATTGGGAAAGATTCCCATTGTTACAGTCTCATTTGGAACAGCTCAGCAGAAACTGATCTGAGGATACTGATTTCTGGATGTTACAGCAGCTGATACTTTGAAACCTCAGTAACAATACTACATTACTTATGTGCATGTAAAGTAATTTCAATGGGTGAGAGAGAACTATAGCTAAGCCAACTAACCTGATACTGCTAAGGAAAATTATTTAAAATACAGTTTCACAATGTGTTTGTTTCTCAGTCAACTAGCTGTTATGTAGCTCTTTGTGTGCTCTAGATGAGAACATGTGCCATAATGGCAAACATTCTTTCAGAAGCAGCACAAGCCAAGGGAGTAGAGGAGCTTCCCACAGCACAGCACATCACATCAGTCATAAGTGATTCACTTCAAAGTCCATGCATATTTGGTTTATTCCAGAGTCTTCTCTGTTTGTTGGCAGCCTAAGCTGATTTTTCCTGAGGTAGGCTGCATGGATCTTGATTTCTAAAAACTCTTCTGTGCATAATCTAAACTTGTGTCTATTGGGCTTTTAAGAAAACTATTGTAGGTTAATCTGTTTAGCACAGGTTTTTGCCTATTAAAAAGCTGCAGTTAAAGAAAAAAAAACAGTTTGAGAGGATTCCAGCCCTAGATACTCTGTTTTGCTTTTTCATCACAGTTTACTATGCCCCATAAATACTACTATAATAGCATGCTACAAAACAGATTCAAACTTTGAGGTAGACATCCTTCCCAGTTCCTGTCTCCCACTCACATCACCCCTTTTTCTTCCTCACAAGATTATATTTTCCCTCAGCAGGACTGTTTCCCTCAGCAGCAGTGTTTCTACTTTAAGCATGAGCACATAAAACATTGAACTAGCAAGATTTAGACAATGCACAGCAGTACACAGCAGACTGGGGCTGAGTGTTTCTACCTTGATAAAGAGAGTGGCAATTTTTAAGCCAACACACCATATAGCTAGGTGATGTAGTTAAATAGAGCAGACACTGAAACTATATGCCTATTTAATATTTCTAAATAGTTAATGACTTTTTTTTCCACAGAACCTAAAGTAAGAGAATTTCAACTGCAACTGGCAATGTATCTATAAATTAATTTAAAGTTATATATGCAAATTTAATCTTACATTAATGAACTTATTTAAATTGTAATATGTTTGCATTGATTGTAAGTATTATTTGAACATTATCATGATTACAACTCACTTCAACTGATGTAGTATTTTGGGACGGAATATTTCTGTACTGTACTTCCTATAATAGCTGATGAACAGTTTATAGAGTCTTTTCAATCATCAAGATCCAATGCATTTTTTAATTTTTCACTTCTGGGTTACCACAAATATTTATGTAGTTGGTTTTCTGAAGAACACAGCTCAGTTTATAAACCATAAAAGATCAGATTATAGTAAATTTAATCTCAGGAGGAAAGGGTGTGCTTATACAAGCTCTCTCTTAAAATTATTTTTTCCCAAATTTTTATTTTTGTTGGGTTGCACAGAAACCCCACATATATTGTTAAACAGCAAGCTGATTTATGTCTTACATTTCAGCGCTGCCTCCATTTTGGGTAGATATCAATTACAAAGATCAAGTCCAGAGCATACAGTGTCTTTAGCTCTTTCTGTCCCACATGAGTTCTTCTAACTTGTATTTTCTACAAGGGAGGAGCTCCAGTAGTTGCTGAATTTTGAGATTTTCAACTGTAGTTTCTTGTTCTTTCAGGCATCTGCGGAGGATCCCAACACATCACAGAGTTACTTCTGTGTTTAACAGTTATTAGCAATGTTGGAGACAGGTAAGTGTTTCTGCTGGCACACCAGCAGGGATGGTGACTAGTAGAGAAGTGCATCGTCTTTGACTTGCAGTAGTCTAAGCATCAGACAGATTTGCAGCTATTCTGCAGGGAGAAATTTATCCTGAGGAAAAGGTTCTGCACACAAGCTGCTGTGCACTCTTTCCTTCCCTGTGTAAAGTGGAGTTTGGTCAGGTAAATGTGAGCCCCAGGGAAGATCATTTCAGTAGGTCTTTGATTTGGCACTTCTGAGCTTCCCATGTTTGAAAGGGATGGTTTGGGGGCAGTTGTATCTACTTTAGGAGTTATTAAAAAACAAAACAAAACAAAATAAAACAAAACAAAACAAAAAACCCCAAGAGACTTGCATGAATATCCTATGGTTCTACATGTTGAGTTACTCAAGAAGAAATACTGTGTAGGCCACATAAAGGATTATTAGAGCTACGTTTTTCAAAGGATCTAAATATCCTTTCTTCTCAGTTGCCCAAGAAAACAATACTTAGCATGAATCACTTTCCTGTGGTTAATAGAGAATATTTTGGTCTCTGAGACTGTAAATCCTGGGTTTTATCACATAGCTTTACTCACATGTATTTCTTTGTAAGGATAAATATTAATTTTAGAACAAATCTCATGGGGAAATAAATTTATCGTCAACAAATTAATGTCCCTGTTAAAGCATGCAAATCAATTCCTGGGATTTTATAATTCAGTTAGTTTAGTTGCATGTAAAATCACATCCTCACCACTTTGTCCTTTTGGAACAATAAACTAAATCACATGATTAAACACAGAGGAAAAGTGTCAGGTTCATCAGCAGCCTGGTTTGAACTGACTAAGCAGATGGAAACCTTTCCCAAGGAAGCAGTGCTGAATGCCTCATCTCGATGCCATCTTCTGAAGTATGAAACACGTTAGGCACAGATACCTCACTAAGGTGTTTAATTCATATTTCTGTTTTCCTTTCATTATTTGCTTCTCCATGATATACTGTTCCTTGTGCCATAATTCAAATTGGAGCTGAAGCCACATTAAAGTTGCTGCTACTGAGGAGGGGATGTACTGATGCCACTGAGCAGCGATGTACCACATGCTTGGAAACAGGGATGAGAGCAATGAAAAAAGAAGGAAGAAAAGAAGAAATATATTAGTTTCCTAGTAAGCCATTAGTAAAGCTGCAAGGTAATAAGAGATTCTCTGGGCTCGAGACTTGTACCTCAATTAAAGCATTATATACAGGTATGCCTTGCAGCACTAGGGTTTTAGGAGCAGTCAGAGTTTCTGCCAAGGTACAAAGGGCAAATGCTACTTGGAACATATTTTGGACAGTCTAAAGCCATGTTTCTCCTGAAAGGAGCAGATGGCTGAGAGAAACTTGTAAACCTTTAATTGTCACAGCAGGACCTAGTCACTGGTCATCTGGCCATGTGTTCTCAGGATCTCTTCCCAGCATGACTAGTGTGGTGGCAGAGTTGATGTGTCTCATATGCAACTGCAGGGAAAGGAACTGTAGGGTAGAGCTTGTACCACTTAAAGCAGCTCAGGAGATGATGCAGAAGAGGACCTCTTCTTCAGTCATAGTCCTGGCCCCACTGCAGCAAGGTTGTTTTTCACTAACACAAGGAAGAAAATTAAGGATTTGAGGGTGATCAGTCTGGAAAATCTGAATTTTGTATGTGAGACGCGTCAAGTGTTTTTGCAATGTAATAGTTAATGTTAAGTGCTTGCATTTTTCATATCTTTTAAATATACACACATCCATACATTACACAATCCAATAAAATAGATTTTTTAAAATTCAACCTCTGTGCTACAGTAATAATAACACCCTTAAAATAAAATAGTAAATTCAACGATTGTGTGAAATTTTTCACACAAGAAATGGCATTAATTTTACTCTACCACAGTTGTCAGATACTTTGCAAATGACAAGATCTTCTATGGAGATAATAGCAGCTTTGACTTTTCTTCATGAGCCTATTCAGCTTTTTGCTTCCTGGTAATAGCAGGCCTCTGGCCTTCAGGAAGCTATTTTATTCCCCAATGGATGTTCCAAACATTCTGACAGAAATGTTAAGCCTTATTCTCAGCATTTAACACATAGAAATATACGCATGAGCAGATATTTTCCCCCGCCTTTCTTCAGCAAGCTCAACACTGTCCTTTCTCTCACTGCACACCTCCAGAGTGCATGCACAGGTGCAGTGCCTTCATGCTTGCTTTCCCCTAACCCTTTTCCTGGTGTTCCCTTCACCCACAATCACTGCCCCTGGACAATCCACTGCTGGGCCCAGCTTCCCCCTCCATCCCTGTGAGTCTCTTTGCTCCAGCTGCAGGGGGCTGGGACCGGCATTAGGATCAATCTTCCATGGCTTGGGTCAAACGTGATGCTGTGCCCAGCCAAGTCCCCGACGTGTCACTCACCGTGCTCCTCCTGGCACATCCTCATCATCCCTATGTGAGGTACCCTGTGGAGAACAACTGTGGAGAAAATGCCCCCTAGGGAGAGAAACCTGACCTCCTTAAACAAATTTTTATCATCCTTCAATATTCCTAATGCAAAGGGAAAACCAGGAAGTGGGGGGATATTTATGCATATCACATTACTGTAAATCCTAGGCAAATTTGTGCTGTGCAATGCTTTCCAACTGATATTCAACATTTATTTTTGTTCTTCTTTAAGATCAAACAAATGTGTAAATAAAAGTATTAGACAAAATGTTTCCTAAATTGGGAGAGGTGTTTATCTGTGATAAGGAAGCTGATAATGAAAAAAGCCAAATCCACTAAGTCTACAAAAAAAAATAAAAATTAAAAGTAATAATATGAGTTCATGCCATAATTTATAGGATGTAATTAAGTGACCTGTTGGAGATGATAATCCTAAGGAAAAAAGTTGATTAAAAAAAGAGATTAAAAGAATGTCCTTTTTAAAATACAAGACCAACTAACAGTACTCAGAAATGTTTTGGTAATTTGTGTACAATGTGAAATTTTTGCATTTTGCCAAAAAATAAACAGATTCATATATCCATTTCAACTTAATTTTATTGAATTTTAATAGAAGGCCATGTGCATTGAAGGAGCCATTGAACTGTGAAAGTCTTCTTACCAAAGGCTTCCCATGTGTGCCATGGGGAGCAGTAAGAGTTTGTTATCTGCATTAATCTCTTTAACTGGATTAAATTCTTGAGAACAAAATCCACTCAGTGCCTGGACTAATATATGGGCCAGATCTGTCAAACAGGTATTTATGAACAGACATGCAGACAATTTGACTATGTTCCAGAAGATTAAAGTTGAACACAGTGTCACAGGTTTTCCCAGGAGGCTAACTGAGAAGACTGCACCTCTTTCTAGGGTCATAGTCCTTCTAACAGTTCTGTTGTTTTGTTTTCTGTAATCCAAATCGAAAAACAATGGATGAAAAATTGTAGACAGCTGAATGGAAAAAAATATGTGTTAGATCCAGTATTGTTTTGGCTGCTGCTTGTGAGTTTTTGGCGTGATATTAGGCGGGGGCAACATAATCTAGTGCTACATTTCAATTTGATAAATGTTTTGGAGATTATTTTTACTTATTCTGTGTTTTTATTTTGGCACTTGCAATCCTGTTTTCATTAACTTACAGGTGGCCTAACTTAATTTCTTCTGTGTAACATATAGAGGGAAGTTTTCAATATCATCCAATTTGTTTGGTGTTGAACTTTTTCCGTAATTTTAAAAAGACTTTTTATTATCTTTAAATACTTTTTTCCATATGAATTATTGAAAATGCAATAATTTCAGTTCTATTTCTTTCTAGGAATTTTTTCAGACTGGGAAATCTAACTAAACTAATGTACTTACCCTTTGTTTTCGAAGTGTTATAAGTTTCAAAATGCCTTAAGCTCAAAACAAATCCTTCTTATGCCAAAATAATTAGATTCACATAAATAAATAAATAAATAAATATATAAATAAATAAAAAGTGGAATCAAGTACAAGTGCTGTGGTGACACTGAAATTGAATATTATACATATCTTTCTGTCCTGAATTGCATGTCAAGGTGTACTACAAATAACTGCAATCAATCTTCCTATGAAATTCTGGCATACAAGTTAATTTTTGGATGACCAGGCTCTCTGAGGGAATGATCACATCTCTCTAATACAATTTAAATAAACATCAGTGAAAATCCTGAAGGGAGGAATTTTTTTGTTGTTGTTGCCTGTATGACAGAGCTGAGCGTTCTATTCATAGACATAGTTGTGGATAATTGAAAGCATGCTGATTTTCCTGCTTATTCCTCACTAAATGCAAGTATCTACGTATAAACACCACCACCACCCAAAATACAACACAAAGAGATTATCCACGCAAGGTATTATTTTGTATCTTCTAATGACAGCAAGGAAAATGGTTAAAGGGGATGACGATATGGTCGATCTCACGCTGATGTGTGTAGAGTACTGACATCTGGTGGTAAAGCGATGTAAAACAGAAGAGTGCGGCTAATAAGCTCATTTGAGAGAGTCTGATTTTAAATAATAGATTTCATAAGACCAGTCTCTTTCTTTTCTACTTCTGTGTGTTTATAAATTATTCGGTAGCATAGCTTAAAAACATTCAGTCTGTCTTTACATATATATATATATAAATAGATTCAGCCCTTAAATATCAGTCACAAGTGGGAGTGAATTAACAGGCAGTGAATAACTAAAGGATTTCAGTGGGGGGCCTGATTTCTTGGCATTGCTCATTATTCTAAAGGGATTTCTTAATCTTTAGCAGGGTTTTCCACCTACTTTAGAAATGGCATTTGTACATTATTATCGTTGCAAGATAGTAGTGAATCACCATACCACCACTCCCCACTTCAAATGACACTTTTGTAGTACAGCGATTTTTTTTGCATATTCCAGGTAAAATTTATAAATATGCTATTAATGATGCTGACTTACCTTACCTGGTGGGAAAACAAGGATGCTAGCCTTTTGTTAATACTTGTCGCTTTCTAGAATAAACATATTTTGAATTAAACTACTGAGTGGTATAACTAGGTAGTGACAGCTTCCAGTTATATCTAAGCCTTGTTTGTCATTAAAGTGATAAGCAAAGTTCTAAATTCCTGTGGAGCAGAGCTTGGCTTGGTTCAAAAGCCGTGGCATCCTGAGACCACTCAGCTTGGTGATGACGTGGTCAATGGTGTTACCTCTGCACACATGGAAGATGCATGTTGAACTGCCTTGTGACTAGCTAGGCAAGCACCTGCCCAAAAATAAGCTGTGTTATTGCTAGAGATTAAAACATAGAGGGGCATAGACCAGATGATATTTATGATAATTTTAGAGGCCTTAGGATATCTCTCCTGATCTTCACCTACTACTCCAGAAGGAGTGTCAGACATGACATCCACACCTGCTGGCCCTGTCAATGGCATCAAACACCCTGAAAAATGCAAAATGCCACCAAGTTACTTTACTGAGGTGAGTCTTACATGTCTTGATCTCCAGTGGCTGGGGCTTCTCAGCACAGGGTAGACATCAAAGCCAGCCTTGTGCTTTTGTGTCTGGCTCAACCCTTCAGTCTTGCTCCTTGGCAAGAAGACAATACAGTCAAATCCACCCGTGGGTCTTCCAGATCCCAGCTGGAGGAACAGGTACATATGTCACATGTGTAGCTCTTCTCTTGATACAGCTTTCCACTTCATATATAATTAAGATATATATATCTGATTTAATAAGGAAAATAGGTAGGATTGGGGCAGAGGAGAACCTTGCCACTTCAATTTCTGGTGCCTTCCTAAAGGTGACAAAATGGCAAATATTTTTTGAAAAACATGAATTCAATTCAGCTGTGGTGTGGTTTTGCTTTGCGCTGGTTTATTTTTTGGTTTTTTTGGTTTTTCCAAATGTAGGGAATCCTTTCAGGAATTAAGTCATTATCAAAACAAGATTCTAGTAAGAGGAGCAAAGCCATAAAAAAAAAAGAACTAAATGCCTTACCAAATATGTAGCTTTCTCAGTTCTTTCTTAATCAGAAGAAATTCCAAGATAAATCATGTTCTTGAAGACCTTGTTCTTGATATATTTAAGCATGGGAAATGTGCCTTGGCCACTGCTAAATTTTAGGAGATGCTTAAGTTTACTTACATATAGACCTCCTCTGGGTGACAATAGCTAGCATAAACACACGTTGTTTTCTTGTTTGATTGAACCAATTATTAAGATTAATTGTAGGGCTTCCTCAGAAAAACTTTTCTCCCTCAAAACAAGAACCTCCTTGTCCATAAATATGTATTTATCACTTATTTTTCTCTTAAAACTAATTCATAACTGGCTGCACAGTCAGTTAATCTCTAAGTCCAGAAAAGGCACCTGAATAAGTGACTAAGCAAATTCAAAGACAGAATATCTGTAGTAAAATTTCTGACTCAAGTGGAAACATCGGCAGTGTTGAAAAGCATGTTACCTGTCAAAGACTGACTTCACTGTTCCCCTCTCTCATCTGTCAAATGTGTAAAATATCTTCCTGCATGCATCTCATTATTTCTGCAGTATCTGCAGTCTGGAAAGAGTCCTGGAACTTGGCTTCTGACAACACTGGAAAAGGAACTGTCAGCACATAGTCTAATATACTTATCTGATTTTGGTGCACTTATATTATTTGTTGCACTACATTTTCCACATGTCAGTACTTGTGGTTGTGGTGACAGTGTCTCTCCTTAACTGCCACACAACCAAGTGGGATACACATAAGGCTGTTAATCATTCTGGTAGTCTGTGTGTGCCTGCCTCACAGCCAGTGCTGAGAGGAGAGAAAACTGTTCCAATGGACTGGTGCAGGCAATGGAATGGGTGGACATACAAAGCAATAGATGGGAAAATGGAAAAATTGCTAGTGTTAATGTAGGGTATTGCTATGAAGCAAATAGGATGTGATAAGTGAAAGAAATGACAAGACAAATTGGTGAAAGGCTAACAACAGTAAAAGGAGTGAATCAGAACATGATGCCATGTAGCAGGGAGCCCTGAGAGTGGAAACAGCTGGGATAGGTCATACCACAAGCACTGGACAGGATGGGAAAACTACTGAGGCATGGAGATAATTTCCCATCTGACATGAGACTAGAACACAGATCTGAAGCAAGAAAGAATTTGAAAAAAACAACACATGAAAATACATATTGGTATAAGAGAAATAAGTCTATTTTGCAGTATTTGGAGATCATGGACATGAGTCCACAGAGAAAGTACTTCTGCACAGCTTACAAACTCAGCAGGACTTTGAAATAATAATGAAAAGTATGAGAAATAAAAAATGCAGCTGTTAAGAGACATATATAGACTATCTCTTGACAGTCAGACATCTGAGAACATTTATAATAAGGCTGAAATACAGAGTGAAAAGAAAGATGAAAGATCTTCCTCCGTAAGTACATATTTTAGCAGTGACTCAGTCATTGAGACTGAGAAAGAAGATCCCATGAGACCAGAGAAGAGAAGGAAATATAAGTATTTTCTTCTTAATTTATTTGTGACATCAGAATTATAGCAAGTAGCAAAAGGATTTCAAATATCTGACAGAACTTCTTTGCCATGTTTTTGAAAAGTTGTGTAGAGCATTATAAACATATATATCATGAAATAAAATTAACATTCCCAAAGGTAATTTCTTTCCATAAAAATGTTAATTTCCTGATGTATTTTATACTGCTGTCTGCCCTGTCTTCTATAGCTTGCTTTTCTACTCCACAATTTTGGAAATGGAAAATATCTTACTATAGTATGACTGAGCCTTCATATTTCCAAAAAACTCTTAATGTATCTCTGAACACCACAAAGCGATTTCTAGCTCATGTGATTTGGCTGGCACCACTTGGTTGGAACTTTTTTTGGGTTCTTTTATTAGCAGGCTAACAATAGTAATTTAAAATGATAAACCTAACAAAACCAATAAAATGAAGTATAGTGCAAATGTTTGCTTTTAGGTTCAGAAAGACTTTCATATTTCTAGTGTAACACATCCTTGAAGGAAAATTAATTTTCCTACAGTGCTGTCCAACCAGGAAGAAACTAAGGTCTCCCTGGAAGCAGAAGCCTCTCCAGTTTTCAGCCAGAACTAATGCAGATGAAGCCTCCTAGGTTCCTCTCAGGAGTCTCTCTGATACGAGATGAAGAACAAGGCAATATGAATATTCTTCTTCTAACACCTGCTCATTTTTAATGTAATCATTCCAATAATCATTCCAATTATCCTTATCAGCCTCTGTCTTGTCCTTTTGTTTCAGGTGAGGGGAATTGTCTGTTGTGTTACCTGTCTGTGGAGAATTTCATTAAAAGGTGAGGGGTGTTAGTGGCTGTGCTCTGGCTCCTGGTAGATGAAGATGTGCATACAGCCTTTCCTGCTGGCTAGAGTTATCTCCTAGTTTCCTTCTGCCCCTTCCATCTCCATTTCTATGCAGTTTTCCAGCTGTCAGAAATGCATTTTTCATCCTATGTTTGTCTAGCAACAAGCAGAAAAAGGAATGCCAAACGACACAATTATTGCATACAGAGAAAATGAAAGTTATGAAAGATTGTCAAGTGTCTTGCAAATGTTTCTGGTCTATTCTGTTCAGATTACCTGGAGGATACTAAAATAAGCAGAGGAAAGTGATAACCAGAGATTAGCAAAATTCAGAAATATTGCTGTTTCAGTTTGTGTAAATTGAATAGTTTAAATTCGAAAAATAAAAAAAAAAACAATTAAAAAACAGAAAGCCCTAAAAAATTCGCTTATGCATTGTTTGAACATCTCCTTTCATATTTTTATTGTGCTCTGTTTCAGGATTTCTGAAATGGAAGTATTTTATTCAGTCATCAAATTATTTTGCCTTTCCTCACATGAATGAAACTTGAAGTCACTAGTATGTCCTTACAGGACTGGCACAGTGCAGTGCAGATTTGGTGTCAGAGCTGGTTGTTCCACAATGTGGATGTTCACACAGCTCTCAGAGCACTCAGGGCTTAGTTAAGGAGATTAGGAAGACACACATTGCATCTTTCCCAATCTCCTTACTTAAAGAAACAGCTTAATGTCTTAGAATTTTTTAAATAATTTGAAATGAAACAGGCCAAGTAGCTTTGGAGTGAGTAAAACTAAACCAAACAAACTATTTTGTTTCAGTTTCAATCAAAAATATTTGGAGAATATATATTTCCCAAATAGCAATTTGGATTAGAGGAAACTATTCTCATGAGTGAAGTCACTCCTATAGAAAATAACTTGTCCCGTACAGTGTTCATGCTATGCAAAAACCCTAGTTGTTTATTTTACCTAAAGTCTATATCCAGATCCCTTGCTGCCACCTGCTGCTGTCACACAGAGTTACTGGAATAGGATTTTGTAAGTTTTGTAATATTGTACTTTGTAAACAAGGAGAAAATACACAGTATCTGATGCAGTGTTTAAGCAAATATGGGGGAGTTTTTAGAGAGACTGAAAAGAATACTAAACCCCAATGACCAAAACTTCAGGCTAATTTAACAGCCATATAAAATGGCAATAATACACAATTTGTGTTGTCCTTTTTCTTGTGCAAATACTCAAATGAGTAAAAAAACAAGTGTGGGATGAGATGCTATGACAGAATGTCAGCTGGAGGTCTATTTAGATCTCTGCTCTACATATGCTTACATAGCTGCCACTCCCAAAATCCCTTGCTTACATACCCATGTAAAAACCTCTACATAGCTGTGCTATTAAAAAAAAAAAAAAAAAAAAAAAGAAAAGGAAACCCAAAAAAGCCAAAGCCAGCTGTCAGAATTTTGCTTTAGCCACAGTGAGGATGACATACATCCTCAGAAAAGAGATGAAAGCAGAGATTTCTTCCTCTCTCTATCAGGATATCAAAAGGCTGCAAATGTCTTATAGGGTCAATGAAAAATTTGTAACTGAGGAATAAAAAGCAAGAGGTTACTGTTTAAATCTGTAAAACAGAAAAGAATTGAATAGGAATACCTCCATATCACTGGTCCCAATTATTGCATGCCAAAAATGTCAGATTTCCTGCAGATTTAGGCACATAAAATATGCTTTTAGGAGTTTATTGCAGAAAAAGATAAAAAATTAAAACTTAGGTGTTATATAATGATAAAAAATAATTAAAGATCATTGATATTGTGATGCATCAAAGAATCATCATAAGCCGAAGTCCCAAGGTTTTTCTGTCCTCTGCCACCAGTCCTACAGCCTATACCGATGTTTTATTCTCATAGCAGTACACCATTGTTTGAGCTCATAGCATGCACCAGTGAAGTACTTGCTTTCCATACCTGAAACTATAACTGCAATATCCCATAGGAAGCCAGTTTATATGTTTAGCCCTTAAGATTGCATTTTATAATGTGAAAGGTGAACTTAAACACCAAATGTCTGGTTGTTCATTTTGCTTAACTGCTGATTTAGTTTGTCAAATGAAAATGCCAAGGCTTGTTTCTGAGGGATGGTGTGCACTGGGCAAAATGGATGAGACTGTGCCAGGTTTTGTCTGTTAAAAAGAAAAAAAAGAAAAAACTTAGGAAGTCCCTGATCAGTCCCTTAGGAAGTTTGCTGCTGTTACTTCCCCATAGTTTCATATAAAATCTATAACATTCATCCTTGATTTCCCATATAAAAATATTATAATGAATTACAATGCCATCTTCATTTTATGTCTTTGACTCTGAAGTATAAATAACTAAAAGAGTAACAACTGTGCTGTATCTGTAAAGACACAATGCCCAGGCTGGAGGAGAGGCACAGCCCAGAGCTGTGCAGCACAGATGTGGCCAGTCTCTACTACTTGAACTCATACTGAAATAATGGTCCCTTGCCTTGTTCTATTTGTTCATGTGTTTACATAATATTCCTTTTGTTAGCATTTATGGTGTCAGTAGCTTGTGTTCTGTGCTTTTGAAAGGTTTGACATTCTTCCATTAAGATACAGCTTGGAGCATGACATTTAAAATCTACTGGAAGGCTTTATACAAGAGGTAAAACACTGTCACTCACTAAAGTTAGAAAAAAACCCCAACATTTTAGTTTTTGTCTTAATTTGTCTGTAAGATGAAATAAAAAAATATCTTATAAAGAATAGCTTGTAAAGAAACATATTGGTTTATATTAATATTAAGATTACTATTTCAGTCTATGTTGTTTTTGTTGAGTTTTGTTTTAAATAACTAATAAAATTGCCCTGCTTTTGTGGACTTGTAAATAAGCAATACCATATTTATTATTGATACTGGATTTGAAATCTCACTGAAGGAAGATTGGGGGAAATACCATTTTAAATAAATAGCATTTTTAGCTATAAATTAATGTGAAACCTCCTTATCTCATTTTAATGCTGAATGTTTCTCTTGTGTCCCACATAAAAAAATAAGTTTTACCAACACAAAGAGGGAAAAAAACTTCAAGAAAAAGAATTCGAGAAAAATAATTTTTTTTTCTGAACACGTTGAACGCAGGCAGAGTGGACAGACCTCCTGCAGAACTGTGATTCTGTTGTTATACCAACTGAGAATAAGTACTTCAGTATTATAGCAGGTCTGCCTTGTGTAAAGTCTTAGCTGAGACACTGTGTGAGGGGACTTTGTGCAGTTCAAAGTAGTTGATTTTAGCAAAAAAGTGCATGGAAATATTTCAAAGATGACCAGGTAAATGGAAAAGAGGCTATGAAGGCTTATTCAGACTGACATATTCAGACAAGAAAACCAAGGCTGAGGGGTTTTGCTTCTTGCCTTTAACAGAAAATGTGAATGACAGTGAACAACTCTAGCAAAGGGCAAATAATTATTCAGTCAATTAGCTAAAACTAGCAAAAGAATAAATAAGCAAAAACTAAACAGCTTGAGTTTAGGCTGGAAGATAATAATAAAAAATATTCTTAACCTTTAATGTAAGTCTTTGCTGCAACAACCTTCTAATGGGAAAATAGAGAAAAAAATATATATTTTTAAACAGAACAGTGATTTTGAAATTATTCTATGCTATTTTAATACTAGCAAAGAACCAAGTGCAGTGATGACAGGGATCATTTTACTTCTTCATTTCTGCATTTCTCCAGACTATTAAATATAAGAGGGTAATATATTTTCTCTTCCAGAAGAGAACAGGGAGAATAAGACTTTACAGAGGAACTGTCACCTAAAGAAGTTTTGCACTGTGAGCCTCAACTTCAGATCAAGGTAAGAATTAAGATTTTAATTTTTAAATTTATTTTATTTGTCCATGTTCCTGGTTTCTTTTTGTGTAAATGAATTATTTAATTCTTCAGTAAACTGCTTGTGGAATGGTTGGGATTAATGCTCAGAAATACAGCTGTGTCCTACAACATCAATCCATCTTAGCTCATTTCTTAGTATCTATGTTTCAGATTTAAGTTTGGAATCACCAGTCTTTGGAACAAAATCTGAATGCCAATTTTTTCCTGCTGCAATCTCCTCTCTTTCCCTCATGTCTTCTCTCCTGGTGTTCCAGATAAACAGATCCAGCTCAGGCTTACCCAACTGAAAACCTATTTTTGGAGCTATAAAACTCCATGACAAGGCAAATGCAAGAGGATCTCTATGGATACACTACACACTTCAGCTCCATTACTATAATCATTCAGATCACAACCACAATTTTTTTTTTTCAGCTAAGGAATAACATATGCAGAAAATTTCCACAAGGTGGGGATAAAGGGATGTTTCATATCAAAGAGCTTGCTTTTACAAGACTCAGTTTAGTTTGCACTTCTGTATGAAGTCTATGGAAGAGAAATTTCATCGTTCAAATCAGGGATTCATATAAAATATTCATGAAAAATACAACAGCTTTCCACTGAGTGTTGTAGGAGTACATGTAGGCTTGTTTAAATAACTTGAACAGCAGGATTATTTAGCAGTGGTCCTGAGAGGGTTCAATTCAATATTTTTCACTTGGTTTGATTTAAAATTATAAAAGTTAAGCTTCATTTGCCTAAAGTTTTATTATCCTGCATTTAAATGTCAACATTCTAGTTTTATAATGATGAAAAAATATCGGGGTTTATAAAAACATTATCTTGTAATGCTGAATCCAAATAAGAATGGTTGTTGCAGCACAGTATAAGAAAAAAATTAAATTAAAAAATTATAATACATATAATTAAATCAGATCTGGAGAAATTATAAAGTATAATTAGAATAAGAGATTTTACATCTTCAGGGTATTAATGAATTTTTTTACTAGAAGGTTTTGCCTAGTTTGACTAGTCTTCAGTTCAGTAGAGACAAAAATTCTTTCAGAACTCACCCACTTGTTTGTCTGAAAGATTTTAAAAGCTTTTGCTGTTAAGGAGGAAGTTAAGCAATGGCTTGATTAAGAGCTACAGGAAACAGAAAGTTCATGGGTTTAGAATGAGAGTACTAATCACCCATGCTAATTTAACTGTGTGTTGTGTTACAAACAAATAGAAATTGAAGAAATACTACATATAATGGCTTAAATCAAGTGGAATGGGCCAAAATCAAATCAAGAAGAGACTTGCATGCATCTACCTATTTTCAAATTGAACACTCAAGTTTCCAGTTTAGATTAATTATACATAACTGTGACAGGTTATGTCATAGTCCAATACTTTCTGAACAGATCTCTTAGATATTCCCCACAGGAAGAGTTTAATGTTTTAACACCAAACTTACATTTTTGAAAATACTTGACTGTACACAGGATTTAGATTTAGCAGTGTGATTGGGTAAGTTATTGTAACCACAATTTGAGCATAAGAGTTTCAACATCCAGTTGGATCAACGCTAATGTGATCCCCATGACTCAGTGTCAATGTGCTCACTCTCACAACGTTATCCCCATGACTGCTGGGAGGAATACACAAGCTGAAGTTTCCTCAGGTCTCCTCTACTTCCTTCAAAAGGCCTTTTGGTAGATGGTCAGAGCTAGGTGCTCCGTGTTGAGCTGAGCCACTAAACACTTCCCCCTGAAGGTATTGCTAGGTCAGGAAGAGTATTCACACCTTGTTTGGTGTGGCCAATCTGGTTCATCAGCAAAACTCCACTTGACATCTGCTGAAACCTGATTATTGAGATGCCTCAGCCTGAATTAAGGTATAAAAAGACCATTTGCTGAAGTCCCTAGTACAGATTTTGTTTAACAGTAAATTGTGATGTAGAGAGACAGAAATAAATAGAAATGAGAAGAGATGGGGAGGCAGACATGGCGGGGAGACAGAGAGAGATTTAGAAGATAGCCACTACCTGTGGATCCGGAGTCTCTCCTTCACCTCTGGTTTCTCAGCAATGGTCACTATTTATACATTTTAGCAAAAAAAGAAATTAATGCTCATTGGCTATACAGTTCTCTTATTCTGTTGGTTAAATGACTCTCTTGCTTCTAATGCTTATTAGTCACATGCTCAGTCGTTCTCTTCTTTTGAGTCAGTGGGTTTCTTGTCTTGGGTTGGTGGGTTATGATCTCCCCTTGCTGGAATTACCTTTTTCTCAGAGCTGATTTCAACACAGTTGCTAAGTTGGATTTCATGGTGGCCCATAAATTCCACATTATTTGTGATGCATAAATTATGCATTCTTTGTGTCCATCAGTGGTGATACATTCTTCTCCCCCAGCTTTGTTACCCTCTCCTTAGGTCTGAGATAACACCCAGTACACCTTTATCTTATATCAAGTTCCTGCTATGTGGCTTAATTTACATTCCAGGTATCCACAGAGGCATGTTCAGGGGGCCTTTTGCTGTCATTGGTGTCATGGATGCCATCTGTCCCACAGCTTGGAGTCTTTGTTTAACTGGTGATATGCGTATGAGCAGTTACTTCATTACTAGTTTGCCATAGTGGGAATTTTTGTCTGCATGCATTACCCTGGATGAACTAGTCAGATGTCACCTCTTCCAGGCTGCAGCTATTGCCATCCTGTCTCTCCTTTCTGTGCTTATCTCACGGCAAAGTCTTTCTGTGGCCCTAACACTGAGACAGGCAACTGTGCTCTTTATGTCCTTTACAACCCCAGAGCTACTATTTTGCACTAGGATGATAGACCAGGCAGGAAGTGTAATGTCTGATACATGTTTTGGTGACCCATTATATGACAAAAAAATACAGGCTGTGAATCCTAAACCAGTGACTCTGGATCTATTCTGCCTGCATATATTGATTACACATTGTCTCTTTATCATGACATTTCTATTGGTTTTATTTTATCTGGTTGCTTGGTACATAGTCCAGTCATGAACCACTACCATATGTTTAGGTCAGACTGTATAGATTGATATGTTGCATTTGTTTTTCTATTCCTTTCCCTACAACACTGCATACTTTTCATGGTTTTTAAGCCAATAAACATATTTTTCGGTATTCTATTCTGAAGTTGCTTATAAATTGGATCCATAATGTGGTTTTAGCAACTAGTATTCATATTTTTCAGGCCTGTGTATCACTGCTCTGTCTTATACATTTGATTTTAAAAGTTACTCTTCATCTTCTGAGTCATGATTTGTGCCAGCCAATTCTATTACTAAAAAGATGCATCACTATACAAACTCTGCAATTCCTCTCATGATGAAAGTTCATTGTAGATGGCAGAATGCCATTTTTATCAGCAAGACAAACACATTAATTGAAGCTATTTAATTGAATATCTTCCTTAATAACACTTTTATTAGCTGCTAGCAACTCTATTCATACTCTTGGGTCATTAACTTTGATGCAGCAGGCAAGTGCAATTTTGTTGTAATCAAGAAAGTAATAAAGGATAGTTTGTGCACCACAGAACAGCTTACAATAGCAATAAAGCCTAATGAATTCTATTATTCACTCTCTCCTATTAAAGGTTGAGTTTAGATTCTGGTATCAAATATCTGGGGAGTGAAGCAGATAAGAGAGGGACCATGCTATCCTAATATGAAATTTATAGTTTGCACTTGAGAAATTAAAATGAAGCAATTGAAAATAAGTGGATTCCCATGGGTATTTTTGTGAGAACAAAATTTGAGACACAATAGTGTCCCAAATGGAACCTGTTCTTTGATATGATTGTGAGTCAGCAAGATTAACCTCAGCTAGATTTTCTTTGACTATTTTTCCAGCACAAGATCCCACTGCTGGGGAAGAGGAGTCCAAAAAGTAATTGTTGGATTTATCCAAGAAGGGCTGACAGCTTTTCTCCGTGTTTCCCTGTTTTCCCTGTGTATGCATTGTCATTTGGCTTGGTTCAAACTTGACAGGTTCCCTTATCACAAGAAAGGGAAAGCTATGGAATCCTACCTTTCCCATCAAGTTTGCACCAAGCTATGTCTTTAAGAGTTCTTTTGGAAGTTTGTGTCCTGGATATGATTCCAGAAAATAGAGTAATAAAGAATGGTGGAACCTGATTAGGACCTGAATTACAATAAACAGAAACATGATTGCTTTTCAAGGACTTGTTAATTTTAAGGTTGGAGAGAGCCTTTGAATACTAGAATACAGAGAAGCCTCCTGTGGAGGTTGCAGTAGCTTTGGAAATCCCTTAGAAATCTGTGTGGTTTGTAAGAAACCTTTTCAGGGGTTGGGGATGAAACTGAGTTAGCTTTAAAATGTGTTCTGTAATCTCAAGATTATACTTTTTTTATTTAACTAAAATTTTAAAAAACATAAACTTCATCTACAACAGACACACACCAGAAATGGGCTGTGTGCTGTAGCAGTGTACAGCATCATGCCAAGGCATATGATGCTCATATTCTTAGCTACACTCGTCTACATTCAGAATGTAGCACAAGGAAAATGCATAACACTGTACAAATGGCCAGGTGACTAGGAAAATCCTATGTTTCCTTTATTCCCTTTTTCCCCTTTTTCCCACTTTTTGGATCAGTTGTACCTAAATCCAGTTTATCTTGGCTTTCATTCACACGTTGCTAGTCCTTCTCTTTCATAGTAACAATAATCCAGTTCATACTACTTCCTTCCTCCTCAGTACTGTTTTTCATTATTGCAGGGGTAACTCAAATCATGCCTTCATCTAAATCTTGCTTCTAGCCTTCACCTCTCACCAGCACAGGACTCCCTGGATCCTATTCTGGTTTCCTGAGGGGGAATGGAAGCCCAGGAGTGTCTGCACTCTTTTATCAGACTTTGTGAGCAGCTTGGATGAGAAAGTCAAGAGCTTCTAATGAGTTGATTGATGTTAACTGACAGCCAGCTGACAGTGACAATCTATTGTCCAGCAAAACAAAACAACATATGCACAATTAGTGTAACACAAGACCTCCCTGCACTTGTGCCTGTTAATGGATGACAAGAGGGTGGCTGCGTGGGGTAGTTTGAAATCCCTGCATAAGGCTGTCCAGCAAAGGGTGGCCTTTTTCTGCCTAATCAGGCAATTCCAAATAAATTCCTATTTGTATGTTGGTGTATACTGGATCAGTGTCCTTAGGGAATGAAGGTGCAGCCCTATTCATATCCTGATTTCAGAGTGCCTGAGGCAACTAGATTTGCATCTCTGCCAGAAGAGTGGCACCTTCTGGCACATGGCTTAGTGAAGATTTCCAGCAGATGTCTAAGGCATCTCCAAATGCAGAGTTAAATGAATTTTGCTCTATTTTCATTCTAGTTGGGATGTTAGTTTAAGTAAATGAACAAAAAATACTGCAGCTGTAATTTGATGAAAACCAGATATGAATTTTCATTTATTAACTTGGGAGCTAATAAATTTTTGCAGAAATAGAAAGAATGGAGAAATTTAGGTTAACTGCAGGGACAGCAAGTTTTGTGGTTTTTTGTTTGTTTGTTTGTTTTTTTGGGTTTTTTTTTACTTTGGGGAAATACAGTCAAAGATAGCCTAGAAAGGCTGTAAAATCTCCATCCTCAGACTGAGAACGCAGCAACCTCCTTCAAATTGATTTTATTTGAAGCTTGAAACTGGAAGACCTCCAGAGGTCTCTTCCAACACATTGGATTCTGTTTCTACAATTTGTGCCTGATAACATTGCTGTATATTTCAGGGACTTCCTCAAGTTAGCAGCTAATACAAATGGGATTATTCCTAACAAATACATGCAGTTATTATTTTTTGCCGAAGGTTTTCAAGCCTGTACCTTACAGTTTAAAGCACAACAGTGGGCAATACAATACTGTTGGCAACAGCAAGTAATTCTTAACACTGGTAATTTCTAGTCCATGTTTGAAAAACTTCAATTCCCTACCCAAAAAGGATGTTCAATTCCATGTTAGAGCTAGAACTTGGTTCTCAAAAAAATTTTTGGAGAAGTTCAGCTAGAGAGTTCACCATTCTTTCCACTGTTTCCCACTCTTTTATGTAGTAGATATATTTAGCCACCCTCACTGACAATAGTTGAGGGAGCAAGCATCATGCCTGCCCTTCCTTTTACTGTTCACTGCTGTACTGCAGCCTTCCAGCAGCCTTCTTTTGCCAAAATCCTTTTGCTGCCTCATCCTTCACCTCATGCTTCTGTTAATTCTTAATGCAACTGATGATTCTATTTTCAGTCTGATGTTGATTCCCTTCAGTGAGAGTGTTCAGCCATTGCCAAATCTGAGCTTCCCAGCTCATAACCATCTTGCCAGCTCCTCACCTTCCCTGAACTTCTCATTGTACTGCTGGAAAGGGTATAATGCTTTTCTTTCCCCCCTCCACCAATGATGGCTTCCCTGTGAGCACAAATGCAGTGTTTTGCAGCCCTTGCTTCAGCCAAAACCCTGTATGAAACTCTGTGTGCAGTGAAGAGCAATAAGTAAGCATTTAATCAAATTTGCCACGTGTAATCTTCAGGGAAATCAAGCACTTCTCTGCTAATTATAGGTTTAATAACAGACGGGCAGTGATCATCTTCCAAAATTCCCCAACAGTCCTCCCAGAACATAGGCTTCAAATGTGTACATGTGCATACATATACATATACATATACATATACATATATGTCTGTGGGTGTGGGTGTGGGTGTGCATGTTTATAATACACTACAACCTAGTTCAAAGGGAAAGGGCTCTGGATTAACTCTATGAAATTGCCCTTGAAAACTAAGAGAAAAAAGTTAACTTCAAAATCTAAAAATACTCCAGGTTATGCTGATGATGATTCTGCAGTGAATGATGAAGACATTTATATTATTGTAATTTTTGTGAAGGAATATCAGTCTCCAAAATGCGAAGTTAGAAAGTTGCTGTTCTATCCAAAAGCAGACAACTGCCTCGCAAATGTTTAAATACGATCTGAGAAAATATTAAAATGAACATTTGCAGTGAATCCTCAACTTTTATCAGGAATCTTCAGTTGAGAAGCTATAAGCAGCAAAGGACAGGAAAAGACATGGCCACCATGCTTTTCCCAAATTATTACAAAGTAAATATCTAGGGAAAGAAACACAAGACTACCACTGCAAGAGTTCAACTGAAATTAAGGAACCACTGAAGAAATATTGAAGGAGGCAAAAGTGTTTAAGTCAGAGAAATCTGTAGACAACTAACATAATAACCATGGTTACATAAAATTTGTTGCATAACTTTAGGTAAACATAGATATCCCAAGAATTTTATTGCAGTTTGTACTTGCAGAAACAAAAGTGAATGAGAATGAATATCTTCTCAAAATATTTGAGGATAGACCCTAAAAAAAAGGTGCAGCTGCCTAGCGAATGTAATGGCTATCCAGTTAAGGAAAAAAACCCAAACAACTAAACCAGAACTCTCTGAAGTTTGTGCGAAAGGATTTATTTTGGACCTGACTTAGTAAATTACTCCCTTAAGTTTGGTTTCCTTCTTCCTAACGTTGCAGATTTAAACTCTATCACGTTTTGATAGCCTGAAGACTTCCAGTTGTCACTTATGCAGTGTAGTGTAACCACTTTCACAGATTTTTTATATGAAAAGTTATTTAGTTAATTTTCCACTGACAGAAAAATGGAGCAACTGGAGTGATTGCTAAGGATTAGAAAGACCAGGCACCACTGTCACAGGCAGATGTTTTATGCAGGATCTTCACAGAGGATAACGTTTTTGTTCATGTGTAAAAGATTCTTGAAAGTCAGTAGACATGTTTATTTTATTAATCATTGAGTCATCAACTCAGAGTAGCCACAAGGTGTCATTGTGGGCCTACTAAGATAAGGACTGTAGGGGTTGAAAAAATATAAATAGCATAAATTAGAACCACAACTGAAATCACAAAGAATTATCATACATAATATATACAAAAATATATTTTGAAAAAATTTCCATAGTTTTTATGTCATTACTTTGGAATACAGAAAATTTGAGTATGTGGCTTCACATCAGCACTTTACACTGTCAGCCTTCTGGAAGGCATTTGTTGCTGGGGTAAAAACTATTTAAGGTGAGATGATACATATGCTTGCATGAGGTTAAACCAACAGAGAAATAAAACATTAGAAAATAAAATTTAAAAATTACAGAAATACTATGAATGCTTAGGAGTTTTTAGACTTTCTTTTCATGCAGTCTTGAATTTGCATTATTCCTTCGGCAGCATTTCCACACATAGAAAATTAAGATTTTATATAGTACAAAGGTCTTGAAAGTGAAGATTTTCATTCTTTGTGAGATCTTCATGAATATGAGCATGTAATAAACACAAATTTTTATAGTGGACTATGATATTCTCCCAAAATATGAACTTTAAAAAAAAAATAAAGATTACTTTTGTTACAATTAGATAAAAAATTCAGACCTGATTACTGTTAGTTGAACTCTCAAGATCAATTTAATTATGAGAGAAAAATCTGGAGGGAAGATTAGACTCTTTAACTGATGTTGAATATGCCACAATATGATTTACGTGTTATGATATTTAACATTTAGGTGTCTCACCAGTTATAGAATTTCAAAGTGACACAGAGACTGGAAATGGGGGTATGTAAGAATTCAGGGATTCACACTGGATGATGAATCACTGAAACACACATAAAATGCCAGTAAAAGTTTGACTTGTTCCTGCATCATGTAGAGAGAGAAGTGCCCAGTTCTGTGACTCGGAAATGTAGCTTCACTCTTGAAACTCAGTATTACTGTGGGTCAGTATTGTCCAAAGTACAATAAATGAGCTCACTATTGAGAAATGCAGTGCAATTAATGCTGGAAGAAGAAAAACAAACCAATAAAACCAAACCAAAATCAACTTACCAGATGTACATTTCATATATTTATTTAGAAAAGGGACTTGGACAATCACACTGATGTATAGTGAGTTGTGCTCGAAGTCCACAACTGGAATGCATAAGGGAACAGAAAATTCTTTGATGATGTTGCAACATTGCTTGTCTGAGAATTTTGATTCCTTAAAATTTGTGAAATTTCAGAACTTTCAACTCAAAAATAAAAAAATATAAGTTTTCTTATTCAAATGTTTATGCAGTGTAACATTAGCTTTTTGTTCTAGAATCACAGACATTTCTGATCTAATTACTGTGCATGACCTGGGTGTGGTAGTTTGACATGGGAAGGACAGACTCAGAAGATTTCCTCTATGAGGAAACTTCCTCTGTGAGTTGATTGGGACCAATTGAGGGCTGGCTTGGTTACTGACAGCCTGAAAATCCAATTGAGAGAGAGTTGATTCGCTCCATGAACACACATTTCGGAGGAGGTAACCGGAACTTTCTCCCTTTTACTTTTCTGGCAGCAGTGCAGGTAACGGGGCAGGGCCCGGCCTGGCTCCGCTGCAGCCTGCGGGCCTGGGGGGGGCAGGGCCGGGACCCTCCCCTGTCTGAGGAGCTGGCATGGCCCGGCAGGGAGGAGAGATGGCCATGGACAGGGCTGGGCCCCCTGTCTGGGGAGCTGGCATGGCCCGGCAGGGAGGAGAGATGGCCATGGACAGGGCTGGGTCCCTGTCTGGGGAGCTGGCATGGCCCGGCAGGGAGGAGAGATGGCCATGGACAGGGCTGGGTCCCTGTCTGGGGAGCTGGCATGGCCCAGCAGGGAGGAGAAATGGCCATGGACTCAGGCTGATTTAAGATCCCAGCCACTTTTCCCCCCACTGTCTCCTTTTCCAATGTGGCCGGGTTTGTTTTTCTGATATCCTGGCAAAGCTCCAGCATTGTAGCCTTGGGGTTTTTTTCTTTTCTCTGTGCAAAATCTTAACTCCTTCAATGCTCAGATAAGACTTTGCAGACTTTTCAATCCTTCCCAGAGTGAGAAGGGAAGAAGGAGATACTCTGAGGTCAGTCAAGCAAGAGCTAATTTATTTTAGATGGAAGGAGAATGAGGAGATGCTGTGAAGATGGCTGAAAAATCCTTTCATATGTTGTAGGGATGAACTGATGTACTGAATACTCCTATAAACCATGGAAGAAAAGACGTGGGGAGTTAGAGAGGCTCCATTTGATAGACCATGTGAACAAAAGTACCTGTGTTGAGAATCTGCCCCAAGGAAAGAAGGGGATCTTGGTTTTCTGAAGATGAAGCATGAACAGAGAGAAAAGAGATGAAGAGAACGTTTGTTTTGGAACAATTCATTCTTAAAAGTAATACCCCATGAGTTTAACATGGCCCACAGTCACAGCTTTGGGAAAGCTGTGAAGATGGGAGGAACTTCACGACTTTGCAAGTTTTTTTCCTGGGCAGATGCAAAAGTGTGAAAATGAAACCACAAGAGGACGGTTTTCTTCCTCCTTGTGGAGAAATCCCTATAGCCTGACAGAAGGAGGCTTCTGTCTCAAAAATGAACTGAAAAAAAGGACTATTTAAGTTGGGAACTGACTGGAGTAGTTTTTTGTATGTTGGTTTTGTTGTTATGAAGGTTGGGAGAGGGAAGGAAGGAGTGGTCTGAAAATCTTATTCTGAATTTGGTTTTCTTCCTTCTTTGTGTAGTTAATAAATTTCTTATACCCTTTCAAGTTTTAGGCCTGCCTTGCTTCTGCTCCTGGTTCTGTCTCACAATAGAAAATGAGTATATTGAAATTGGCAAATCTAAACCATTACATTATTTGGTGCATTGGCCGGGAAACTCAAATTAAATCAAGACATCTTTGTCACTGTATCTTCACTGAATCTTCGGTGTTTTTCCCTCAGCTAACCATTGTTTTGTTAATTAATGAACTAAGCTTCAATAATATCTTAGAGAAACTTGCAGTAACTGAATGATCCTCAGAGTCTGTGGTCTGACACCCAGTACAATAATTAGGAGAAATTTCAAAAGGACCCATATTTCTAAATACAACTGGTTTTTTTCTGATTAAATAATTACACATTTTTTTCATCACCTCTCACATAATTTATGAACTTCAAACATAATTCGTTTGGCTATATGAAAAAAAAGGAAAAAGAAAAAATAGTTACTCGCAGTAACACAATTCCCTTGGCAGTGATAGGATTAAGATTTGGTTACTGTTATTTCTTCTTGAACATAGAAATGCCACTCAGAGAATGACAAATGGTTTTAGCATTATAACATGGAGTGTCTGTGCTTTCACTACATGAAGTTGCTTTATGCTTCTTGGACAAATATTTTTCAACAGCTAACAATCCTTGAGCTCTCACCTTTCTTTTCTTTTTTTCTAATGGTATTATAATACCATTATAATCTGGTAATAAGACAAAAAAAATAGAAAGAATGCTGTTCAAAACCTGAACAATTTTACTGTGAACAGTAAAATATGTGTTTATATGTAAACAGAAATTAACCATCGGATGTTTTTAGTAAATTTTGCCTATACATATTTTAGACACTAGGGAAAAATTCCGTTCTTATTTATTTCATTATTTTCTCTTTTTTTTTAACCCATGTTTACCAGGTAAAGTTTTTACCTCAGTGGCAGCATAGCAGGAGTCTTACAGCCAAATTTTGTTTATATTTTGGGATAGATGACAAGAATCTGTAATCCTATACATATTCAGAATGTAACAGACAGAATGCAAGTGAAGTCATCAGCCGACAGTAGTGATTCTTTGGAAAGTTATTCAGTAAAAATATCTGAGAGAAGGAGGAGGAATGTTCAAATAATACCCTCTAAGGCACTATTGTTGTGGAAGGAATTCTTGTTGGTAGGATGATAAGACATGGATGTGGGATGCTGGCAGACACCTGTGTTTCAGTTGCTGAGATGTTTAAAGTTTTTAAAGCATTGAGAGAATTGCTGTCTGACACAGTCACAACATAATTGTCTCTGCTAGAAAAACATACAAGGAATTAAAAAGGCAGGTAGTGCTTTTGAACTATTTTCAGTGGGAAGAAAATATATATAAGGCCAGTGATAGTTAATAATTTTTATGAAGGAAGTGGGGAAGGTAATTACCAAAAATAAGGCTTTCTGAGAATCTGAATCACTGATAAAACAAGGAAAGTAAGTAATGGAAATGAGGTTTATCTGTGTTTTTTGATGATGTGAGGTCAAGTGAAAATCTGTTCATCAGGTAACATGAAGATTAACATAGGAAGAAATGGAACAAAACTTTTTGGGGAAAAATATTATTTGACTGGTCATCTATCACATAGGAATCTTAATTGTTGAGAAGGTTTGATAATGTACTACTTCTACCAGAATAAGAATATTCTTTTGAATGCTGAATAAGGTAAATCTTGGTAGACCATGAAACAAATGATGTATTGGGTTATTCCTATTGTGGAAAGAATGAAAACTTTTGGCCAAGATACCTGGATTATGCTGAGAAATAAAATACATTATTTGGACCAGGTTTAATGAAATAATAAATAAAAATGGAGAAAGGGAAGATGGAGGGTGTGAGACATTAGACTGACATCACATTACTGAGCTCATGATAATGCATAAAACATAGATTCCAGGCATGCATTTATTGATGAAAATAAAATGTTTTTATTCCTTGACAGGGATTTCCATGATGTACACTTGCATCCACTACCTGGATTAGTCATATTCTTCATACTACCTACTGCAGAGCTGAAGGCTGGAAAATCTGTCTGCTGGTCTTCTGGGTCCTCATCAATCTGCTAAGAATATGTAAGGAACAAGGAGCCCAAGTACATCACAGCTTAATTTTATTTGAAAACTTTGTAAATGGAGCTAAGTTATATTAAATTAAATTCTTGGTTGTTAAAAAATTTCCAATGCATTTTTTTCTGCTACAAAATTGAATATTCCTGCCCTGCCCCTCCCATCAAGTTACTGTAGAGTGGAAATTCTGATATCCTGTCAGCTGTATTATGCTGCTGTAGCCTTTGCAAAACAATTTAAACCTGCATCCATGAATGGTTAATGGAATTTGAGGGAATATTTTAAAAATTGTTTCAGTTCACCCTCTTTTTGATTTGATTTGATTTGATTTGACACAGAAGCATGTGTAGGTCAGGGAGCAGGATGGGACCTATATGTTGAATCAATGAATTTTATTTTGTCACTAACTTGTTATGGGTACTTCTGACATCTAACTTATCATGTTTTAAACTTCTCTAAGAAATTATGATAATTAACATAAATCTTATTAGATTTCACCACAGTAAATTTTCTCTTCTTTTCTCTCTTGGAAAAGTGTTCCTTTTACTTCTTGTTCTCCAAGTATGATCTAATAACTTTATTTGAAATGTATATCTCTAGAGAAGTAGTTCTATCTATATGCATATGTATTATGTACCCAAAGATAAAATGATGGTTGTATTTTTACCACTATTCTCCATTCTGCTTCAACTGTGAGAGTAGAGTGCAGTATTTAGACACTATGTTTTTCTCTATATGATTTAGAAAAAAGAAAATCCCATCAGACAAAATTTGACACAAAAAAATTGAGTCAGATATCAAACACAATTTTTCCCTTCAGAGACACTTTTTAAAGATTGATCTGTCTCTGTCCTGGCTCTTTGTCTTGCTTTGCTGCTTTTGGTTTCCCTCTTGTATTGAACTGATTAGTCTTGACCTTTCTCACCCAGGTTAATGTGCTTTTATTATATGATGATTGACTCAAACCAAAATTTCCAGCCTGGTAGCATTATTTAAAAACATAAAAGCAGTACCAGGTCTGTTGCAATGCTGATGACGTAGCCACAAGCAGAGCAAGAGACACACACCTGACTCCAGGCTTGTGAGCAGGAAAAGCCTTTTATTGTTTACATCATAAAGTATTTAAAGACATCTCTCAATGAGCAAGGATTGGACAGTGATGGTCAAACCTCTCACCATCACTGGCTGTCCACAATGTCAGTCAATTCACTCTTTCACCAAAGAAGAATGCAAACACACATTGTTTTCAAGAAAGTGTGGGAACATGAGAACACCAGAAAACAAGGAAGCTGAATAGCAACACAGGTCTTCTCTCTGAAAAGATCTTTCCAACACAAAGCCCATTCCTTACAAAGGAAAATTTTTTGCTGTTCTCTTCAGGCAGAGAACATCAAGGTGATCCTTCTGTGATCCATTGTGTATATTAATCTACTTTGTTAATATATTATCTGTATGTTTGGGTGAAGAGCAGGGATACCCTGTGTTGAATCTGTCTGTCTGGAAGCACCATATTTATTAAAATAGTGGGAAAGATGAAAATTAAATTATTGATGTAGCATTTAAGCAAGGATTTTTTCTGCTAATTGCTCAGCTGCAGTAGCAATAGTAAACTGTAACATAAAATGCTGGACTTATTATTTATAATTTGCATTGCATTGGAAGAGATATATCTGACATACACAAGGACTATGTTTTGCAATCAAGCGTCGAGGCAAAAAATGTCAGTTTTCCTTGATTCCATGATAAAATATTTTGATATTTAATTTGGCAGAGTCTGGAGTGACCAACAAGATGGAGAAAAGGCGAAATTACTCAAATACACAGAAAGAAGGGAGGTCAATCAGTTATGTAAGGACAGGGAATTTTTATGCGAGTTCCAGTTAAGGCTAAATAATTGTCTGTGGAAATGGTCACTCTCCTTCCTCAACCCATACTGGAAACACTTAAGCTCATTTTCACCCTTCCAGTACTTTCCTCTTTACTACAGAGTGTTGCTCAGTTTGATAAGCTAGCGTTACTAATAGAAATATTATGCTAATCCCTAGTGACATTCAGTATACATGAGTGTCTGTATACTTAATGCGAAAATTTGTCTTCTGCAAAATATGAATACTAATCATTTGTCTCAGTTCGAGACCTAACCTTCCAGTCCCATACTCAGAGCTGTAGATAATCCTTCATCTCTCTCAGAAAATATGGGTAAAATTAAAGTCTTAGTCTTATATTTCTGTTTTACATCCTCATACTATTTAGAATCTGAATTCTCCAAATTAAAAAACAAAACAAAATAAAACCCAATGTACTGATATTTTGAAATTTTTTCTACATTATTTTACTTTTATATAATTCAAGACGCTTTTTATCATGTCAAATGATGAAATGTCTTTGGTCAGTATTGCACCAAAATTAATGTGGTTGATGAAAATTATAATGTTGACATTTTAATACACAATTGAAGAAAATTAAATTTGAAACGTTTTAATTCTGTAATATGAATTTAAATTTTTTATTTAATAAATGTGTTTAGGTATGTATTGATAGTGATGGGATTTTTAATGTAAGTATTATAAAAGTCTTTGTTATGGACTACTTAGATAATAAAGTACAAAATTATTTTTGAGGCAAGTAGCTTGAATCTGCAGAACGACTGCTTGGTATATAAAATTTGGAATTTATTTGCTTTCGTTTTGGAAATTATGTATGGAGGTAATTTAGACCACAAGTCCTTCTTCTGCTTTTTCAGATTTGCTTTCAAGCTAGAAAGAGTAATTTATATTTTGCCAGTTTTAATTTCTTTACATATTTTGTCATTACCTCATGCTTGTGTTCAAAATTGGGGAAAAAACTCCCACAAACAATCATCACCAGTTCTTTTGAGGGGAGCGATAATACTATATTTTCTTCTAGTTATTATTGCATAACTGTCTTCTTGTACTTTATTCCCCTCTGATTTTTTTTTGTATTTATACAGTTATATAACTCTACATTTTGTTTCAATATCTTTTGCATGATATCACTTGCTTTGTTTTTAAGCAGCTCACATAGCATCACAGAAAATGTCTTTTTTTAAAAGTTTTTTATTTATTCAGAGATCAAAAAGAAGCAACAAGTAATACAATCAGAAATTTCTAAAAATAGTATTAAACAAAAGACTGTTGTTAAAATTTGCATCTCATTACTTAAACAAAAATTAGTCTTGACTAAAGACATACTTTGGGATTTGGAATATCTGTGTTAACTAACATAGATGCTTCAGAAGTGGCGGTAAGAATGCAATATACCCCACCAACAGTTAAGGTAACACATACACAATCATTTGAAAAGCAGTAAAGGGTTAAATCAGCAGATTTTGTACTGTGCATTAGAAAGAACCATGAGATCCTTCTAATTCTTCCCAAGGGTTTTGCACCGAAAAGAAGTTGAACTGAGATTTGTCAGAAAAGACAGTAACAGGAAAAGTGAGAGAAAAAGCAAAGAAGAAGTAGATGTGAGGTGACTAACATGAGGTAAAAATCACCAACTTGTGATTTTTAAAATTTGGGGTTTTTATAGACTGAAGTTTCCCTGATGAGGGCTTGCTAGTGTTTGAATGTGTGCATAGCAAATGACAGCTCTGGTGTTCTTAGTTGTGTGCTAAGCAGAAATGACGTGTAAGTCCTGGGTCGAGGGAAAAAACCAGAAAATAGAAGGGACTTGTGGAAGGTCAAAAGCCCAGTCATGAACAGAATGAAGGTCTGTACCTTTCCATGCAGGGCTCTTTCTGCTGAAATGCATGTTTTTTTTAATCTTGTATTACATGGTTTAGAAGAGATATCTAGAGGACAGAGAGAGAAAACACCACACCCAAGAAATCTAGTTGAATTATTTTATTAGCTCACCTCCAACACCCTTTTGAATATACCTTGTAAAGCTGGCATCATCTGACATATGTGAAAGAAGAATTGACTGGTTTTCCCAGGAAACTGTGAGGGAAACACACAGTAATAGTCCTAATGAGTACAGGAAGCTATTAAGGTACATATAAAGTAGACTATTAGAAAAAATAAACTCTAGGAGGTAAGCAGGGGAGAGCATCAGCAAAACACTCTCTTTAGGCATCTACTGCATATGGTTGTGTACAAATATACACCAACATAAAACAAAAAAACATAAAAAGCAAACTAAAAAAGATGAAAGTATTAAAACATCATACACAGACTGAACTACATGTATTTGATAAATAAAAATGAGATTATATTATCCAGCACTAATAAAAAATATGTTTTCTTCAGCTTTGCAATATCTGAATTAACCAGAGAATATTGAATTATACCAGATTAGACCAGAAGTGAATTCAGCAGAAATGGAGAAAGAAGACATAGAATTTTAAGTAGTTCTGTGATACTGCAGCCTGTGTGACTGCTCTGAAGATTTGCTCCTCCTAATGAATAATACATAGAGTGTGATTTCTTTCAAGGGAATAATAGGCTATCTAATGAAAACTTTGAAGGGGGTTGCAATTTACCTGTCTGAAGTGAACTAAAAAGAAAAAAAATTCTAGATATCTCATTATCAAACAAAATAATATCAACCTTAGAAAAAATCAGCTTAATCTCTTAATTTTTTCTTTTTTTTTTGTCTGAATATGCTGCATTAAAAATAAGACATGTCCCATGATATAAACAAAAGAAGTTTTCAACCCACTAAATAAATATATTTTCTATTTATTTTTTATTTATTACTGAGGTAAAAAGATGAATGACATGGTGTTGTAGTATGCCCCTAAAACTAATTTCAATATGCTGTCCATCAATGATGCAAAGGCCTAAATACTTATTTTATAATCTTTTTTCCTTTGTCTTTTCTTTTTCCTTAATTTTCAAATCAGGAGAGAATTTATTTGAATGTGTTTATTGTTGCATGTTACACTTGACACTTGTAATTTTGTCTGAAATGTACGGATGGTAAAATAGCAAAGTGTCAAGGGAGTAAAATTAAGAAGAATCAGTATGTCTGCTGTATTTAAAGTGAAGACTTTTATTCATCTGTAAAGAGCTGCAGGCTCTTCAGTGACTTCATTGCATATGTGTGTCATAGAGCAGTAGAGAAGGGAATGCAATCTATAACATCAACCATTCTAGAAAAATTCCTGAAAGGATTAATGTAATTAGTGGACAATCTAGAAGGCTGAAAGAATATGCTTGTATGGGATAGGCACAACTACTGATTCTGAGTGAATTGGATGCCAGGCACTTCAATAATTAAGGCTTGTTTTTGTTTTATAATTACTGTGGTAAGAAGCAAGCATTTAAAAGACATCAGAAATCTACACTAAATGAGTGTCAAGACAGAACATATTGTTTCATATAGAAGCATCCTCGCAGTGCTGAACAATACAAAGTAAACCTTGCTTTGTAATCTAGTCTCTATGCTCTGCCCCTGCACATTCTAAAAAGTTCACTTTGTACTGCAATTGATTGGAAGATATTTGGTGATTGCTTGGTTTGTCAACACACAGAATATTTTGCCCACAGCAATGGCTTTGCTGAAAGGGCATACAAAAGAGCCCAGTCCTTGCACAATTTTATCTGCTTTTGTCAGGTCTATAGTAATGTAAAATCTGGAGTTATGAAAACCTCATTGCAGAACCTTGTGTCCAAGCAGTGGCTCAGTCTCTTACTCTGGAAGGAAGTAGCTCCTGGACCATCATTTCTATGTGAAATTTGGTAAAACTAGCTGTGCAAAAATTGACCATACAATTCTTCCTTATTTGCATTTACTCAAGTATAGAAAAGTAATAAGAAGTAGCCAGAATCCATTTTACAAATTAATACAACCCCCCCATATTATTTTTAATGCAACACAGACATAAATTTCAAGATGAAAAAAAACCAAACCAACACATCATCTGCATACAGCGTATCAAAAAATACAGTTTTTATAACTGATTATAAGACAGATAATGTGACAATGACATTAAAGAACTGTTAAAGTATTTATGTAGTTTTTTGTAATAGCTTCAGGTAGAAAGTTTTTTTCCAATTGCAGAACTGCTCAAATAATTTATTTTTAAATTTTAAAATTACCCCTTTGCTCTTTATTAATAATCAACTACTCTGTGACTAATTTTCTTCATGTAATATATACGGAATATTTTCCTACTCTCTGGATAGGAGAAGGTATAAAAAACACAGAACATGATAATGGAAAGAAAGGACTTAGAAATTATAGTAATTTGTCTTCAGCTCTACAGTTCTGTGCTGCAGAGAAATACAGTTTCTGCAGGAAAAAGGGACAGGGGACACAAAATTAAAACTCATTGGGTCCTATATATGCTAGAAGTGGTTGTTCCAGAACCATTCAGGGCCTTATAATTGACATTCAAAAAATTACTAGTTTAACTCAGCTTAATCTGTGTTTTACCATATTTACTACATTCATGTATATATGAGAAAAGATAGGATTAAAATGAAATGTATTTTTCTACATTTACTAAAAATTACCAAAGAAGAAAATTTTAGCTAACATTGGGAAGACATATATATTATTCTTTATAGCTGAATAAGCTATTTGGTATTTAGAATTTTATATAGAGGAGATTCCACTCTATGAGTAGTAAAACTGAAAAGGAACATGTCTGAGGGCAAAGCACAGCACTATATAATATGTGGACTCTATATAATTCCTCCTGACATAATAAAATTTATTAAGTATGTTTTTCATAAAAACATTTAAACTAAAATTCCTTAAAGAATGTAATGAGCTAGTGTTCCCCATCAAAAGCTAAGTGGGCAAGTGATTAATTATCAACAGAAAACATGAGAAAATTTCATCAGTATCTTGGAGTTGGTATTAGATGCATGTTTGTATACAGTAATGTAAATTTTATCTATTATCTTACTATATCTCTACATAAATTGATACAAATTCTGAAGTTTAATGTAGTTAAAAAGCGTAATTAAATTTAATAGCAATTCTGAAATAAACTGATTATATTGTTAGCCCTGAAGAGTATGAACTTCCTTTTTTTTTTCTCTAGATCTCCTGGCATATCAGACAGTGGATTACTCACAAGATTAAAGCTATTTGGTAGGAATGATCAATAAAAAAAAGTAGCTGATAGAGTTGCTTATTTTCACCAGATGTATGTATTACTATTTACCCTCAACTAAAGCTTTTTAATTTGATATGCTCTCTTAAAAGACAGGCTCCTATACAGACGTTGAAATTGTTTGCTGTCATGGTAACATGTTTTATGTGGAGATGTTTTAGGTGGCCTGCTGTTATATTCTTTTCTCTGTGTGTTAATTAGTGCACATAGGCCCTTTCATTAAGTATAGCTTAGTCATCTCTAAAGTGGGTATATGAGTTGAAACCCCAGAGGTGCAGTTTCAAGTTGAATCACTGAATGTGGTGGTGCAGTGTGTAATACAGGCTGACAACTAGGAATTTACTGTTGTACTTACTGTCAAGCCATGCTAAACAAGAGAAGGAAAGGTGTTGTTTTGAAAGTATTCACTTGCCAGGCAAGAGCAGTGGGCTTCACAGAAGTGCTCAGTTCTGATCTCAACAGCCACTTTTAAACTGAATTTATGAATTCCAAACTAATTCCTTCTAAAATGAGAGGAGCTAGTGTTATCAGTGCTGCAGTGTCAGACAACTTGGTGTTTGCCAGACAACAGCAGTAACTGCAACTCATGAAGGATAATCACAGCGTTGCTTCATGGCAGACCTGAGATTTTATGGTCTTCAAGGTATGTCTCTAATAGGCTTCCTTTCATAAGGTGTTAAAGTGCACTTCTAACAAGGCACTGTCACAAAATCATGTCCCATGGGGTAAATATAAAACTTGTATTGTTTCTGTCTCAGCTTTTAAATAGGGATCAAAACCAGTGATATAGCAAATTACAAGTAGCTTTGATGTTCACATTTCATTCCTGTCACAGGGAGCTGGGCTGCCTTGGAGTCAATGAACATTTCTTTCTTGTGTCTGCAGGACTGCCCATCCTGTACCATCCTCCTGATTCTGTTAGTCTAGTGCCCTAGACCATTCTTTCTGTAGGAACTGATATGATAAATATTTTAACATTTATTTAGAGGGTATATCCAGTGATCAGTGTCATAGTAAGATCCCTTACTTTCCCCCCCACATCTTTTTAGAGGGAATGACCCACTTACTATCCTGGATAGTCATGAGATACAGAAGCAAGATAAATCAATGAGCCAGAGCTTGTTTTATAGCCATCTTTAATGTATATAGACACTAAAGGTTGATTTGTCTCTTTTATTGGTCTACACATTTGCTCATACGATGTGTAGGCTGTTGTTATGCAACTAATTTGTTCTGAATATCTTGTGTGGGAATACTACGGTTTTCATTCAATGAATTTATAAAGACTGTTAATAAAGATTCACAAGAATCCCCCACATTTTTAACAATTACCACCCTTGCCAGTAATACAAATTCTTGTCCAGAGTTCTTTTCAGAATGCTTTGTTCTCTAGTCATAGAATCCTAGAATGGTTTGAGCTGGAAAGGATTGTAAAGATCATGTAGTTCCAACCTCCCCCATCTCAACCACTCCTGGGCAGGGACAATTTCACTAAACCAGGTTGCTCAGAGCTTTGTCCAGCCTGGCTTTAAACATCTCCAGGGATGGGACAGCCACAACTTCTTTGGGCAACCTGCCTCTTCACCCTCACAGCATAGAATTTCTTCCTCATATCTAATCTAAACCTACTCTTCAATGGTTTGAAACCACTCCTTTGTCCTGTCACTACGCCTTGTAGAAATTGGCTCTCCATCTTTCTTGTAGGCTCTCTTCAGGTACTGGAAGGCCTCAATTCAGTCACTCTGGAGCCTTTTCTTCTCCAGGCTGAACAACCCAACTCACTCAGCCTTTCCCTGTAGGAGAGATGCTCCATCCTAATCATCTTAGTGGCTTCCTCTGGACTTGCTCTAACAGATCAATGTCCTTCCTGTGCCCTTTGTAATGTAAGTTTTTCTTTTCATACTAAAAAATAAGTGGGAAAGGTTCCATATGCCTTTTTTTTTGTCTAAACTATAATTTCTAAAGTATTCTCTTTCAGATTGCATCTAGTCCTATAAACACAATATTAGTAAACATATATCATAGAAACTTGCATATTGGAATGAAGGCTATTTGCTTGCTTTCTAAATGGTTACTTACTACTAATGGTTCAAAATGGTTACTTCAGGATTTGTAGTGGATAATTAATGCACAACAATAAATCTGAAAACATGTAACAGTTTAACCCTGATCTTGGATAGAGTTAGTCTTCTTCTGCAGGTCTAACTGGAGTGTCAAATTGCTGTTTTCACAGTTGTTCTTTGACAAGTATGTACGGGTGCATGTCTTCAGAAATCCAGCAAGAATCTTTTCAACTACAATATAGCAAAGGCTTGCAGGAGTTTATGAGTGGAGGCAACTATTTTGTTCTGATTAGCTGAGCTGCAAACAGCATTCACATCATGTCCTTTTCACTCTAAAATTCTATTCAGCAAGTGTAACTAAAGCACAGATCTTTAGAGACAGTCACATTGTTGAGGTATAGTATTCTGCAAAAATATCAAGGGTTGGTGCTCTTCAAAAAGATATTGAAAAACAGTGCAATATGGTGTTTTCAACAAGCAAATTGCAAATATAAAATATACATAACAGCACAACATCGGGGACATAATTCTAGATCACTAGGCTTGCTTCCAGAATGCCATAATATATCTTACCTGTCTGTCCCTCTCTTGCATTCATTTTATTCAGGTAACAGCTCAGACACAGACTGAGTCTCAAGTCTCTCAGCCTATGGTCTGTAAAATGAGGATTTAGGCATTCCTTATTTAAGCATTCTCTCTCTGTGTTTGGTATTTACTATTATTTTTTTCTTCTTTTTGTATGTAGCAGCTGACCAGACTCCATTTTCTCATAGATACATATGTCTGCAGCAATGAGAAAGGAAAATTTTCTCATCTTCCTAAGGAAGGGCTGTATTTTCTTATTTAATGAAAACAACATCACATTATTAAAGCTAATTGTGTAACTATGAATGTTGATGCTCAAATCTTTGCTGCAGATACAGGAAAAATTGCCAGCTATATATAATCAAGGTAGTCTAAATATTTGCTACTGTGATGTTAGCCAATGCCATGTGAAAGCTTTTTGTTCAAAACCTTTCCCAATAACTGTGTTTTTATGTCTAGCGGTATTTGCAAATTTGAGTAAAAGTTATTGAATATTTTTTATTCCTTCCTTCCTTCCTTTGTAATAGCATTCTATTTTCACATACTGAAAATGAAATATATATGTTTCACAGTATGAATTTTTTAAAAGAAGAAAGAAATCTATGTTCAATTTAAAGACATTTGAAAAAAAAAAGACATTTGAAAAAGACAATTCAATTTAAAAGACATTCAATTTAAAGACACTTGAAAAAGAAAATGAAACGTTTTCATTGTTTGAAGGAGCAACAACTTCTTGTCACCTCAAACAGGTTTTTTTTTGTTTGTTTTTATTTGTTTATTTATTTTGTTTGCATGTTTCATGAAATTCATAGAAGCAATTTTCTTCATTTTGAGTCAGTTTTCTACATGACCAGTGAAATGAACAGTCAGCTTTTTGCATAGCACCTTTCCATGCCAGTTGTCAATCTGCCAGCATGGTACAAATGCTGTTTAAACAAAGCTGGTTCTGTTTCATTGCCGGCAGCTGAGCCAGTGAGTTGTAATGATGGGAACTGGAATCGGCTGTTCCCTGGAAAATGAAGCAGTGACTCTGAACAGGAACTTGGCTAACTAAATAAGTGTGCCATATTTGCATAATAAAATTTTAATGTGAAGCATTTCAGATAGAAATTCATTATTTCTATGAATCATAAATAAAAAATATATGGCCAATTTAATGTGGTCAGCAAGAATGTTTTTGCCTGTAAAATAAATGGTAAGAAGTGTGAATACATAATTAAAGGCAGCTTACAGTACCATGGTTTTTAGAAAAGCAGCCAGACTGGTATAGCTGCCAATGGCAAACCCACTTTATTTCATTTAATAAGCTTTTAGTTGTTGGATCTAGCCCAGTCTCAAAGAACACTGGACTTTGCCAAACACATTTATTATTCATAAAGTAAAGGCAAAAAACTCTGGGACCTCCTTCCCATTTACAGTTTTGTAATTAGATGGCGAGTGAGACAGCGGAAGTGATCCATAAACTAACTGCCAAGTATTTTGAGTGCTGAATAAGGTGAATTAAAACTCCATTAAGTTATATACAAAACTATAGCACTAATTTAGAGAAACACAAACATAAGAGCAATTCCTTTCGCGATGGGAATGGCTAAACATCATACTCTACAATTTCTTCCTCTTTGAGCTTCAGATTTGAGATTTCGTTCAGCTACAACCAGGTGGTAAATATTTCCTTCTGGCAGTGCTTATTTGGTTTAAATGACTTAATAACTGACAACAGCTAATTGAAAACAGCTTGAGATCACCCAATACACTCTAAACTAATCTAACTTAGATTGTAAAAGCCTGTAATACTCTGCTGTCTGATGTACAGGCCAATTGTAGAGGAAGTCAAGCAAGATTAACAGATGGCTCAGAGATTGCTGCAGGGGGGAAGGGTCTCAGATGCTCATATCTTATAAGGTTAACAGACAATTCTCCTGGTAGATAGATTTCACCTGAGTACCCAGGAGAGCCTTCCAATCTTCAACCTGGCATGAATGATAAGAGCTGTGAAGGATGCTCCTGCAACTGCCAGTTTTAACATGAGGGATGAGCTGGCCTTTGCAACATTATGGAAATACACAGCCTTTCTTTTCCTTGTAGATTTCACAAAGTGGTGTGTGCTGGAAGATGAGTCTTCTTTGCTTTTATATGAATGCTGTTTTATAGTCTTGATTATCTTATCTATTTTTAGAATAGATCTTAGGACAAATTCCTCCCCTGAAAGGGTAGTAAATCATTGGAACAGTGTGCCCATGGAAGTGGTAGAGCCACCCACCCTGGAGGTAAAAGATCTGTAGATATGGCTCTCAGGTCCATGGTTTAGTGGTGGATTAGGATTATGGTTGGACTAGCTGGTCTCCAGAGGTCCCTTCAAACCCCAGTCCTTCTGTGATTAGGTGAGTGCAGTAACACCTTCCTTTTCTTGTAATGGGAGCCAAACTTTCACATTCAACATCCAATTACTCCATGGAGGTATACCTTTCCATACTTTGTTTATTTTCTGTTCTCTGTTTCTTTCTCCATGATTGTTAAGATATTTTTTCTATCTCTTTTGACGCTGAAGAAGTGAAACATCTTTTGCAGCCTCTTCTGTTGTAATATTAAAAGGTTTGTCTAATTTATAACTTATACAAATTTTGATTAGCTGTTCTGCAGTTCCAAGGTCTCCAAGGTTTGTGTTTTGAAATATAATTTTGTAGGTTTGTAGGAGGGGGTATAATAAACTGTATGATTAAATTATATATGATGAAGGTATGCTAGGTGTTTGCTAAAAAGTTTTGAAATTTCTTGTTTATTTGCAAGAACATGAGGTCTTTTAACACCATCCTTTGCAACACCTCTGTTGCTGAAAAGCAGTAGAGACTTGTCTTTGTTTAAAAAAAAATCACATCGATTTGATGTAAGTACTGTTATTCCTACATTAGTAAATTGGCTAAACCTTGAAAACATGAAGGAGAGTTTCCTCAGAGACTAATACGGTAAATTCTGTTGCTAGGAAACCATTTTTATTTTTTTCCTTCAAAATAACTAAATCATTTTTTGCCTGGTTTCAAAGACAGCTGGGAAGATGGGAGAGGAAGGAAATGCATATCAGAAATCTTTCCCTGGGAATAGCCCAGCTGTACCTTGTGGCTCTTTTCCACCCATTTCTTTGGGGTTCTCTGGGTCATCGTTGTTCCTTTCATCCTGCTCTGTCTCCTCAGCCCAGGTTCCCGCAGTGGGGCTGGATGGGTGGCAGCTGTGGTGACTGTCCCACCTTGCAGGAGGTGGAATTGCTAGGGCCAGGTCTGGGCTGACCTTTCAGGCAAGCTCCAGCAGCCTGGTGGAGGGGACTGTGGGCTACACCAGCTCATGGTTTAGGCCAGAGGGAAAGCAGGGAATGATGGGTCCCTATGGAGCAGCTATGGGGTAATGGGAGGAGGGAAAAAGCCCAGGCTCACTCAGCTGTTCATGTACCTTCTGCCCACTGAACTCCCATGGTTCAGTCCTTCTTCAGGTCAGGAGTTTCCTTTCCTTGTTTCTGGCTTTCTCCTCTTCTGCATTTCCCTCTCTGTCTTGCCACATCCTGTGTCTCTTCTGGGGTGCTCCAGCCTGGGCTGGACCTTGAACCAGAGGTAAAGGGCATTCTCTGTAAGTGTATGAGAAGCTGGTTCCCATTTAGCACCCTAACTGGAAAGAAAAGAGAAAATTGCGTATTACCTGTAAGTTATTTCGTGGAACTTGACTCCAGTAGCTGTTCTTGTCCAGAGGAAAAGCTGCAGTATGAGCCTGCAGAGGAGTAAAAGGTTTGGCACACCAACCCCCCCATGCCCCCCTGCTGCTCACAAGTACTTTATATAGAATGGCTGCTCTCCACATTCTCTCCTGTCAGAACAGATGGGCTTTGGTGGATGGTGAAGCTTCATGGACACAAAGGCCATTGACTTTCTTCTTCTCACCTATCCAGAAAAAGGACTCTATTTCTGTTTTGATCTGGACAATCCCTTGAATTTAAAAACTCCCTGGTGGTAGCTGCAGATCAGCTCAGGATGTTCTCTTCTGCTATGCCAAAATGTAGAGCATTGAGATGTAGCAGAACTGAGAGATACTTTGGTTCACTTCATGCAATGAATAGGCAAAATTTTCAATTTACCATCTTATTCATAGCCTGCCACAGTTTTGGGCAGTGCTAAATAGTGGTGGTTAACCCAGAGTTGGAGAGTTTTTGTTGCCTGTGTTCAACAGGCTCCGGGTATGATCCTGAAAATGTCTGTATCTGAGGAGAGGCGGAGCTGCTACTTCTGTAACCCACATATATTTTGAAAAAAAAGTGCTGTAAATCAAACATTCTCAGAGATAATATAATTAATAAAAGGTTTTTCTCTCAGCAATGGTATGTGTTCAATAATGCACTTCCAGAGAAACTGTGAGATCTTTTCCTAACTAATCATGTATCAGGATTGTTAACATCAGCCTTCTTAAGTGTACACCCAGGATAGAATCTGACTTTAATTCTGTTACTTGCAGTTGAACTGTTTGCTGCTGCAGTTTATAAAACAGATTCCTCTGCACTGTATTGCTATGGGCTTTTCCTTGTATTTACTGAGAAGAGACAGGTGATTTATTTGTCTAATGTCTCAGCAAATTCCTTCCTGCTCTTTTTGCTGGGAGGGTTGAATCTGATCTCTTTCAAATTATGAGAAATGGTTTTCTTGGTTTCTGAAGCATTAAAGATCTTTGTGCTTGTTTATGTACAGGAGTTAACAGAAGTAGGTTATCTCTTAGCTCTTTTTAAACAGACTTTGTTTACATCAGCTCAGGAGATTCTCTTCTGTCTGTGCCAAATTGAAATAGTGCACTGAGATATAGCAGAACTGAGGGATATTTTGGTTCATTTCATGCAATGGATAGGTAAAATTTTGAATTTATCTTATTTATAGCCTGCCACAATTCTAAAATCACTCACTGAAAATTTAGAAGCAGTTGATAAGACAAAGTTCTGTGAAATGTAAAATATTTAATAATTGTTGGTGTACACATTGAGCAGTTACTTAACTGCTGTTTCTTGTTGATAAGAAACCAGTGTAGCTCCAAAAAGGGGAGGAAGAGGCAGGAAGGAGAGCCCACTAAGAAAATTCAACAAATTTTAAAAACAAAGCCTAAGCAGAATTTCTCTCTTTTCCATTAAAACTCTTTTCCAAATGGAAAATGCTGGACATGCAAATAACTGTGTGAGAACATCTGTTGACAAATTGTTTATGTGGCTACTGTTAATATTTTTCATCAGTGTTTAGTAAGACTGAAGAAGTACATCCTAACACCTTTAACATCAGAGTCTCTGTTGCAGCCTTCTGGCAAAATACAGTTTCTATAACATAAGTAATGGGAAGTTTTCAGAGAAAGATGGAACACAGAAAGAAAATGTAGGACATATTCGGATATGAACTTCATTACGAAGTAAGGGTATATGGAAAATAGTATTTATATGGTATATTTGCATGTAAACTTGCAAATATTCCACATAATTAAGATACCCTTTTAACTGCACTTTTTCATTAATACTTCCAGAAAGTAAGTACCTTCCACGAAAGCTCCTTCTTCACAAATTCTTATTCTGGACTGTTGTTTCTTTTGTTTGACTTCTTATATATGTCATCTCACTTTCCTGCTATTAAAGACTGGAGGGTGAGCTTAATTTTTCCTTCAGATATGCAAAACACTTTCCAAGGATATAAATGTAAAGATTAAGGATTTATAGAGCTGTATTCTGTCTAAAGAAACCCTAGTTCAATAAACTAGCAAGTTATTTGTATTCTGTCAAGTAGACAGTACAGCAACTGCACTGTCCTCTGCCTTAGGTTTCTGTGAAGGTGAAAAATATGACAGGATAATTGCTTATCATGGCAGTTTGGAGCCTTTTAAAACAAGCAGCCTTCCTGAGTACATATAAAGTGATGGTGGCAGCAGCTTTTGATTACAAAATGTCAAGGGACAAGTTTTGGCCAAGGTTTTTAAACTAATTGGGTCAAGCTAGAGGCAGCAGGAGAATACAGACTCTGGCTTCATGTGGGTTGATGTGTTTAAGATTTCACTGAATCCGGCACAGAATGATGTTACAGAAATGGGAAGTAAGCAAGCTTTAAAAAGCTTAGTAGTGTTCTTATATTCTCAGATGCATTATCTAATAAAAATGTTTCAGCTTGCCAGTAGAATGGCTTGTGTGCTGCAGATTAATTATAATAGAATGTGCAGTATTGTGAGTTCATTTGCTGTTTCATTTTTTTTCCAGAGAAATTTCGTAATGATTGACGTTGTCTCCCTTATTTCCCAAGAAACAGGGAACAAATGATCTGGATAAATTTAGTTTGTGAAATCAATTCAGTATGAACAACTTTTACCTTGGGATACATTTAAATATTCTGAAGATTCCAGGTGCCTTACAGACTAACTAGGACTGATGAAAGCATTTTTTTTTTTTTAATCAAGATTCATTCCTAAAGAAGAGGGATTTTCAGCATGTAACAAAATCAAGTGGCTTTTCAATAGTCTGTTAATTAGTGTGAGGTACTAATTTGGGTATAGGATTCCAGAACTAAAAAGAAACAAATTAAAAAGAGTAAAAAACAGTTGGTACTTTCTAAATAAATCTTCTGATATCTTTCATGTTTTGAAATTAATTTTCAGTTTAGATTTTTTTTTTAAATTAAGAGGGTCAAAATTCAATTGCTATATTCTCTAAAATCCCTAAAATGTTTAACTTCAGAAAATTACTGTTGACGTCAAAAAAGAATTCTAAGTTCTACAGTCTACACTAATATTATGAATGCTGTTCTATTTTCCCAATTTATCAAACAACAAGATTAAATGTAACAGCAAATTTTTAATAGTAACAATTATATTAGATACAATTAAAGTATTGGAGATGAATACAATTAAAGTGCATATATTTGAGAATATACAAAATTTGGCATTAAGAAATAGAGTATAATTTGGGTTCGTATAAAGCATAAGCAAAACCGACTGGGAGAGGCCCCCATTCCGACCGGGAATACAGGGAGGGACTCATCCCTCCTCTCGTACCAGAGCATCAAGGCCAACAATCCCACTTATATACTATATGCTAAAGAAGCTTCTAGAAAACTCCTCCTAGTTTCTATTCCTAAAATCTACGTCACTGTGTTACATGGCGCATGCTCTGCTGATGAGTTAGGGGGTCTCTCATCCTTTTGAGGGTCTCATTTCCGATGAAGGCTCGTTGTCTTCAACGAGGTGTGACCTGCAGGTAGCGCATGCGCACTCTGTAACTGAGCAGATGCTCTCTATAACAAGATTTTAATTATGTCTCATCTTGGAATCATCCCATTTTGGCCCATTTCAAGGTTGAAACTTTCTATTTCTAGATGCCAGTTATCAGACCTACATCCCTCTACTATCCCTTCCAAAATACTTGTTTGGCGCCTAACATCTGGAGAATGTCCATTGTCCTGTCTCATCCATTTTCTCCCCTCACTCTGTAACAATTGCCTTCTATTGATCTAAATACAATTTTGTTAATATAGTTACAATTTAATTAGCATGAATCACATTTATCACACTAACATATTCATCTTAAGACGTGTATAGATTCCTTGTATTTTACTTTTTTCCTTGTCAATCATTTTAATTTCAGCATTAATTAATTCTTAATTTTATGTTCCAAGCTAAATCTGTCAAATTCAAAAAGAAAAAAAGCCCTCTGCATTTCTTTCCTGTTGGTAGTCAAAAATTAGAGTTACAATCTCATACTTTGAAATAGGCAGTCTATGAAAAGCAATGCTCTGCAAATTGAGGAAATTGCTATGAGATCTGTAGTAAAAGGGAGATAAAAACTCTGGAATTCAGTTATAAAGTCACACTGCAAAATTCATAACAAATAAGTCTATAAGCACTGTCAGGGACAGTTTTGTTGGCAACTGTGTTTTCCCAGTAGAATTCTAAGTGGTACTCTGAATTATTGAAGTTTTGAAAGAATACTTAAATTTTTGTTTCATAGTTCACCAGATGCTAATTGATATTCTTGCTGATGTAAAAGGAAGAAAATAAAATTTTAATATTATTTCATTATCTTTACTGCCTTTCCAGCATCTGGAATTTTTAATTCTATTAGGAGAAATAAAAGCGTCATGTTGAAATGCTTTTGAAAGTTGCAGTTAGATCGGTGCCTCTATACCTGCTAAAATCCTATCATAGTAGCATGACAACCAAGTTGGTTTAAAATGACAACAAGAAGAAACATTTGGCAGCGTCTTTTAAGTGTTCTGTTCAAATATTACCTCAAGATTACCAGAACTTTTAAGCATCTTGGACAACTTACATACACAGCTTTATTATCAACCCATTCTGGCATTTTTACTCTATAACTGAATATTTTGGTAACGGTAAATTTTAAAGTAGTTATCATAACAGAGAAATGATGAATCATTTCCATATATGTCTTTGTGAGCCTAAAAATGATGTAATTTTAAGGGCTTTAAGATATCTGAGTCCAGCCAGGCAAAGTCCTGCAGTTACGAATCTGATTTGTGTGTTAGTGATGGCTGCTATTCTATGAAGAAATTTGATTACTTTGGCACTGAAAATATGGCTTTTGTTACATAAGCACATTTGAAAGAAAAGCACATGTTGGGAGAAGTGTGATAAAGATAGTTCAAGCAGAAACAAAAAATTTAACATTGCAAAGGACATGTCAGAACTCAGCAAATATGAGAACAATTGGCATGAACAAGAGAAAGTAGCCTTTGAACTTCATAGCACTATTTTAATTTTAAAAACTATTTATCTTTCTATCCTACGTTTCATTTTACTTCTCTATAGCAAGTAAGCTCTTCCGCTTAGGGAAAATTTTGTGGGAGGAGAGGACTTGTCACTGGTACAAATTCAGTATAGTGACCTCCCTGTCTGTTTTCATTTGTGCTGTAGATAACAGGCATTTTAAAAAGCATCTGATTCTTAAGTATTTATCAAAACATGTTTGTAAGTAGAATATCTTAACAGATCTGGAGAAAAAATATATAATCTGAGAATTTATATGCTTTTTCATCTATACTCACTAGCTTAGCCTAGCCTTGAAAATCCTGTACCTATTTAGTATCCAGACCTCATTGGTAATGCCAGTAGTATGTAAAACTGTCTTCAGAATTTCTGGGAACTGTAGCCAGTTGTATCACTGAAATGGTACTGAGCAGTCTAGTGCATCAAATGTTGTTTAGAGCAGTTTAACTTCTATGCTTTTGCAGCCATATGTAATTGTCACTAAATAAAGTCCTCACTCAGGAAAAAAGAAGGTTAATCTGTCCTAAGGCTCTCATCTTCAAAAATATATTCATTTCCTCTTAATACTTCACCATGCACCACAACAGAACTGTTTTGTCTACTTTCAAAGGCATTCACTCTACAGCAACTGGTGCCAGAGAAATGAAACCTACACTTTTCCGCCCTGTACTTCCCTTTTCATCTGGTATATATTCAGTTATTTCCCTTCTAATCCACAGAAGGGAATATATTCTCCTTTTGCACGTGTCCCTGAAATAATTTCCACTATTGGTGTGGTATTCCACCATACTAAGATTCAAACTGTAAATTCAGTTTAGAGATTGGTTAGCTGCTAGATGATTGGTGGATGATGAAGTGTCCTCTTCCTCCCTTATTTTAATGTCCAATTCCATTCCAATGCCAAAGAAAGATACATTTTCTGGTTATTAACTTGTCAATGAATGTTACCTGTTGGTTGATATAGAATTGCTAAGAAAACTAAAAATGTATATTATATTTATAGTCACTTAAAAGCAGTACTGGGAAGCAATATATCATTTTTTTCAGGAAAAAGAACACTAAATAAAAGCCTTCTGCAAAGCCTTCTGATTTCCTCTGTGCTAACAGAGTAGTGATTAACTTCCAGTCCTTGTAGACCAGTCATGCAGTGTTCAATTAACTCCTTTATGATGGAAAACCTTAGCAGAAATTCTAATTCTACATTGTAGGAGTAGCCCAACTAATAGTAACTACTTAACTTCACAGCAGTACAGACATAAAAATTAGCTCATTTGGTTAAAGCGTGGTGTTAACAATGCTAAGATTATGGGCTTGATCCCCATGTGAGCCACTGACTTAAGCGTTGGACTTGATTGTTTTGGGTCCCTTCCAACTCAGAAGATTCTGTGATTTGAAATAGATGTAAGAGAGTAATAGGGAAAAAAATGGAAAGAAATAAGAACTAAATATTTTAGTTCTGGGCTAGAAGTGTGAGAAACAATTTAGCTTTTGAACAACATATAAATGACTATATAAATTATGCATAAATGCGTACTTGTTTGCACATTATTTGCCATATATATTTGTGTGTTTAAGTGGTTTTCAAAGTCTGGAATCTGATTAAGGAAAAACATTTGTTTCTACCCAGCTGTGTTTAATATTATTCAGAATACTGCTTTAAAGAAAAAGAAAAGAAAAAAATTATCTTTTTTGCCTGAAAATCAGACAATAGGAAAAACAGTGTCTCTGAAGTTCCTAATGCCCCTCCAGTGGAAAAAAAAAAAAAAAAAAAGATGCTTACAGATTGAATTATAACAAGATATAATAACAAGATTATTGGGGTTTGGGGTTTTTTTAGGGAATAAAGAACTACACTGACCTCCTATAAGAATATTTCAGCAGCCTTTCTTAATGTTAGGCTGCTAAGTATTGTATCTATGGACTGTTGACATATTCTGTAGTTAGGCAGAGATGAATAATTTATTCAATAACTGTGCTCCCCTTCACCATCTGAAAGATTTCTGAAATACAAGAACATTAAACTTATTAACTAATAAAAGTTCATTGATTTCTCCAAAAAACAGTTCTTGCACTGCAGATTAATTTTGTAAGTTTACTGAGATTACTGTTTGTGAGTTTGACTTCACTGATAGTTAAGCAAATCACTTGATGTTTCTGTTTTTGTCTGAAATAGAAATCTGTACAGAGAGGGTAAAGCTGCACATTTTTTGCCTGGTGGCTGTAAGGAAGGAGAATAAAACCTTCCAAAAATGTTCCTAGATTTGTAGAACCAGGATCATTCATGTCTTTAATGCTGCCATTTTTTAGACTAAATGGAATGCTTCAAAAGATCTTGCTTTCATGGCCTATTTTCTCTCTTTTATCCATCCTGGAGTAAGGAGATAGAGAAAGAATCTGGAAGAGTCCAGATATTTTATTTTTCTTTAAAAGCTAATGCTGTTACCAGTGACCTAACTGTTACCCTCAGTCTTGTGCCATTATCAGACATGAATAAACTGAACGTTCTTGTGGGGATTTTCACTTGTGCCTGAAGGAGGTAGTTATTCAAGATTAATATGGAGTTATAGCCTAACTAAAGTCTCCCTGGAAGTTACCATATAACTGAAGAAAATTGGTGAAGCAAACTGTTAACTTTCACCCCTTCCAGTTTTGGCTATACCAATGAAGCTGTTGGGGACAAATAAACAAGTTTGGCCCATTTCCTTAAATTTCATTGGGAATGACTTTCCTTTTTGCATTGCTAATTTTTCTTTTTTCTTTCATCAGTGATGATGTAATTAGTATTTCTTTTTTGTATAATGTAACTTCTTTTAAATGCTTCTTTTTCAAACATCATTGCTTTGTTTCTCCCTTCTGTTTACTGTTTTCCCCATGTCATTTATACTTCAGTGAGAGAAATAGACAGGTGCTCATTAATGCAAAATTAGTTTCTATAGCAGAGAAGATTTCACAGAATATTAGGATGCTGAGCAATTGATATTCATGATGGCCAAGACCTTCACAAAAGAGTATGTTGCTTTTTAACTGCCTTCTAGGACTGCAATCTGAAAAGCAGTATCCCTCTAAAGCTGCAATATATTGATTTATCTACTGACAAAACAAAATATAATATATGGGTAAATATATTGTTTCACTAAGAAGCACCTATAAACTGACATTTTTACATAAAATAGAGAGGGTAAACAAGCTTACAAGGTGATTAATCTTACTATAGCTGATACAAATTATCACAGGGTGAATGCAAGCTCAATGAAAACAGTGTAAATCACATTTATTGTCCTTGAGTTAAATCTAAAAAACCCATTGCTATTTGGGACATTAATCTTGCTCATCTTTCTTAAGGTCTCTGTGTACCTCTTTAGAATTGTGACTGGATTTTCACAAGCTCTATTATATTAAGGTAAATGAAGTCGAATATATCTTACTTATTATTTATAAGGGTAAAATCAATTTCAATACACAAATAATTTTTCTTTTGTATATGCTAAGTACAAATTCTGAAAGATTTTTTAAAAATTTCTCTGCAGATTGCCATTTGAATGGTGTACTTCTAGAAACTAGCTAGCCTACAATTCTGAGCTCCAAATCATTCAGTAATGTCTGGGGAAATAGTTATATGTATTAGACGAACCTTGTTTGAGTTTTTAATTATCAATATTTATTCAACTGTTGTAGCACAAATAGTTTACATAAAAATATTTAAAATAGTTATATGCCTAGGCACAAATATCAGTATCTATTTTCAATGAAGTGCATCAGTAGTGTTTTCATAATTAAGAGGTTTAATTGGTCTACTTTCAACTTATTTTAATGGAATGGGTGTACTTTTTTGTTGTTTTTATGATGAGCTGGATATGGAAAGAGTTGTACTTTCTGCTCTGTAGAATTTTGTAGCATAGTCTGATCCTGCACATTTTACTCATGAGGTGTTTTTATAAGAATAAACTTGTAGTTAATGGTTTATAGGTGTGTTGAATAGGTCATCCTGTCATCAATACATCCCTGAAGGATCTATGCAGTTCATTTTGTTATAAAAGTACAGCAAACTAATAATTCACTACAAACCTTCCCACTCAAGATACTAAGGGGATTCCAGCTGTTTTTGAAAGAAATTGTAGCAATGTTAATTTTATTGATAGTCTTTGTGCATCTTAACTGGAAAACATTATTATCAGAACTTATTTATGCAGAATGTCAAAGGAAGAGAGAAAAGCATCAGATTTTTTTGGAATTACAAGATGCAACTTGTAATTGTGCTTATCCTGACAGGAATGAGCAGTAGCATTTAGTTAGGCATGGCCTTAAGTGTTTGCTTTCCATGCAGACTTGAACTACAGCAAATATCAGGAAAAAAAAATATTGCTGGTTGTAAATAAATGCCAACAATACTATATAAGCTTGTAAAATAAACCTTTATTTTTTGTATACTCTCAGTACACATTTCAGCTTATAACATCAAGGATATGTAAAGTATAAGAGAAAAGTGTATTTTTAATAGATCTGCCTGGTGATTGTTTGAGCTATATGAATAGCTCATATTGTTTAACATTTCACTTGCAGAACTTGCCACTCATCTCAATTGCAACAACAGATAAAGCCTTGTGTGTTTAATTAATGCAGACCTATACTGAAAATGCAAATAATTTCTGATCTGCATTGCTATTTCTGAGCCACCTTATTTGTAAATATTAGACTTATCCTTCAGAAAAATTTAAAAATTATGAAAAGCTAAATGTTTTTTTCAAGCTGACAGATGGCACTTTGCATTAAAACACTGCATGCCTGATGACAACCATACTTTCTTGGCTTTACCTGCAGGGACTCTTTTATGTTGAGAAAAGGGAATAAAAAAATATTGTCTTGAATTAACTAGTCTAAGGTGTGCCAAATCAAATACTATGCAAAGATTATTTTGTTCTGAGAATTAAGAGAGGCTCAGGGGACCCAGGGAGAACATTATTGTTTGAATCAGTAACAAAACCCACTCATTTTAGCAGAGTGTTTTTTTCAGCAGGAGCATTCTCCTGAAAAGAAAGGACATTGAACTGGACTGATAGTAGTGCTAAATATTTGCATACCTCCTGGTCATGCAATTCTTATTCATGCATTTTTATTGCCCACAAAACACCTGAAGAACTGTGTGGGAACTTCTGAATAGAAAGTGTCTTTAAAGGCCACTTGTTCTGTAGATCTGAGTATCTCACCTTGTTTCTCAGACTTTCACCTCACTGATGAGCTGAAGAGACCAGGAAGAAAGGATGCCCATATAAATCTAATTATTTAGAAGAAAGTATAGCAAAGTTCTGGCTCTTCCCTCTGTCCTGGGATTATTTAAATGCAGCTTACCTTTCCTTAATGTCAAAGCTATTGTGCTATCTTGCTTGATCCGTGGGAATTTAAGTATCTGTCATTGCTGATGAACATTATCTCCTCGGTGCAACAAAAAAGAGACAAACACTCTGGGTCCCAGTGAATTTTTAAACTTGTTGCTTTTGAACTTGCAGCTCTAAGCACTGCAATGTCTGGACAGACTAGCTGATATAGTGTCGGTATAGTTCCATTAACGTAATGCTCATTAATGCCTGAAAGCAAGCTAACTGCTACAACAAGGCATGCTGGTTTCAGCTGGGGTAAAGCTAATTTTCTTCCCATTGGCTGATATGGGACTGTGTTTTGGATTTGTGCTGAACACAGGGTTGATCATATAGAGATGGTTTTGTTATTGCTGAGCAGGGGTTGCACAGAGCCGAGACCTTTTCTGGTTTTCATATGGCCAGGCTGGGGAGGAAGGTGGGTGTGTATGGGAGGCTGTGAGGAGACACAGCCAGGATAGGTGACCCAAACTGACCAAAGGGATATTCCAGACCATATGGCATCATGCTCAGTATGCAAGTGGAGGGGAGAAAGAGGAGCAACATTTTTGAGTGATGGTGTTTGTCCTCCCAAGTAACCATTACCTCTGATGGGGCCCTGCTCTCCTGGAGATGGCTGAACGCCTGCATGCCCATGGAAACAGGGAATTAATTCTTTGTTTTGTTTTGCTTGTGTGTGCAGATTTTGATTTCCCTTCTGAACCATGTTTATCTCAGCTCATGAGTTCTCTGGCTTGTACTGTTCCAGTTGTCTCCCTGATCTTTCTGGTGAGGGAGTGACTGCATGGGGCTTGGCTGCTGGGGGCAAGCCACAACACAGGGCTTCAATCGGCCTGTGAGCAACGTGGTCCTAAGATGCTTGCTGCTTATGAGAGCAGAACTTGCTTGGGTATCACTGCAAGGCACTGTTTTATTCCCCAAAACACAGCCTATAGTGAGTCTGCATTTGACAAGGTTGATTTGAACACATTGTTGTGCCTGCTATTGTTGTCACTGTTTTAAGCATCAAATATGTTGAAAGGAAGGCTTTGACTAAATAATTTTTTCTGAATTTTAACTAATTGTTATTCTCTTAATGTATCAAAAGTGCAAAAAAAAAAGAAGCTTTATTTCATCGTTCTAATCTCTAGCTCCTTCACTTGACAAATGAAATCTGCCTTTATTGTCTTAAATTTCTGCGTTGATCACTTCCTGTAGAGTGAAATATTTTACACTTTTTTTTTTGTGTATGCAACACAGATTTTCCTACTTGCCTTTTTGTTAGTCTTACTCCTCATACTGGCACGCTTGATAAAGATTAGGTCTTCAGCCAAAAAAAAAAATTCTGGTTAAAAGTAAGTGGTTAGAATGTTCCAGAATGTATGGTGAAATGCCAATATGAAATTATTAATCCTTGTCTGTTTTAATTTGAAATCAGGGGTGTCTTTTCTCCTCATTCTTTCTTGAATAGGCAAATACATCAGTTTCTGACTGAATGCATGGAAACTCTGTTCAGTGTGCAGGGCCATGGTCACGTCTCATTACATGTACTTCACTTTTGGGTTAAAATGAGTCCTATCCCCTGGTTAGTGCAGTAATCTGCATGAAAGCAGAAATGACCTTTGAACAGTTCCAAAAGGCTCGGGGTCTGCCTGTAGCTTAAGGATATTTTGAAAATTTTAGAGGAGATGGTGAAGAAGAAAGATTCTAATTCATCAGTTGGACAACTTATTACTTTGATGCTAGATTTGTTTCTTTAAACAATCATTTACCCTGACATGTGAGTAAAAAAATGAGTTTATCAGAAGTTTAGGGAGCTATTGTTTCTACTTCTAAAAATGTCAGTAGTAGCACATCATTTTCTTTTCTTTTTAATATAGCAAATGCCTTTTTCTGAAAGGTCAAATGATGTCATTCTAATTTAGTTCCATAGTTTCCTTTCCTCTGCTTTCTTGAAAGAAATTTTCAAGAAAACAATGGTGTAAGGGAGGTCCCTTGGTTCTTTCCCCCTTCTTTATTTCTACTGGAAGTTGAGTTAATACTGCAGCACACATTATACCAGATTTTTATCAGTATTTGATGATGAAACATTTCTACATAAATTACAGTTAGGTTTAGAAGGTTTGGGCAATATTAAACCACAGCTTGGAACCTATTATTGTGAGTCAGAAGCTATTACCTTGTGAGATTATACAAATGAGGTTATATAGTACTAGTATGCAAATTAACTAGGATATGCAAATTAAAAAAACACAGAGGAATGGATTTTGAAACAAAAAGTTGATGCTGACAGTGGTTTTTGAAAGCTGGAGCACTAATAACTTCAGAAGTTTATCATTTGGGTATAGTGTGTTGTTAGCCACTGTTACTCTAAGTTCCCACAGTCTGAGGCTTTTGGTATTCATCACACACTTCAATCTTTGAGACTCATGTTGAGAGCAGAAACAAGGATACAAGAGGAAACAACTCTAAAATCTGCTCTGTGGCCTGAGGACATGACATTTTGAAAGAGAGGGATTCCCTTAAAATTGTGCAATGTATCTGCTGTAGCTTTGTTTGAGGGAGCAAGAATATGGGATGGAAGATTAGAGGAGAAGGAGGGAGTATTCATTACATCTTTCCAATTGCCATGAACTTTTGGTTCCAGTGAGGTGTAGGTTCTCAATAGCTAATATGCCCATTCCTCATAGCTCTGCCTCCGAGTTGCTTACACCTACCTGCCTGATTCCTCTGTTCTGTACAGAAGAGTGAGAGAAGACAGAAAGGACTTATACTAATGCATGGATGTGTTATTACTAATGCATTTGCTAAAAACAAAAAACAATTATTTCACTCTTACTACAACCCCCAAAACATTTATAAATTAGCATATCTGTACAGAGAGCCCTTGGATCTTCTAAACAAGCATTATCTCTAATAAATTTTAGAAGTTTTTATTAATAAGCCTGAAGGCTGCATTATAATCCAGAATAATGTAGCAGGTCTTTACAGATGTTTACTGGGGGAAGGTACAGTGAGAGGGAGTTATGTGGGAGGTATCTATCAGGGAAAACAGACTTCCCATGACAACAAGATCAACTTAACTATTACACAAATTCTTTATGTAAAGAAAACTGTTATATTAATTAATTTAACATTTATACAACCTAAATTAGAATTTGCCTCTTGCACCTAGATATAGTTCAAGCATCGTATATCTCCCAAGGAATCAGTAATCTAATAATTGTTTATACAGTTTTCAGTGTAAAAGGGATTTTTTTGATTGATTTTTGTTTTGCTTTTAAAAGTCTAACTGAATACATGAAATATACCTATAGTAATGAGGCAGATTATTTGCTTTTTTTGATTCCAAGAACATTAACTTTCTTTAATATTAAATTTTTTAAATAGAAGAAACTCAAATATCAATGATACCTATGAGGACTGCACTGCAAATGTCTCATAGTTTATGGAGACACTATGGGACTGTTCTTTCTTAGGTGTGCCCATATTGCAGAGCATCTGTGGAAATAGGACATAGCCTTTCTATTCTCACATATTGTTCCACTAATTCCAGTTCCTCCTTGTCTTCCTCTTCCTTGCTCTACCTTCCATCCTCCCCATGGTGCGATGGAAAAGGCCTGATTTGCATTATCATCTACCCTAACAGGAAAATTAAGAACTCATTCTGTCAGTCTTATAAACATTGCCTGCATTAGCCAGACTATTTATCTTTAAATTAAATACTCGCCTGCATAAACTCAGCACTTCTGAATGCCTTTAAAGAGCATATCTGTAGAGTATTTTGATTATTCTAAATGTTGAAGACACCTCAAAAAAGTACTTTACTAATCCTCAGAAATGACAGACTTTTTATAGATTTACATCAACATAATTAGGAGTCATCCTTTCTCTCCAGCCTAATAGCAAAACAGGATGTGAAGTAAATGTGGACATAGGTCAGACAGAATATAAGATATACATAAAGAGGGAGCTCACAAATAAGATATTATTGTCATCCTGAGGTATTTCATCCTGACTTTCAGTAGAGCAGAAGCAAGAATGGGAATAGTGAGCATAGGTTTTAGTGTGGAAAATTAATCTAGTTATTGGATACGGATTCCTCTTTTTATGTTTAGTCTCTGCAAACACTGTAAAGGTATTTTGATCTATTGATTCTCTAAGAAAAAAATAATACCTGTCATGCCACATATGCAGTGGTTTGTTCAACAAGTATGTGGTGAATGTGCTGGATAAGAGCATTTTCTAACCATCTATGCTCAACCAGGCAGAACTGTATTTTCTAGGCTGCCCCCTCCCCCTTACTGTGAACTGTCAAGGTGTAGATGTAAATACATTGTCTGTCAACTACTCTTGAAAACCTTGGACAGGAATATTTGCAATGCCATTCCAATGGGTATCAAGAAAACTGGTACTAATATTTGGATTGCTTGAATCCTGGCATACAGTGGTGATAATGAAAAAGAGCGAAGACACATTCATCTTGAGGTTAATTCTGGAGATAAGTCCAGCAGAGAGGACGTGAGCTGAGATAAAGGAAAATAGCTGCACTCAGTTTTCAAGTTTATCTTCTACCTCAGTTTGCTATTGAAAGGGTGACACAGGTTTTGGTTCTGGCTGTGGAGACAGCTTAGACTTTCAATAATTGATATTATGATCTAGAGCTCCTGTGACAGGATGGAAAGGTAGGTAATGAAGAACCAGCCCTGTGCTTTTCCTGGAATGTCTAAAGATTATTTTGGCTTGTGTCAAGGTATTTTAGTGTTGTCTTTTATTATGCTGGTCATGGATGCATGTCGGTGAAGGGAGGCAGCACCAGGCAGGAGTGAAAGACTTTAAAAGACTTAGATTTAAAGTTTTGTTTTCCTGAGTTTGTCTCAGGATGTTTATTCCTGGGGCACATCCAGGAAGCCCTTGAATATGGTCTGGGATTAAAAGAAGTTTAGTTGACAAATACTTACACACCTGTGGAGTTATTCTTACAATGGAGAATAGGCAATAGTTTTTCTGTGCTTTGTGAGTAGCATAGTAAATGCATATGGTGAACTAGAGCTTTTGCCTTCTGTACTGTCATAAAAGATGAGTTAATACTCCTCATTAATTTCCCAAATGCCAATTGTATTGTCATTCTGTGTATGTAAAATCCTGGTTAATTACAATAGCATTAAGGTGTTAAGCTACTAGAAAAATGGAAAGAAAAATAAATTCAATGAATTTTTAAAGCTCTCTAGGCAAGAACATATTCTGAAATTAGAACAGTAAGCTTTATATTTAGTAGCACTTGCTTAAAGCCAAATTTTGTGCTCCAATTTTTAGTATTGTTGAGAATTTAGCTTAAGGACTGGAAGCACATCTAGGGATGTGCTAGAGGGTTGAAGTGGTAAAAGAAACAAGTGATTCAACTTGTCATAGGTGAAACAACTTTGCATTATATTGCTAATGTGTTTAAACAAATTTTTTTTTTCAATGGATTTCACTGTGTATGATGGGGAATTCCTCACAAATCAGGGGAAAAAATAAGGATTGCAAACTATTGGAAAAATTCACCAGTAAGGGAGATATCTAAGAACTCAGGCTAAAGAGCTAGCATTCAGGGACTGTATTAATTTAAAATAAAATTTAAAAAAAGAGGATGATTTGAAAAGCAATATATGAGGAATTTCTTGAATTTTGACTGCAAATTCATCTATTGGTCTTTGGCCCTACCAAACATAGCTTGTGTGAATATAATTTATCATAACTAAGTTTAAGAAAATAAAAAAATCACCTTTGATTTCACCTCAAAAGCTTCAACTAGAAAATATCAAATACATAGTAGGCATTTGAAATAGGGAAAAGATGAGTGCCATTTTACAGAAGAGTTTGGAGCCATATATGAATATTGCATGAATTTCATCTGCTAAGCTCTTGAAAGCAGAAACAATGCCTGATACTGTGCTGGCCAATTACAACTGTAAGTAGGTGCTGCTGCTGCACTTGCAGCTAGTGTGTCAAATGAATTGCCATAGAGTCTAGAGGTGGTAACAGTTTCTAGAAGTCTGTAGCTTTAAAATAAGTTGCTCTTCATCTGCAGATTGCTGTGTGTGACTCTGCAGACCTCTGCTACTCTGCCTGTACTGGCAGAGCCCCTGCACGAAACCTTGTGTTTGCCGAAGGAATCATCTCTGCTTGCAGAGTATTTTACCTCTTTAATTACATAAATTAAAACAAAATTTGTAAAACAAGATCTACTTACATGATTTGTAAAGAGCACATAATTGATGATTGTTAGAGCAGCAAAAGCTTGTGATAAGCTATCCTTGTGAGCAGAGCTTTGAGTATACCAGTGTCTTTGCTCTATCCAGATCATACTTTATTTTTGTTTGTAAATAGATATGTAGATACTACAGTATTTTTTGTTTTCTATAACTTATCTTTCTAGAAAGATATTTGCTGAATTTAGAACATTGAACCGCTCTAGGGTGCTGAAATATTGTTAAGGCAGGTTTGTTTAGTGAGAAGCAAAAAGCAGCACAAACAATGTCAAGGAAGTAGGTAGGCTTAAGAAATCCAAAAGCCTGAGGCAGTGCCTTAAGGTGAATGTCTCTGTGGGCCGGAAACAAATGAAGTCTACTGATACTTTGCTGAAAGCTGTCATTTCCCAGACTCCACTGGAGTCAACTTAAAAGTTTTGTAATTATTCAACACAAGATTCATGAAAGTCCTCTGTTAGGCAAAGGATAGAGTTAATGGTTATAAATTTCGATTTTGAACTATCTCCAGTACAAGAGTGCTTGAAAGCAGCACTGTAGTGTAAATGAGTAAAATAGATGAAAAAAAGGCAGCATTCTAGAGGGACTTTAGTATGTTAAAAATGCAAATCCAGGCTGGTTCATAAATGAAAAGCACTAATTTCTGTGCATATTTCTTAGTTTTATGTGCATTCCTTACAAGTAATATGTCTTCTTGCTTTATCACTAGATATTACTAGATACTACATACTACTAAAATTATAGTTCATGTCTTTTCAAAAATAGCTTTTCTTTGATGGGTATTAAATTTTATGCAACCAAGAATTCATCTCTATTTAAATTAAACTGTAAAAAAATAATACATCCTTTCCTCAAAATATAAGAGGCCATATATTTTCAAAGGATATCTGTGAGTCAGTGTTATTTACAAAGGATGGAGAACCCAATCAATCTATAGTTTTCACATAAGCTAGCAGAGTTTTTATCTGCTATACTGAACTGCTCAGGCCACATTTGAAACTTACTCTCAGAATTCCAATTTAACATTTCCAATGGCTTAAATTCTGGTTTAAGCTGTGTTGTTCAGACACGTATTTTAGAAGTGCAAGTGCTACCTCATAAGGATGTTTAGTGAGTTTGCCCATCATCACTGTCTATGGATACTTGCATGTTTTTTATTGTTTTAGCCTGGTATTCCTTCGTGCAAAACACACTGAACAAGTGTATTTGTTGTTTCAAAATCTGAGTCATTCTTTCAAGACAATCCTATTTTTCTGCTGCTTGAATCAATATTCTTCTTTGTAGATTTTCTGCTCACGACTTCTTTTTTATTTCACTGGTATTTGTGAGCACGTGTGTGTTTGTGCATGTAGAAGGTTGGCTTCTGATTTCCTGAAATTCTTTTTCTTAGAGAAACAAATACATGTAAAGAAACAACCCACACCTCCTGGTGTTAGTGTTATGTGAGGAGACCTTGTAGCAGCCTTCCATGATCTGGCCTATAAGGCAGCCAAAGAGGGACTTATCTTAAGGAACTGCAGTGACAGAATTTCAGTCATGAGATTAAAAGAGAGTAGGTCTAGATGTTAGGAAGAAATTGTTTACTGTAGGGTTGTTGAGACACTGGAACATGTTGCCCACAGAAGTTGTGGATGCCCCATCCCTGGCAGTGTTAAAGGCCAGGTTTAATCGGATTTTGAGCAATCTGGTCTAGTGAGAGGTGTCCCTGCCTGTGGCATAGGATTTGGAACTAGACATTCTTCAATGTCCCTGCTAAACCAAACCATTCTGTAATTCTATGACTTTTTTTCCCTTAAGTTTCCACTAGTGCTTGCATCTATTTGATTATTGCAGTAGCAAGGGGCAGTGGGCAAGCTTCCTGTATGTGCTGTTCACAATGAGAATCTTGTGTTTGGGCACTTCCTTATATCAGCCCCTGAAACAGACCTCAGCAACAAGGAGCAGAGAAATACAGACTATAAAGAAAATGGCTCTGTTCTGCCACTTTACTTTTGTAAATTCACTTGTTAACTCTGTATATGAGCTGCAACAGGACATGGAATTTAGTGCTGTGTTTTATGGTGGTTGGAAGCACAAAGACGAAATTTTCATTAAAAGATGTAGGCTGTAAATCCTTCAATTGAGTCAGCATTAAACTCCAAGTGTGATTAGACCCCCTAAATAAATCTTTCATACTCTGGCACTGAATGTGGAAGTGCCCTCCTTAATTACGCAATGACTGTAGAAATGCTCTGTGGTTGACATATCACTTGAAAATGGGCTATTCATGCACAATAGAATTAAACAAATGTGACCTGCTACCCTTGGGAATAGGGATAGCCTATTTCTATACGGTCTTTAGTATGTGTTAGCACCTAATGGGACTAAACACTCAACAACTCAATTCACTGATTCCAGTTCACAAGAACCATAGTCAGAATGAAGGATTTAAAGAAAAACGTAATGAAAATATAGTACATATTAACAGAATGATAGTATAATATACTAATATAATGATAAACCCAAGAGCTCCCTGGCTCTACTTTTCATTAGTTGGTGGCTCAGGAATGTAGATCAAGATCACTTAATATTTTGATTCTAAATAAGTAGTACAATTCCAACAGCAGAATAGGTAATCAAAGATGGAACACCAGGCACTAATTTTAAGGATATCCAGAAAACACTGAGAAAAACAGGAAAGAAAACAGAGAGAGGACAACACGTTGGAGGAGAAAAAAACCAAACCAAATCTTCTTCAGTACTACTCACAATTATTTGACTTCCTAAAAATATTGTTTAGGTGTAATATCTATTGATACAGGAAATTACAATTTAGAAAATATTCAGTTGAAGAAATATTAGCATCATGTCAATCTTATTTACATTTATTTCATTATACCAAATACCATGATAAATTCAGTCATTGATCTCCGTGCTCCTTAACAAATTCCCCATTGGCAAATAATTTACTGGTAACATGTTAGGTTCTCCAAGGATGGTATACAAGTGAGTAATTTAGCTTCATACTACATTATATAGAACTAGCAAATTAGCAAAAAATTGATCCTAATCTAGGTAACAAACTAAATATTATGTTTGATTGTGGCTTTAAACAGTGAATACTAGGATTACTTCCTGTCATGGTTTTGATTTGCCAATTTAAATGTACTCATTTTCTGTTGTGAGACAGAACCAGGAGCAGAAGCAAGGCAGGCTTAAAACTTAAAAGGGTATAAAAAGAAATTTATTAACTACACAAAGAAGGAAAAAAACCAAAATCAGAATATGATTTTCAGACCACTCCTTCCTTCCCTCTCCCAACCTTCATTATAACAAAACCAACATACAAAAAACTACTCCAGTCAGTTCCCAACTTAAATAGTCCTTTTTTTCAGTTCACTTCAGAGAGAGAAGTCTCCTCTTGTCAGGCTATAGGGATTTCTCCACAAGGAGGAAGAAAACCGTCCTCTCGTGGTTTCATTTTCACACTTTTGCGTCCGCCCAGGAAAAAAACTTGCAAAGTCGTGAAGTTCCTCCCATCTTCACAGCTTTCCCAAAGCTGTGACTGTGGGCCATGTTAAACTCATGGGGTATTACTTTTAAGAATGAATTGTTCCAAAACAAACGTTCTCTTCATCTCTTCTCTCTGTTCATGCTTCATCTTCAGAAAACCAAGATCCCCTTCTTTCCTTGGGGCAGATTCTCAACACAGGTACTTTTGTTCACATGGTCTATCAAATGGAGC
>VXBI01004490.1:697282-739407 GCA_013397375.1 Toxostoma redivivum
GTCCATGGCCATCTCTCCTCCCTGCCGGGCCATGCCAGCTCCCCAGACAGGGACCCAGCCCTGTCCATGGCCATCTCTCCTCCCTGCTGGGCCATGCCAGCTCCCCAGACAGGGGGCCCAGCCCTGTCCATGGCCATCTCTCCTCCCTGCCGGGCCATGCCAGCTCCCCAGACAGGGGAGGGTCCCGGCCCTGCCCCCCCCAGGCCCGCAGGCTGCAGCGGAGCCAGGCCGGGCCCTGCCCCGTTACCTGCACTGCTGCCAGAAAAGTAAAAGGGAGAAAGTTCTGGTTACCTCCTCTGAAATGTGTGTTCATGGAGCGACTCAACTCTCTCTCAATTGGATTTTCAGGCTGTCAGTAACCAAGCCAGCCCTCAATTGGTCCCAATCAACTCACAGAGGAAGTTTCCTCATAGAGGAAATCTTCTGAGTCTGTCCTTCCCATGTGAAACTACCACACTTCTAAAAGCTGAAAATGAATTATGGAACATCTGTGACTGAACATTTTATATAATAAGGCAGGGAAGGACCAAAACCAGGAGTAATGTAAATGACTGTTTTCTTGATTATTTATGTGTGCCTGTATCTTGAGTAATATACGTTTAAGCAACCTTAATTCTGAAATTGTCATGTCATCTGGATAGAATATAACATAAGTTGCACAAAATAAATAAAATTATAGATTACTGTTGTGTGAATTTAAATAACAAAAGCTGATCTAAACAGGAAATCTCATTAGATTATTCAACCTCTTGGCTACTGCACTGCTTGTTATCTTAGAATGCAACCTTTTAATTTGCAGTTTTGGAAAGCCTTGTCTCTCTTAGTTTGTTTTTTTTTTTTTTTTTGTGTGGGTTTTGGTTGGATTTTTGGTGGTTTTTTTTCAGTAGATGAAATATTTTGAAGGAGTTCTCTAAAATCATTGATCTTTCCTGCCTATTTCTCTTAAACCTGTATTTATATTTACAGTCACAGGTAATTTACAAATAAAGTGGTAACACTAGACAAAATAAACCCTCAGTATAATATAAAGTCTTTAACAGATGTGTATTAAGTATATTAAGTATTGATTATTCATGCAGTTTATTTTCCTACTAGATTACAGAAGGTTATGAATGCTTAACTGGTATCTGGAATAAGAAAATAGATGTTTTCCCTAGGTTCATGTTGTAATCTTTTTTTTAAGTTCTAGGAGATAAAGCAACACAGTATGAAACAGCATTCCCTGCACTGCCTATTCAAACACTAATTTTCTCTTGTATTAAGACATTTTCTTGTTTATGAAGGAGTTGAGGAATCATTGTCAGGCCAGAAATGAATTCTTCACAGAATCTCTGTTGAATATCAGTGTTACAGGTGGTTCACAAAAGTCAGAAGTACCTATAAAATAGAAAAGGAATTATTTAAAAGCATCTGCCTATATGGATTCCATTTATTATCCTGGCATTTTCTTTGAAGTTAATAACTACAGCAGCTGGTGATAAAAGATTAATATTAAGAAAAATACTTAGAACAATTACTTTAGATAAAAGCCTCATTTTTTATCATTGGAATCTGTTTACAGCAGTGTCATAACAGAGAAGCAGAAAAAAGTATTTTTGGGATGAAATTGCATTCTTGAGTCAGTTTTCATAGGCAATTGTTCCAAAATTCTTTGGAATTATTCATAATACGTAGATACCTAAATATACCTAAAAACTTAATTTGCAGTTTAAGATGTCTTGTTCAAGAACACATACATTTTGAAAAATGAGTTTTGGAAATTAAAGTGGGACGTAAACAAAAAAGTGAGTCAACTGGAAATGTGATGGTGATAAAAATTAATAAATTGTCAAGACCAGTAGGAATGATCAAGGGTTTGTAAAGCGATCATGGCATACTTGAGGATGTTAAACTACAGGTGTAACATAAAGTGGTACATTTTCGAGATTTGGAGGCATAGAATCAAGGAATAGTTTGAAGTGGAAGGGACCTTTCAAGGTCATCTAGTCCAACTCTCCCTGCAACGAGCAGGGACATCTTCAACCATCAGATTGCTCAGAGCTCTAACCTTGACCTTGAATGTTTCCAGGGATTGGGCCTCCACCACTTCTCTGTGCAACATGTTCCAGTGGTACACCACCTTTAATGTGAAAAATGTTTTGCTAACATCCAATCTAAATCAAACTTCCTTCATTTTAAAACCATTAACCCATATCCTATCTCAACAGACCCTGCTAAAATGTTTGTTTCCATCTGTCTCTGTTGGTTATCAGATTAGCTGTTGGAGTGGCGAAAGGAGACACAGCAACACAGCTTCCTCCAGAAGGGAGAAGAAGCATTTATTAAAGAAGCAAGCATACTGTTATATACTAGATTGCAGAACCGAGGATAAAATCAAACTCATTGGTCCAAGGAAAACAACACCCCCGGTAAACAAGCTTTCACCAAAACACCATGTTTCTCACACATCCCTCCTGTCACAAGACCAGATTATAAAAGTTGTTATTAATTCTTTCACTTTCTGTTTTCCTTTGAGTAGCCTGAGAAAAGTCAAACTCCTCTTTTCCCTGGCTGTCTAGTATACCACACCCATCCTTCTTGTGACCTACTTCTAAGCACTGAAATAAAGGTACTTTGTTATGATATAGAGCTTATATATTACCATATAGTACTTACTGCCATAATAAGGTCTCCTCAGAGTCTTCTATTTTCCAGGATGAGCAACCCAGGTCTCTCAGCCTTTCCTCATAGGAGAGGTGTTCCAGTCATGTTCTCTGGACCTTCTCCAGGAGGTCCATATCCTTGCTATATTAAGTGCCCCAGAGCTAGATGCATGCTTCAGGTAGGATCATACCAGAGTGGAGCAGAAGGGCAGAATCACCTCCCTTGACTTGCTGGCCATGCTGCTTTGCATGCAGCCTAGGAAATGGCAGGCAGTGGGCTACAAGTGCACATTGCCAGCTCATGTCCAGTTTTTCATCCACCAGCACCCCCAAGTCCAGGGCTGCTCTTGATCTGTCCATGCTCCAGCCTGTGATGATACCAGGGATTGCCCTGGCCCAGGTGCAGGACCTTTTACCTGGCTTTGTTGAGCCTCATGAGATTCTTGAGCCTGACCAGGGCCCTCTGGATGGTATCCCATCCTTCAGGTCTGTCAACAGCATCACTCAGCTTGGTGCCGTCTGCAAATTTGCTGAGGCTTCACTCGGTTGGTGAATATATTAAACTGTTCTGGTTGAATATGGATCCCTGAAGGACACCATCTGAATACTGAGCTGTTGACCCTGCCCTATGGATATGAACATCCAAGCAATTCCTTATCCACTGAGCAGTCCACCTATCAAATCTAAACTCCCCAATTTAGAGAGAAGGATTTAGAGGACCATGTCATAGGCCTCACAGAAGTGCAGATAGATGACATCATCTGTAGCTCTTATGAAAAGAAAGTCAATGAAATAATGTGTGGAAAAGAAGTCAGTGCAATGCATTCAGCTGCTCTCTTTTGAGGCTTTCTCTCAGAATTTCTTAAACAGAAATTGGTACTGAAATCTTTGTCAGACAATATAGAAACAGTGTAGCAGAAAGGGCAAAAGAAGTGTCCCCATCCAGGGGCTGTGCAAGCTACTTTACCCTCTAGCACTCTGTAGAGATCTAATTTTGTAAAGGTCATTGTTAACTGGTAGAGGATTAGTGATCTTTTGTGTAAAAATGGAATTTTCCTGTAAAACTTGTTGATTGCCCTTATTTCTGTCTTTTGCATTTCAAAGGAGATTAATCATTGTCTTTGACCTTTGAAAATATCTTCTCATGGTTGATGATTTTTGGCTTTTCCAATACCTTTGTTAGTATTTCTTAAAAAGTGATAAAATTTTGTTGTTGAAGACGTACATCTGATTGGTTTATTAGGATATACTTGACACATGACTTGCTATTGAATACTTTTTATTAGGGGAAAATTCTGTAAACTACAGAGTCCTAAATCTGAGGTACAAATTGAGCATAAATTTTAACAGTGAGGAGATTAGTCACTGGAGAAAGAGCAAAGGGAAATGAATTTTCTGTCTTTTGTTAACAAGGGTAGATTACTTTTTTTCAAAGTTGCATTTCAGCCAAAGAAAAAGTTTTTTGATCAATAATGAGATAACTGGTAGAAAGTTGCTACCCTGAATCATACAAAAAGCGAGGCTAGTTTGAATACTCCTATCAGTGTTATGAATAATGTATATAAGCATCAAGAAGTTTTTGCTTATGGCTTGCATATATTTCCCCTTTCATAATCATCTTTTATTGTGCTACAGCAGAAGTACTTTTTTTATACTGAGTAGTATTTCTCTTACTATTAGAAGTACTAGAACTTATATTTACTTTTCAGTCAAAATTATTTTTCATTGGAAAAATTCTGTTTCAGTGTTTGGGGATATTTTTAAGATAAAAATATCAAAAACTTCTGTAAGACTTTGGAATTTGTTACTTTTTATGAAATAAGCCTTTTTTCCCTTCTTTTTTAGAGTAAAAAGACATTTTAGTACTATTCCTATTGTATGTAATGCTGAAATCTGAAAGCTGCCTGTTACCCCAGCTATTTCATTCTTGAAATGCACAGGTCAGTTATTGCCTAAATAAAAATCCATATTGTAATTTGATCATACCTTGCAGTAAAGTATTTAAAATTGCAGCTTTCATTTCTTAAGGGACTTTCCCTACCCATCCATCCCCAAAGAAAAACTTTAAAGTTCAAATCCAGGTGGTGCAGATTGGGCATTTTCATTCTGTGAGATATTTTGTAATCTTAGATTTTTTCCTGACCCCCCTTTCACAGGAAGTCAAAGATAGCTGAGTGTTCCCTCTGATTCAAGTTGTAGTCTTTAGGATTTCCAGCTCTCTCTGCTGGAAGAAGGAGAGAGAAGAATTGAATGCTCTTACTTCACAGCGTGAATAAATCCTTAGTATATATAGGACACAAGAGATCCACTTAAGTCTGAGAGTTATGATTTTCTGTCTTCCTGCTGCAGAGGTGAAGACCAAGCCCTGATTAGGACTGCCTGGAGATATGTTCATAGACCTCATTCAGATTTCACTTACATAGAAATTGTAATGAGTCCGTGACTAAAAATGAAAGAGTAGCTGAATAGAAAAATCACTAAAAGTAACATTGAATAAATATCTCAGAATTTAAGTATTTTCCCATATCTCTGTATTTAATCAAAAAATACAGGCCTCCTAATGCTTTCAAATATATACTTGGAAGTTTACACTGGTGACTTATACCTTATTTGTTATTCTTATCAATCCTAAACTACTCTCAAGGTTTGAAATAGAGCATGACATGTTTGAGAGCACAAGTATGTACACACAGAAGGATAAATATGCATAAAAATATATGCAATATATGTACACACATATATATATTTAAAACATTTATAAGGATAAGGAAAAACAAAAATGTAGGAGATAGGAGGATTCGAGAGTGTAAATTTAAGGTAAGACAGAGACAGGTTCACAGGTTTGGTCTGAATTTAATGTAGGAAGAGAATTGAGGCCAGTGAATGTATTGATGACTCATCCATGTTTTGCATGTAGGCCAGCATCTTGTATGCAGGCTGAGCTAAAGACATTCTTATGGCTGAAAAAGTTGAGTTCTGAAACACCTGAGCTGAGATTTAGTTATTCTGCTGGTTTTGCAATCTCATTCTTGCTCAGATTTAATTTTCAGAGGCTTTTAAATAACCTTATTTGGTCTTTCAACATGTAGTCCATATTCAGACAAATTTAGACTGAAAAAGCTCTTATCCTAAGGATGCACATGCATCCTTTTTTTGTGTGTTTTTTTGGGTTCATTTTACACATGATCATTTAATCACCCATTTTTATCTAGTCATATTATAGTAGATGGGAAAAAAGAAGTTTTGAGCTTGAGGGGGTGCAGCTGAGGCAATGGGTGAATGTCAGCTATTTAATGAATTTCATCTATACTTTAGTGTCACTGTGGTTTGGGGGTGGGCCAGGGGTCCCCAGGCTGTTTTCGCAGCCCTCAGCGACACAGACCCAGCTAGCTGTGCTCAGATTGTTTGTTGGCCTGCCGAGCTCCATGAACCCGCAGAGTGAAGAGACCAGAATACAAGCACAAATCTGCAGTTTACTATCTACAAAGGTATCCTACTAATGTATCCACCGTTTAAATGTTTCCAGGGGTTTATATATCTTCTAGGTGTTTTACTATTTGCACCAATTACTAAAGGGATTCTAAATTTAACCAATCCCTAAGGGATTTTACATTCAAAGTTAGCCTATTAATGCTAAGAGAAAATGGACCAATAGTATTACAAAAAGATAACAGAGGGGTCTACATTCCATTTCTAAATCGTCACCTAGCCAGCAGTTTCTTATCTCTATGAAATTATTCTCCATGGGGGCCTTTCTAGGGATTCAGGGAGATTTTCTGTTTTGGGAGCACTTTCTGCTCCCTCCACACTTTAGGAGTGTTTTTTTTAGAAATTTATGTTTTTTGTGTTTTTATGATAACTGAGACCCAGTGAAAATCTGTTCCTCTTTCCACTCCACTAAAAGACTATGAAAGTAGCATCTTCTGCAGGTAAATGGAAGATAGCTTCAAAATCACAGAGATATTTTATACTGAGAAGAGAAAGTTTTCATTCTAAGAATTGACAGACATCTACATTTAAAATTCAAGCGATTTGTTAAAATTTTACTATTTCTTCTTCATCTGCAGAATGAAGATAGAAAATTAAAATGTTAGTCAACTCAGACTAAATCAACAAATATCAACAAGTTTAGCAGGATTTCTTTCAAATTATCTGGTCAGAAATAGCAGAAATAGCCATCTGATTCAAAGTGACATCTCCAAAATGAGTGTTGATGAGCATCTGTCACACTAAAACATTCTTTTAAAAATAAACTTTAAGAATTAGTTATGTGGCTTGGATTTTTTTTGTTTTGTTTTTTGTTTCTTTTTTTTAAATTTCAACCCCTGTAGAAGATACTATTTTCAAAGAGAGAAAGTTTTTAACTTACTTTTTTGTTTTTAAATTTAGCTATTACCTGTATAATGACCCTTATTTTGAGAAGCACATTATGAAGTATTAAAATAATTAATACTGAAGGGTCACATGTATTCTTTCAGAAGTTAAGTGATTTTGAATAAAGGAGTCTTTCTTTCTGAATATGTTATGCACATTTTAGAATTCATAAATGTGATTAATTAGAATGATTAGACACTTGAAAAATACTTTAAAACTTGTTACTATCTACATATGAACTAATTTTTTCAGCTTTTATCTCTGCCACTCCCCTGTGGTCTTTAGGTTGGATTCAATCTCCCTACAAGCACACCATTTAGATATGCTGTTACCATTTGCAATTGGAAAGGCCAGTGAATTCCTCTCAGTTGCAGAATAAAAAATAAATTAAATGCATCAGTACATGCTTCCCCTAAAAGGCAGAACTAGCCTGTTTCTGAGATATTTCAAAGGATCTTAGGGAATGTGTGAATCTTGACATTTCATAACACTTGCAGCTACTAACAGAGAAAAAAAATTGGAGACAATGTTTTGTTTTCTTGAGTTCTGGTGGTTGTGGAGCAGTTCATCTGCTCTTAATCCATTTGTCTCAGCACTTATTCAAATGTCCAATGTTTATTATCGGTGAATGACTTTTGCCAAAGAACTCTCTAAACCTAAGAAGGTTTTCCCCCATTTAAACTCATCTATTTTATATGCCATATATATTTTTCTGTCTTCCAATGGTAAGGAAGAGAAAGGAATCTCACTAAATTGATTTAACAACTATTTTGTCATTACAAGCATGAGGCAGTCAGACATAATTTAATAAAAAAACAAAAATACCTTACTGATTGAAGCGTGTGGGAATTCCTTGTACAGAGATGAATTATCTGTACTTTAAAAACCTCACTGGAATTCTTTCCAAAATAGGAGAAATAAAAGCAGTATCCTGCTTCCTAAACATCCTGGTCATAGATCTGTCACATTTTCACACACATAACTCTTCAATCCATGCTGCATGGATAGTCTCTCAATTTTAAAGGTAATTTCTTTGTGTGACCAAGCATATGATGCAGCATCTACAGACTAATTTCTTTCATAAGCATATTTCAAGTGAAGACTTTCTCACCTGCTCTAAAACCATATTTTCATTAATATGTTAGAGGCTGTGTTTGCTGCCAGCACCTTCCACTTAAAATCATGTTTCATAGACCTTAATTTCGGTATCCTCTCTGGTCATATTGATACTAATGCAAGGTGATGTGAAAATGTAGCAAGATATATAGTATAAAGCTCATGGGTATGAAAAATTAAGCTACACCAATTTAATATGTTTATAAAACCTTTCTGCTTTATATTCAGTTTCAATTCACTGGGAAGAAAATATTTACTCATTTTTAATATATTATGTATGACATACTTTAATCCATGTAATAATCCTTGTAAGTATTAAAAATGTGGAGAGAACTGAAAATAAGCAGTAGACATGTAGAGATATTGCTCTTCTTACATGTGTTGTTGGGAGAAGACAGAGGAAAGGTCTTCAACCCATAGTTGGTATTTTCATTCAGAAACCCAATGCTGGAACTTAAATGGGAAAAAGCTATATGTTTTATTAAATTATGAGGAACATCATGTGGAAAAAAAGCAGTGGGGTATGGGTAGAAACCAAAAGGTACATCCCGAAGTCTGTGATGCACAGAAAATCACATTGAGAGGTGCCCTGCCCCCCGAAAGGCACATTAAGGGGGTAGTGGAGACCCTACAGGCACACCCAGGTGTCCAGGGTGGTGCTGGGCTGGTAGAATTGCTGATAGGGAATAATTCTGCAGGCAGCTGCCAATGCCCTGCTGCACTTAGGAGCTCAGCTCCTCTTTTTGCAGGTGGCATCTGGCAACACCTGGCAAGTCCTGCCTGTCACAGCCCCCTGGGGAGTGGTGAGGTCAGGCAAGGTGGTGTAGTGCCCGTTCCCACTGGGCCATGGAGTAGTCCTGATGGTGCTGGGGTGCAGGAGGGAATGGGATGGACCTGTGTTCTTCAGGAGCAGCAGAAGCAATGAGCTCTGGGACAAGGAATGGGATGAGATGTATATAGAACCATCAAGGCTAGCAAAAGCCTTGGAGGTATGTAAAAGCAAAGATTTTAGAGTCCTCCTTTTAGGATTGTATTATACACTAATGCAGAACAAGACTTTCCCATGAAAAATATCTAATTTAGAATTGTTGAAAACTCTTTTATAATCTGATGTTGAGTTGGTGACAGACCTCTTCTGGTTATACGTAATGCTGCCATTGGCACTGGTTCCTATTTTGAGTCAATTTCCCAAGTTTTGTCAATTTGCATTCCTTAACTTTGAATAGGCAGAAGATGTAAGAAGCCAAGTAACAATGTTGAGGTCTGATTCATTCTTTTCCCACCTGAGCCCTGGGAGCCATCAGACATCAGAAAGCGTCAACGTGCAAGTGTTGCAGAGCATGTGAGCAATGACTTTAAGTGCAAGAAAAGGTCAGTGGGGACGTCTGACAGCTGAGAAACCAGCTGAACAAAGCCAAACCAAAAGCTAGCAGACTGGAAAAGGAAATGGAGCAACTGAAAAAGCCCTCTAGGAAGTGTCATTGACTGTAGTTATATGGCAGAAAGAGAACTACATCAGGCTTGGAGATAGACAAAGGAGCAGCATTATTTACACCTTGAGAAAGTTCAAGGGAGAAAGTTCAAGAAGGCACAAGAGCTGCAGCAACAACTGGCCTAGCTCCACTGTGAAACCTTTCAGGGGAACACCCCAACCTAAACCCTAACCCTGTATTCTCCTCAAAATCCCAACCCTCAAATGTGCTGCCCTCTACCCCACCCCTGGTCCCTGTACATTCATACCCTGGCATGCCTTCCCCAAAAAAATCACAACCCCTCACCAACCCCTCTTGAGAGTATCTGGGGTCCTGTCTCCTCAAAATGTCCTTCAACTTCCAGATACCCATTCCACTGTCCTTGGGAGGCAGTACCCCAAAATCCCCAGCTCTCTCACAGTTAGACCCACATCCATTCCCTCCTCCAGATGCTTGCTTTCCAGCCAGGTGAGGAATATAGATGCTGCTAGTGGGGGCACAGCTGAGCACCACCAGGATGTACTGGGTACACCTGTACTGTTGGGGGGAGGCCCAGGGTAACCCCAACCCCTCTTTCTCCTCCTCCTCCTCCTCCTCCATCCCACTTCCTCTCTACTCACATAACCCCCAAAGCTGGTCTCTGCTGGTGAATCTGAGGCACCTGAAGGTGGGCAAATTTATATTTTTTACTAGAGAAGATAGAAACTACCAAATATTTTTCTGGTGTCTGTTTATTGCTGCACAGTAGAGTTTCCCTCGTTGACTATTTTTGCCAATGTCACATTGACAGATTGACCTTAACTAATGAAGCTTTACAGTCATCTAAATAATTTTCTGCCACTCTCTGAAATATATAATAATATAAAAGGTTTTTGGTTTTGGTTTTTATTCTGTAAAAACTTAAGCACTCTAATATATAAAAGGAAATAGGGGGAAATGACTACAGATCAGAGCGTTGTTTGAGTTGTTTGACTGCATTACAGGGCAGAGCATCCTGCTACAACTATATACCATGTTCTTAAGGTAGGTTATCACCTATAAACAGGAGTAAGCAGAGAATCGTGACAAGAAAAGTGTGTTTGCAGTTAACATATAATGATGCTAACATTTTCTGAAGATATACTGTTTTAAACTTTTACAGCTTTATTATTCCTCATTTATTGCAGTGAGAATTTAGGAAGTTTGATACTCTGTGTTTTTACAGTACTCTGTGCTTTTTTAGGTATAGCAGTTAGCTGCTTCTGACATGTAACTTGGCTATTCACAAGAAGAAAATTGTTTCTAGTTGAAACAATCAACCACACTGAATCTAAGGCACCTTGAGAGTCAGATATGAAAGTCAGTGATTTAAAGGCCATTCAGTTGCTTCTGTGGTGGGATGATAGAAGCATTGATAAAGAAATCATTGAGAGGGAGCAGAGGAAATATGTGCATGTAGAATGACATTTCAAACTCTGCTGGATATCCATGTTTGTTTTTTCTTTTCTCCTATTGTTCAACTTCTGTGCTTTGTTTTGAGCTCAAACATCATGATTTAGGAAATACAGGCAGATCGTGTACTTATGCTACAATATGTTCTAAAGAAATTTTCGAGATTGTAGGATTATTTTTTTGTTTTTAAATAGGTGGAAGAGATAATGTTATGATCCACCAGAATAATGTTAGGATCCTACTTCTGAAATAATGTTAAGGACCAATTATTAAGATGCCTCTGCCTGAGCTAAGGTGCAAATGAGACCATATTCCAGAGAGAATAGTACAGATTTTATTTAAAAGTAAATGTGAGGTGGAGGGTAGGGGAGGGAGTAGGAAGAAAAAGAGAAAGAAAGAGAAATTAAATAGAAAGATAGTAACCACCACATGGGCTCCTGTGGCATCCCACTGGCCCTTCTTCTGATCTTCTCTGTACTGGGAGTCCTCAAGTGTTCTTCCCAAGGTACCACTTATGTAATAAGTCCTTGGTATCCAGTGGTGTATATGCCATTCTGACAACTTGTGATGGCATGTGTTTGTACAGCTTCTTCCTTTCCAGCATTTTGCCATGGTGAGAATTTTCATCTGAATGGTTATCCAGATGTGCCACGTCCAGCCTGGCATTTTCCTGTTGTCACATCTGCATTTTCCCCACAGCCTGCACAGTAAAAGCTTTTCTAGTGTGCTAATTCCAAACCTTTCACTTCCTGTAGGACAGAAATTAACACCTTCCTGTTAGCCATCTGTGATTGTTGTGGTATCTCATGGGTACCGTGTTTTGAGACATTTTTGCTGCATTCCTTAAGTTCTGACAGATAAAAACAAGGAAGTGCTTCTTTAAGAAGAAAAGAATATGGCTTATTGGTAGCAGTAATCTATTGGTCTAGCTTTTTTCAGAGGAACTCAGTTTTCTTCTAAATAGAAGACAAGAGGGAGAATGTCTATTTATTTTAATTGTTTAATATGTTAAAATATTGTCTTTTCTTTGGAACTGTACTTACCCAGTTTCACTGACATTGCCCTTTGAATTTAATTGCTGGTTAGAGATGCTTGATGTTAATTCAGAATATTCTAATATTTTTGGACATTTAAGATTTTCAGTATAAAATTCCATTCTACCTACTTGGAATGCTCTTCATTAGGATTAATTAGTCATGATTTCTTCCTACAAGTCTACTGAAGCTTAACCAGACTTAAAAAGTAACTGACATTTAAAAGTAGCTATAATTTGATTTATTTCAGTTTTTCAATTTTTGTTTATTTCAGACAGACAAGTTAAGGGTACTTATGTTCCTTTTGTGTGCATCAGTCTCAGAAAGCTCAATTATTTCTTAGCTCTGATGAATGTATAGATCTTACTTATTGCTTCAGTACCATTCCTTTCTAAACTCTCATTTTGTACTTTAAAGGTCTAAGTTCAAGAAGTAATTGAAAACAGTATGAACTTCTTTGTGTGCTCATATTGATCATCAACATTTTCTTAACTTTCCTATTTGAGATATGTCTTTTATGCATTACATTTTAATTTAAACTTATATCCTAATGAGACATCTGATTTAATTGAAATAGGAACATTACTGTTAAGATCTAAGCATTGTTCACCTCATAATTGATTCCAGTGGATCTTTGTGCTGTGAACTATAGTGAAAGTCCTAATGGTGTACTGAGATGAGTCTCCCAAGGGTAAGAAGGCAGGATTTTCATATGTAAAGTAAAAGTTAGATGAATAAGACAGATCCTCAAACAAAGTTTTGGTGAAAAGGGGAAATCCCCACCAAAATTGCCTTTTGTGGATACGGCTAAAGTGGAGAAACTTGGAAAGGATTGTAACCATGTCCTGGTTATGCTTTGGGATGTGATCTGCATCCAGGCCACTGTATCCGGTTGTCCCTCCTGCTTGGCTGCAGGGTGGAAAGGAATGGGATAGTGGTGTGTTTCAGTAGATTCCTTAATTTAGTTTTATGGGAACAAGAAATGAAGGTTGCACCTTTCTCTGAGTTTAGATGTAATTAGGATGATTGTCCTAGCAACAGAAAATGATAATTCTGAAAGGATGTCTTGAAGAGTAATTTATATTTTTTATGGACACCCCAAAGCAAATGCACTCACATGCTTAAGTGGGAGCATATAATGGTTTAACACAGTGCCTTGGAGTAGCACTGAATGAGAATAGATGGCTTAAGAATACCTGACACAAGTGTCATGGTTCACAGCAAAGCAAGGTAATTTTTACTTCACAATACAGTACCTAATGCTAGTATAATGCTTTATTTTTGTTTATCAAACCTGTTCCAAACAGTGTGAAAATTACTCCTAATCTGGGCAAAACAAAATTTAATAAATGAAAGAAAGGGAAACTAGATGTTATTTTTATATAAGAAAGGGGAAAAAATACCTAATCATTCATGTGTCTATCTAATGCATTAGATAACATAATAACATCTATGAAGAGTGAGTAAATTCTAAAAGACCAATATACATTTATTTTCTAACTCTTTAATATCTCTACAGATGAAGTCAACATTATCAAAGCAATCTGTTGGATCAGGTGGAGAAATTTAATCATTAAAAGTAGTGAAATAATATTGTTGGTATTTGGAAAAAAAAGCTATTACTCTTTGTTTCTCAAAGCTGGATTTGGTACAACCTTGGATTGTGTGAAAGCATCAAACTCAGCATTTTTTGCTGGAGCTAGTCTTATCCCACTGGCTGCACAGACAGAGATATTTCTTTTGGAGTATAGGACAATCAAGCACTGTGTCCTGCAGTCATTGGTGCTGAGGGAAGAAACAAAAAAATTTGGAAGCTTATGTGAAAAGGCCTTCATAAGGACCCTGCAGCCTCAGGCACCCATAGACTATCCTTTAAGTCTAAAAACACTTGAAGAAATTTTAGGGAAACTTTGAGAAAGTTTTGGGGGAGAAGGGAGAAGACACTGCAAAAAAAACAACATTGATGTCCAGCAATCAAGTGAATGGGCGAAACCAGCAAGGCTTATAAGGTAGTTGAAAGATCTGGAGGAGTGGAGCAGCTCAAAAAATTCTAGCTATGGTCTGAGGAGAAAATCCCAGTGAATGGATGGAGTCAGATATTCAGATAGATCAATTTGTTCTGGAAGATATGAATTTGAGTACTTACTTAACAAGAATTTAATGACTTTTGTGGTATAACTGCAAACAGATTTTATTAAACTCAAAATATCTTTTTTAATGAAGGTGAAAATACTGAACAGTTCACGAGCTGCTTATGGTCATTATTCAAAGTGTACAATGAATTTTTTGAAGTTTCATACTCTTATTCATACCAATTAGTATTCCTGATGTACAAATTACAACTAACTAATCTAGAACTACTGTTGTTTACTAAGTTAAGCATGCACTTAACAACAGTATTGAATCCTGAATCAAATGGTTTGTGGCCCAGCCAGATGAGTACCTCTGCATATGTATTTCTCTTGATATGAATACATAAAAATAATGAAAACTGATATGATAAGAAGTTCTGCTGAAGGTTTACTTGATAAAGAACCAAATTTTTTCATTTTGTCAAATGGTGAAAAAGAGAGTTCTAACATCATATGACATAGTGAGTGACATTTCAAAATCTATTGGCAAATTCAGTCGTTTTAAATATGGGAAAAAATTTCAGAAACAGCCATGAGCTAGAACTATTTTTAAGTTTAACTTTTTTGAGACTTCAGAACTATTCTGAAGAACTTCATGGACTTCTTCATCTTAAAATAATAGATTTATCTTTATTTTAATCTTTATTTTTGTCTTTATTGTTTTACCTTCTGCTTAGGTTACAACCTTGTAGAGAAAGAAACAAAATTTATTTATTCTTGAAAAAAACATGGCTAAAGAGATCTTCTCTCTAAGTTATATTGCAATTTTTTTCCACTGCTAGGCAGACACATTATCAGCAAATAATTTTCCAGGAATTATGGTAAAATATTCTGTTATTTACACTTGTTACTGAGTGAAGATGATCTGAAAGAATATCATGGTTAAACAAAATTAGTTAAACAAAATTTTCACTCCAGATTTCCATATCTTGATGGGAAATTTTGCTTAAATGTAAAAGCTATATTTATATAATTATTATTGTATTTATTGTTTAATAATTGCTCTTCAGATTTAAATTTTCCTCAATGCCTTCATAATAATGCTGTTTTATATTTCCACTGTCAGCTAACCTCTGTTAATAAGGACAGGAAAAAAATAATCAGAAATGATCTGCTTTCTTTTTTGCTGGCACAGTTCAAATAATAGATAGCACTACAAGACACAGAAAAGACTTTTATGGAAAAAGAAGTATGTTCTGCCAAACAAATCACAGTGGGCACTTTAAGCAAATTTAACAAGTAGGTAGAATAAATATGGTCCTGTATGATGCATATTTTATGAGACCGTAGGCTGTTACATATTTTTTCATAAATTTTTAAACCTGTGCAATTTTCCACTCCAATAATTTAAAATGAAAAATGCTTTACCTTTAGAGAAAATTAGTTAAAGGACTGAAAACCATAGTATGAATAAAGAAACTTTGCTTGAGAGAAAGAAAATAGGCTTTTTAAGGCTAAGAGCCAATTAATATAATTTTGCTAAATCCTTTAAGTAGGAAAGTGCATAAGTAATTTAGAAGTGCAAAGTGCCTTGGGTTGGTTAGTAAATTACAAGGATGTTTTAAAGAATCCTCCCCATACGTTACAAAACATACTTGAGTCGGAGTCCTGAAATTATTGTTGTTGATATGACAGATTACACCAAGACTTTCACTGACAAAATATAATAGAATCCAGCTTTTCTGTGAAAAGGAGGCTGAATTCATTGGCTGGTATCATCCAATAATATAAAGGAGGGGTTTTTTTCCTCTAACTTCCTGTACTCAACCTGGAAATCTTTTGTGATGGTATTGTCTTTGAAGAAGCACATTCTATTTGTTCTCAGTTGATTCAGGGCTGTGGCAGAAGTGGGGCAATGTCAATAATTTACTCATGTAGAAGTTTTTATTATAAATCTATTGTCTATGACATAAAGATACTATATTTCAAACTAGTTATGGCAAGTCTCAGGACCCTATCTATGTATATAGATAAATAATTCCAGGAAAAATAAAAGCATCTCATCAGGACATTCAGTCTTAAAACATATTGTAGAATTGTGACTCACAAACTCAGTCACTGAAGATGTCTGGGATGCTTTTAAATGGTCATGTATGCATCAGAGGTTTAATAGGTTGTGGACTTATTTGAGGTCTAATATAATGTTGCAAACTGCGTTCAGTCATGAAACCTGATTTTTTTATGTAGTGTGACACTTCCTTATCTGTATTGCGGTTTATAAAGGAAAACCTTGGGAACTACTGCTTGAACACAGGTATTAAAAGATAAAAATTAATGTTATTGCTGAGACAGAGAAATACTAGGTAAAAAGGGTTAGTTACAAAAATTCATTGGTTCATCAAAATATTAATGTATAATATAATAATAGTGTTAGGAGAGCAGAAAAAAAATCAAGAGAAAATAATGATTGTTTCAAGTTTGTGAGCATCCTAAATCTAGAAGTTGATTTTTGTTTATTATTTATGTTGTCATAGTGTTCACAAGTTCTTGGTATATTGACTGGAGCCTTTCATGCCTAACAGTATGGAAGCAGAGCTTCACAGGGTTTGTAATGAAGCATTTTTTTAGTGTTAGTGTATGAAAATATAGAATCTAGAGGACATGGGATCAATCAGTAGAGGTTGGCTATGTAAATAATTGTACAATACAGACTAAGTTTTTGTAGGTGTTACAAAATGGAATGTTTAAGTAGATTTAGAAGGAGAATAACTGGTTGGATGAAGCAGTAGGAAAGAAGGCACAGAAATTTTTGTTAGAAAATTTAGAATCATAAAGCATCTAGGTTGGAGGGAACATTATGGAGTCATCTACTTTATTCCCCTCTTCAAAGTAAATAGGTAAGTGATAGGGCCTAGAAGTTAAGGAAATTTTGAAAGAATTTTAGACTGAATTAAAAGGTATTAGTTGTCATTACAAAGCGTCCTGAAGGGTCTGTCCTTTCAGAGTGTAAAAAAAATATTCAGGTTGGTGAATAGATAGGAAGGAATAGGTACCTTTGCAAGCCAACTAGCAAATGATGGGTACTGGAGCAGTCTGAAAAGATAGGAGAGCATTCATTTGATTTGTCAGTACCAGAAAATTGGGTGCTGCAGTTTTTGAGATGAAGCTCAGCTGAGTGTAGCCTGGGTAAATGAACAAGGAGAGCCACACAGGGAGAGTCACTGAGGTCGTACTTCAGAGAAAGAATCAGTCAGTGGTGATGGCTGGAAACATAGCCTGGGGTCAGCAGAGTGACATTGCAAACAGTGGCTGGGAAAAGATCAGGAGTTACTGAAGGGTTTGCAAGAGCATTGCTTAGTCGTGTTCATGTTTAGCTGATGACTAGACCACTGGGAGGAGGTCACAGAGGCAGAGAATAAGATTTCAGGTCAGAAGAGACTCACAGATCCCTGAGTTTCTGTCCTAAGAGCAGTGTCCAATTTGTGGTGATGGATGGGACTGTAAAAGATGATGTGTTAACACAGGATCTAATTATAAATTGGAAAGATTACAATTTGCCTCTTTATGTTATTCCATTCTGAAAAATGGTCATATAAACTCTGTTTTTGCAAGTCATTGAGTTCCTATGTATTTTCACATAAATACTTCCATGTTTTGTATGTGAACCTTTTTTCCCTTGTGAAATAGGTTTAGCAGCTCTAAAATGACACCAGACTTATTTAATCAGACATCCATCATACAGTAAGATACAGCAGTAAATATCCAAGGTGCATACAGCCTACTGTTTATTAAATTCAGAAAGTTCTTCTGAGTTTTATTTTAAATTTATATTACTAAATATTCACTACAGAACAGCTGAGTATACTTGCTAAGTGTCACTATTTATATAAGAAACAAAAAAGTGTTTTGGAAGGTCCTTTAACAGATATTAAAGCAGGCTCAACATTGAATATCTGCTGCACTACTTAGTGTACAATCGAAAGGCATTTGGGGACCTTTCAACCTGCTATTGATTTTTTAGTACTTTCAAAAGTACTAAAACTTTTAAAAGCCTTGGTTTAGGTAACCATATAAAACTCACAATATCAACAAAGATAAAATGTTTTTAAAAGAGCAAACTATTTTTGGGTGACCTAGGATGGTGCTGTGGTGATAAAAGGTGATAAAAGAGTACATTAGACCACTTCAGCAAAAAATATATATTTTTTTTTAAATATCAGTTGTGCCAGTAGTCTTTAAATTATGTCATTGAATGTTAGTATGCAAGAAATGTATGTTAGTTGGAACCTGGACCATTCCAGAAGGTATTCTAGTAAGCTCTAATTGTCATAATTTGCAATTTTTCTTTTCAGCATTGTTTATCTAAAGGTCCCTTATCTAAGAATTAAACCCCTTTTTTGCCTTATTATCACTATAAAATTGTCTAGCTTGTTATTTTTCACAAAGTGCATTGCCCTGTAGAGAATATTAAATATATTTGTTTAACGCAAAGAGAACAGGACAGTCTGAATCATTAATTATTAATGAGTAATTTAGCTAATTACCTAATAGAAGGGTCTGACGGTGCAGTTATTCATTTAGGAGAGGGAAATTTCACTGACAAAGCAAAAATTCAGTTTCCTATTTAACAGCAATATAATTTAATGAAAGATGAAACTTAAATGTGAAAATATGCAAAATCATAAGATGTTTTTCTCAGTACTTGATTCTCTTGTTTGTTCACTCATCTGTTTAGTTTCTTGTGCTTGTGATTTGCTTGGATTTTTGTTTGTTTCATTTCATGGCCTTTCTACATGAAAGTAATTTGTTTGAATTGAACATCGAGAGTGAACAGTGATTTCACAAATTAAACTACTTCTCAAAATAGAATATTTTTGTTATTTCCATGCACAGCTGGTAATTTAGGTATTCACTTTAGCAGCTATCACACTCTTCTATGCAGCTGCCTAGTGGGGTCTCCAACCTTCACTTGATTTGTACTGAATTGTGGTAAACCCAGTATATTTTAAAAGTTTAAGACAGGTATGAAAGATATGTCAAAAATATTAACTAAAACAGTAAGACAAAGCAGAAACATCTTAATTTATCTTAATATATAGCATTATGCTAAATTAATTTTGTCAGCATTACTGCCAAGACCTTTCATTTTCTGACCATTATAAAAACTTCTTTTCTTACAATTCCTCTGTTTATTTCCAGCTGATAATTGAAACTTCTCAGCTTCATATACTGTGCCTGTCTAGTCAGACATATGACCAGCTGATGATGCTGTTTAATTGGTTACTTCAAAAAATTTGAAAGTGCATGATTAAACCAAATCCACAGACTTCCTTATTCCACTATTTTCTTCTAGAAGGGGACATAATTTTTTTCAAGTTATTTTATCTCTAAATGACTATAAAAAGGAACCGAGTATTTTTTTTCTAAGTAAAAAGAGCTTAGATTAAATATATTGAGTTATACTCCTGCATATATTCTTATTCTCCATTTTTTGTCAGGTGACAGATTGAACCTGGAGATGTATTTGCAGGTGAATGAGAGATCAACAGGCATCTTTCTGCAATGTAGTCAGTCAGTGTATTTTGCATGGGAAGTTTACTTATGAGGGTTGTAAATGTGAAAAAGATGGAAAAAAAATAAAATGTAAGAAATCACTGATGTCTCAACTCAAGCTTTTAGAGAAGAAGGAGTAGGAAATATTAAGTCTGCTAGTCTTTTTCTTCCATATATTTTAAGTGGTCCAACATCAGTTCTGTGGCCCAAGTTTTGTTAGGCAGAAATAAAATTTAGAACTTAAGTTGCTAACAGGAAATATTGTCCTACAACAGCCTAGAAAAGAAATATATTAAGTCCTTTATCTATGGTGATTTAAAATATCTTGTTTTGTGGTACTGTATTTATTGACCTATTTAAAGCAGTATTATTGTTTTTGAGATACCAGAGTTGCTGTTATCAGATCTCTCCATTTTCTGTTTTTACAAAAATTTATTTTAAAAGTTGTAGAGATCAAGTTAATATCTGGCAACAGTTGTCCATTTGAAAATGCAAACAGAATTTACTTAGTGACCTGCTTCTGAAAGTAGCAAAACTCCATCTGCAGAGTGCAAAAATATTTGATCTTTCATCCACAGAAGGTTGTATCAAAGTCATGGATTCTTTACAGTCCTCAAAACAGAGAAAGGGAAAGTATTTAAAGAAGAAAAATTTTTTAAAATTTGAGATTTTGCTGAATTGGAAGATAATTGTTGTTTGCAACTGTTGGGGGTTGAATAATTTCTTTTCTGTTCTGTGGAATTTTTTCCCCATTGTTATGCTAAGTATTTGTGGCTACAAGTCAGTTGCCTCTCACTGGAAGGTGAGGGGAGGCGAGGGATGAAAANGACAGTGGGGGATTGTGTCTTGGACCGTTTCCCCCTGAGTTTTCAACGCTGAAGTCCACACTTCTCTTCTGTTTGGACCTCACCCTGCCGCCTTCCCATCCTATCCTACTGTTCACTGCTGAGCAGCAGCAGCACGGCCGGCGCTGTGAACAGGAGCGGCCTCCCCCCACCTCCCGCTCACCCCTGAGCTGCCGCCATCAGCCCGGCCTCTGCAGCTGTGCGGGACCGGCTCTGCCCACAGCACCGGGAACTGAGCTCAGGGAGAGGGAGCTTGCATCCAAAGAAACTGGGACTGAGCCATACTGTACTGTTTTGTTGTCAGTTTTTATAGCTGTTGTTGTTTCTGCTGTTTACCTTGTTAGATATATTAGTAAAGAACTGTTATTCCTACCCCCATATCTTATGCCTGAAAGCGTCTGATTTCAAATTATAATAATTGAAAAGGAGCGGGTTAAGGGAAAAAAGGGGGGTCTTCCCTCTCCTTGGCAAATACCTGTCTCTTAAGCCAAGAAAGCAACTTTCAGTAAATACTGTCTTGTTTTGTTGTTTTGCTTGTTTACATAATAAACCAGATGTATCATGGCAATCTTTTATTTTTATTGTTTAATTGTTTCTTACTACTACAATTAGTTTATTTTAGTGGAAAAATAAAATTACTGATAAGCATATGCAAAAGAAGATCACTATTGAACTGTGTTTGTGTCTGTACAACCCATAGTAACACAAATGTAAAAGAAAGTATGTCATAACTCTTACCTTGCTGAAAAGTGCCAATGATAACACATTTTCCACTGGTGAAGTATAAATTCTACAGTGCATAATGGGGAATAACTGACCCTCAAAGCAGAAATCAAGACAGTTGAGTTTTGGAAAACTTCAATGACCAGTTTATGAGAAAAATATGTGATACTGCAGAAACAAACATATGTGGTGTACAAGGTCTTAGATGGGTGTTGTTTAGATCTGCTCTATGTGTCCTGTTTTGAAAACACAGAACTAAAGGAATCAGTGGTGCAGACTGATTACTGATGAGTGAGTAATTATTAGGTACATTTTGGTACTTGTGCTAAAGGAATAACCAATATCATTAAGCTTAGAAGATCTCCATGAAACTGATTCTTCTCCACATTTCAAGAAGTCCAAGCTAAAAATGCAGAAAGATGCCAATAGAAACTGCTGGATCCCAGACAAATAGTTCCTTTGGATTCCATTTGGAGTCAATTTTTACAGCAAAGCCCAAATAGGCCAGACAAAATCTGTGCACAGATTATTGCCAACACCACGATTTCAGTGTTCTGCCAGAAATAGCTTACTGAAAGATATACCTAGAAGTCTAACACATGGATCTATCTAGAAATAAACCATAAATCAAGGAAGAAAAAAAAATGCTTACTCTGAGGACTAGAAGATTAAAAATTAATATCTAGAGTTTTTCTTTTCACACTGTAAGTAATTAAATTATATGTATATGCAATCATAGCCGTGACATTATTATTTCTAAAATTAGAAAGTTTTAATCTGTAAGACTAGATAAACTAGTCATAAGATAGGGAAAATTGATGCACACAATGACACTTTGGCTATAAAATGTTGGGATGTATCTGGAAAAAACAGATAAAAAGCAAAAGCAGAAAGCAAGAAAAAAGAGACAAGCTTGAAAGACAGATATATGACATATTTTATCACTCTTGATACTGTGCAGTAAATTATATCTTATTTCTTTTTACAAAGTGGACCAAAGGCTGATGCATTTTCTCACTGTCATTGTATTTCTATATTAGGACAATAAATTCATGCTTCTATACCAGTCTCATTCTATTAACAGTATATTTTTCCACAGTATCTCATCAAACAGGAAATTCACTTTAGCACCTCATCAACATCTCCAAAGGCATCTTGTTTACAATGATTGCCCAGTAAGATTTCTTTGGGAAGTGTGCTTAGTTGGAACAAATAACATTTGCATCTGGTTAGAATATCTGAGTGAATTTTCACAGTGTGACTGCTATGTAAGTGCTTTTGAAAAACCATGGAACCATCTCATGCCCAGGCTACTGACATATTTTTTCCTTATCTCTTACTAGGCCGTATCACATACAGACACTTTGATTTATGTTGTATCATATCATACATTTCCTTACTTCCAGTTTTAGACTCTTAAATAAAGCTTAGCATCAGATGCATCAAGGGAAAAGGATTCTTTTCTGACGCTTGAAAATCTATTCTCCTATGTTCAGAGCAGACTTCCCACCTTACAAACAGTATTCCCATCTTAAATAACCATGGATATTATTACTGGAAACAGGGCGTACCTGAAATATTGCAATATATATATATGTACTCCTTATGCTTTGTGGTTGTGATTACATATCCCAGTAAATTTTTCCAGTAAAATTAAACAAAACCAATGAGATAAGAACTCCTTTGCAAACATACATACACATATTATACATACACAGACATTAATTATTGCTCCTCTTTGCAAATCAATAGCTTGGAATTAACATGTAAATTTTCTATCTAGTAACAGAATAATGGATTTTTTTTATTAAATTACTGAGTTGGGTATCAATAGTCAATAGTGTCTTTAAAGCAGTATTGCTCTTCAGTAAGCATTTCTCATCACACTCAATGAAACAGACTGATTTGTGGTTAATTTGAAGTAGAGGGAATTAGGTCTACCAGTGGGAATGCTCATATCTGGATATTAAAAATACAAATGCTCTCCTTTTGCTATTTAAGTATTGATAACGTTTTTTCTTCCTGATCTGATACTTTTCAATAATATCTTATTCCCACGAACTGCCCGTGTTGCTTTGAGACTGCTGAACATGCAAATTATTAGAAATTATTAGAAATACTTTTTAAAAATCTTTGAATTTCTATATCTCTTTTTCATATGAGTCGTTAAATCCTTCATTGTCGAAATGTAGTGATTATCTATGACACATTATATTTCTTTTAATACATTAGGACTTCTTACTTTTTCTGGTAGAAATCCAGTGGGTATTCTGACTCCTAACAGGCAGTATTCAAAAAGGAAATGAAAATGGTTTTTAGTATTCATCTAGTGCCAAATGCTTGGCATTACAAATTGGTGAGGGTCTTCACAGATCTGTGTCTTACTAAGGTGCCATGTGCTAATGGTGGCACTAATTAAAATATCTCACTAAAATGTCTTGTGAAATGAGATGCTATTTCTCTATGACCTTTTTCACTATTCCTCATGAATCTCTATAATATTTGCCATCTTATGTGCTTTTTGCAGTTTAATTCTCTCTTTTGTTGTGATTATTCTTCTCCTCCTGGTGTTGCAATTATTCTTACTTGGGGTGTCTTGTCTCAGATGTTGCAGTTTTATAAAAGTCTGAGAATCTAAATGTCTTAAGCAATTTCATGTGATGTTTTTAAGAGAAGTGGGAGGTGGTAGGTATTTTCATGTGTCTGTCTCTCTGTAACCTCTCTGAAACTGGTATATCACAATCCAATCTTTACTGAAACAGCTGTTGAAATCTTTTTAATTTGAATTTACATAAAGATTTAATCTCCATGATTTAAACAAAGAAACCAAACAAACCACAAACCCTCCTCCTCATAAAAAGGTAGCTAGTCCAGTGTTCTTGTTTGAAGTGGGATAGAGTTAATTCTTTTCACAATAGGTGGAATGGGACTATGTTTTGGATTTGTGACCAAAAACTGTGTTGAGAACATACCTGTATTTTAGCTCTTGCTGAGGAGTGCTTAAGCAGCATGTAGGCTGGGGGTGCACAAGAAGCTTGGGAGGGACACAGCTGGGCCAGCTGACCCTCACTGACCAAAGGGATATCCGACAGCACATGACATTGCAGGAAAGAATGGGAATATTTGATGTTGTGGAATCTGCCTTTCCAAGTCACCATTAAGTGTGATGGAGCCCTGCTTTCTTAGGAATGGCTGGACACTGACCAGATCTTGATCCAGTGAATGGATGGTCTTGTTCTGCTTTGTTTGTGCACAGCTTCTCTTTACCTCCTAAACTGTTTTCAACTCACATAGTGACTTTTCACACTTGTATTCTTCAGGTTCTCATCCATCCTGTGGAAGAAGGTGACCAGCTGTGTGGGGCTTGACTGCATGCTGGGGTTAACCCACAGCATCCAGGTTTCATGCTCTACCAGCTGCCTTCAGCTGGCCCTGCTCTTTGCCAGAACTCTCCTCCAATAGCTCCAACTTTCTAATGGAAAACAAAGCTGCCATCCCTTGCTCTCCCCCACCCTGTTCTGTTGTTTGCAAGGATAGTTTTCTACTATTTGATAGCAACTAGTGTCAGAGGTTCTGCAAATGACAAGGCAATGGTGAGGTGTCCTTTGTGATTATCCTTATCTGGTGAAAATGAGCTGCTGGATTGGCACTTCCTTTCTTACTCTGGGAAACAGAAATGAAAGAAGCAAAATGTATAACAGGTCAGCTGGGATTTTTTATGTTCTCCACATAATTTTCTCTCTTGGTTCTAGTACTTCTGTTTCAGTCTCAGAGAGAGAGGAATGATGCTGTTAGGATTAGTTAGCAGGATTGTACCCCTAATGGTTTAACCTGTGACTGTCTATGAGTATGTAATATTATAAATATTTCAGCAATGGTGTTGTCATTATATTAATATTCATTTGGCTTAGTTCTAAGAAAAATGGTGGTATATCTATGGATTTTTTTGAAAAACAGCCTGTGAAAAAACCATACATTTTTTAATGAATCTCCAATTATGTTCAAAGCTGCTTTATGTAGAAGGGTTTGTTTTATTACCTGTGGGAACATATATTTCTTGGTTGTTTTCAGGTAGAAGCTGCCTTTGGAAAAGTATAAACTAGTCGTTAAAATATATTCCTTATTCTTTATTTTTTTTCAGAATCAGCCTGTGTACACTGAAATTCTTTTTTTACACTCAGATCCTCATAGCTAACTTATTCTAAAAGATAGAGACAAAATAATTAGGATTTTTGTTGCTCAGTGCAGAAACAAAGATTGTTTACAAAGAACTAGGAAATTAGAAAAAAAATTACTATTGTCAGTTTTTCATAAGAAACTCCTATAATAAAATCACCAGCTGTCTAGGAGTCCCTGACAAGCAAGTAGAACAAATCTTAGTCTTTTTGTTCCAAATTCTTTTCTTTATGTCTTAAAGAAGATGCTGCATCTGCCAACCTTCCACATGAAACCTTTCTTCTGGCAGTAAATGCTCTTTTTTTATTCTTGTAAGGAAATAAATAGGGTTTACCTTACCTAGCTCTTCAGCACAATTAAGAATCAACTTTACTACAACAGTGTAACATAAATTATTTTATAAAAAAAATTTTTTTTCCAAATAGGAAAAAAATCCCATATTTGCAGGGGAAGCTGAGTCATAACCACATCTCTTGTCCATTCCTAGAAGAGGCTTTTCTGTAGCCTGAGGAGGAAGAATTTCAGTCAACTGCTACAAGAGCCCAAATCCAATGGAGCGATGCTGAAGCAGAACTGATACAGACAGACATTCCTCTTGTTTAAATTGCTTTCATTGCTGGATCTGGTCTATGTGGCATTGGATCTGTCAGGCATGTGCAGGGTTATAGCAATGTCTGTGGGATTTCCAGGCATTGGCAGTTCATCAGGTCTTTACTTACATGGAATTACTATTGGCTTTGTCTTTAAATGATAATTCTAAAAGAAAATAAAGAGCTTATTATGGAAGAGTGCCTGTAGAAAATTTGACCTCTTAAATGGACAAATTAATATTGAATGTAATTTAATTAACAAGATTAATCATTAAACAGAAATTTATTTTTAAATATGAAATACATGAAAGAGTGTATATGAGGTCACAAACTGTAGATGGAATATAAGAACAGTGTGGTGCACTAAGTTCACAGTATTTTGCAGTGTTGGTAACTGAGTATTTCACTTTAAAGACCTATAAAGAGTAAAGGCTATAGAGAAGTGTTTATAATTTAAAGAAAAATAACATACTTGTGATAGAAAACTTTTTAATAATGAAAGGAACTATCTCCTAGCCTTTAGCAATGAGCCTTACTGAATTTTCCATTTTTCACTTTTGGTGTTCTTGTGTTTTGCCTCTTTTAAACTGCAAGAATTTATGACATCAAATGGATGATGATGATGTATTTTCTTCTCACAATGTATCTGAGTAAAAAGCATGTCTCTGTTTGGGGTGGATTAACTGAAAGGAAACAGAAATTCAAATAATGATGTAATAACAGCTACATAGAGAGTACATATATTTTAATTTCCCTGGATTGATTATAACCCTCAGCCCACTGAAACTGACTGTCCATAAAATCTTTGGTTCTGAAATGCAAATGGAAGCAGAATTTTTTGAAATGAAATCTGATAGTCAGGGAACCCTAGATATTTCTTATAGTTACATCCAAAATAAAGGCAACTCTGCATTTAGGTTGACTATTCCAGTGAAAGTCCTATGTTAAAATAAATATGCTCCCTGGCTTTTGGATAATTTCTGAATTATTCTGCATGTACTCTGTGCATGCAAGAATTTTGAAAACAAAAGAGGCAGGAGAAGATATTAATGAGAAGAAAACCTTGAAATAAAAGTAAAAATCTATTCCTATTTGATAGATACCAGCATGTAAAAGAAAAAAAAATCTAAGCTTCCTTATTTAAAACTTAGAATTAATCTTCTGTGATAGATCCAAGGTTGGTTGTCGCAGCTGGCAACCCAGACACTTTGTCCATAAGTTTAGTCAGTTTTTCCTTCATCTTGGATTACTTCGTTCTTAGAGTCACTCCAGTGATGGTCTTTTGCTTTTTAATAAAGTGTATTAAAGTCTTTATAAAGGTTTAATCTAACCTTCAAGGATAACAATATGAGAAAAAAAATACCTAGTCTATAAACATGTTTAAAAAAGGACATCAACTAGATCTCATCTCACATAGACATATGTCTGGTGCATTTGTTCTAGTGTCCACAAACTAATTGTTAAAGTTTTATACACATATTAATCCACTTATACACAGTACATCTTGTTGCTGTCTTTGCCAGAACACAAAGAGAAACTTACTGTACACAAAATAATCTCACAGCTTGAATGCATTTCTACTCACTGAACTTACTGAAATATGTACAGTCCTTAGGTCCTTGTTGAAGAGATTAGAACTTGCCCATGTCACCTAGTTTAGAAACAAAGCAAAAAAGCAATATATGTTTGCTTTTTCCTTCAGTTAAAAAATTTGTGTTAGATCATCTGCAGAGAAGCTATCATATCTCGTTTAACTGCTGCCACTGGTTACATCCAGAGAAAGAGAGTCTTTACCTTGTGTTCAGACATGAGTTGGCAAAACTCCCAATGATTCTTCTTTATGCGGGGACAGGAATGTTTATACAAGCATATTAAATGAAAACCTTCCTCAAAAATACCTCCTCTGCAATACAGTAATGCTATCAGAGAACAGCATCTCATATGGATGCAATTCCTTTGGATGAAATCTCACTGTTTCTAGGATTTTCTTCTATTTACTAGTCTTGTGACAACTGGAAGAAGAGACAACAATTAAGGCAATGAGAAAAGATTGGTACAATGCAAATGTTTAATAACTTTTGCATTATATATTTGCTATTTCTTCCACTTTAATATCTCTCTAGACTGATTCTTTTGGTACAAAGTATTGCTCTTCTAGCGTGTTTTTCTCTTATGTTGTTTGAATGTATTTTTTTCTTTTTCATATCAGACAGAAATGTATAAGAAATAAAAAATTACAACTACCTATGGATGTACAATCCACTTGACACAGACCCTGGGTTTTTTCTGGTATTTGAAGGGAATTTCCTATAATTGCTATTCATACCTGTTGCCTCTTCTCTTATCTTTGGGTACCATGGAGAAGGGTCTGTCTCCCTGTTCTTTACTACCCTCCACTAGGTGTCTGTACACACTGATAGGATTCCCTGGTCCTTCTCCTCTGGAGGATAGTCTCCCACCCTTTTGCTGCACTCAAATTTCTCTTTTGTGCAGGTTGAGTAACACATTGGATATGTGAGTCAAGGATTTATTATTAATCTAGCTGAAATTTTAGCAGTTCTAATCAAAACATTACTATTCATCCAGTTGTGGTGTTGCTAGGACTTAGAGTTTTAAGGAAGTACAGTTAAAATTAATATACACAATCTTCTGCAGAGTATGGATCTCTTTCTTTTATAGTTACATTCCTTCCACTCATCTCCCAGCTCCTGAGATTGATGGCTTAGGGCTGCCAGTGGACAAGTCGGCAGCATACCAAATTCTTTTCCAGGAGTGTGATGTTGATGATTTCCTCATCCACATGTGAGATCCCAGCCAAAGTTTCTACACATTGCTAGCACACTCCATGCCTTTGTCTTTCTTCTTGGTTCATGGCTCTACGGTGTATCCATATTTACTATCCATGAAATGTGTTCCATACTTTCTTCTCTTTGCTGTCCCAAACACTGCTTTTACTCCTTTCCCAGAGCTGCATTTCTCTGCTAACCAGGGAACACCAGGCACTGGTGAGTTTATAGCTCTGGTGCCTCCAGCAGCTTCCTATGATGGTCCAAGGCTCCTGCTACAATGGTGTGTCTGTCCTGGCACACACTGCACTCCTGCTGCCGTCAGGGACAGTTATTCTACACATAACAACTAATTGTTATTGCTAAACATCTCCTGCAAACCCCAGATATAACAGCAGGCGTTATGCCACACACCTCTCTGAAGCTAAAGCCACCAGCATGTTTCTCCTCCAGGCCAAATCACCACTTCAGACAGGCCAACACAAGCCCAAAATCCGAGATGGCCTGAGGCCAGTGTTGTTAGTTCAACAAGCCTACAGCCAGATTCAATCAGTATTTACTAGGTTACAAGGACTCAAATACTTTTGAAAAATCATTTCTGAAACACCCATAAGTGTAAAAGGAAAAAATATAAAGTAGGTTGCTAGTTTCCTTGCTTTCTGTGGTCTTGTCCTAAAGTTACATTAATAAGCCCAGTTCCTTCCTAACAATGAGGTTTGTAATAAAGTGGGAAAAAAGCCCTTCACAACAGAAAATGACATCTATTGCTTGACTTTTGACCTTAGCAGAAATCTGATTGAAGTGTTGTGAATATCCCAGCCATGACTTCATTTGTGTTGCCATCTTCCTGTTTTTAAGCATACTTTATTTATTAACCAGGCCCTTATTTAAACTTGAAAAATGCAAATGGGAGCAGTTCTTTTCTCATCTAAGCTGCATCATCCTTGAATTAAGTGATAAATTCTTGGGTCTACCCATTATTTATTTTCACCTCTTTAGTTGTTCTGTGGTTTGCACATTTTGTCCATTTCTACAGCTATGGTAATCTAAGTTTAAAAATAAATAACTATAATATTTTTCTACTTCTAAAATACTAAAAAGCCTATGAAAAGTCCTTTGCAATTTATCATGTTATGAGTAATTTTCCCTTGGGACTCTGTCTTACATGTTCTAAAGAATTAATGATGCTGGAAATTAAACAAAACTGTTTGGTTTAGATAATCAAGGAAGACAAACATCGTGTAGAAAGTGTTTTTTCTCTCCTTGGGTTTTTTCCTCAGGGCCAATGAAGTTTTTTTGTAACCTGAAGATGGAAAGTCTTAATAGATGAGGAAAGCAAGTGAGCACTGACCTCCAGCACCAGAATGTGTAATGGTGTGAAGTTTCCTTGGTACAAGAAACTAACAAAAAGCGACTACACCCATTGAAATGGACTAAAACTTAAGAAAAATAAAATCTTAATTCTGCCTTTAAAATTGTGCCATAGATTGAACATTTTGAAAACATTTAAAAATCAAAGGAGCATTAACTTCCAAGAGGCTTCACAGGCATTTCAACCTACTATTTATTCATTGATCTTTTTTAAATGCATAGTGTACATAACAAAAGCAGTGATAAGCAGCATGCTTTCTTACACTTTTAGAAGATTCAGCAGAAGATGCAAAATTAGCTAGGCAAAATGAGTAAGGCACTTGGATTCTGGCTTTGTCCAATTAAATCAGAAATTGGTTTCATGTTTTTTCAGCTTCCTGTGTAGAGTAACTAAATGACTATCATATTTATCATTACTCTTGCCTCCCTAATTCCCTCGAAAGGATTCTGTCTTCTGAAGCATATTTATTAAAATGCTACTCTGAAGAAAATTGAATATTTTAACGGAACGTACTATCAAAAAAGTTTTGCATAGTATTCACTGTTTTGGGGATGTTGACCGTAACATTGACTATTTAAGATAAATTTTGGACAAGTATGACTTTTTTAGTTTATTTTTTAACATAATTTAAATTAAAATCACAGGAAGTCCAAGTTATGCGGCATTATAAATGTTTAGAGGGCTTTGCCTTTGGGTCTGCTGCCATGAAACCCAGTTATTAACACAGCATTTATTTCAAGTCATGTTTTTCTTGTTCATTGCTATTTCAAAGAGCCCTATTAATCACTGAGCATGAGTGTGAAGAGAGGCCATATTGTGTACATGGATAGCATTCTAGCATTCTTACTTCTGTACCTCAGATCTTGTTACTTGCTTTTAGTAATCTGTCCTGGTTTTGCATTATTTAAATTTTTGGTGAATAGGAATAAAACATGTAAACCCATCACATAACCTGAATCAAATTTCTTACTCTTTAATAGCTTATATTGGCCTTTCATTTGTGTCTGCACAAATTTGGAATTTCTTCTTTATGAAAAGGGATTTTTTTTCCTAACTTTTGATATAGGAGAAAGTTTTTCTCCATCTATTTCCTCACCTTGCTGAAAAATTTACAGCCATTTTTCTCTTGCTGTATTAGAATGAAATTTGTTTTCTCACAGTTTCTGCTATTTCTGATGATAAATTTGTTAAATTCTGCAGACTTATAGGAAATAATTTGACTAGGAAGTAATTGAGAAAAATGAAGCTATTCTCTAGAAGAGACAGTGTGGTTCTTTGAGAAAGCTATGTCTCTACATATATCTGCAGAGCTGTTGTGTTGTTTGGGGTTTTTTCCCTACAATACAGGCTGTTTAAACTTTGCCTATAACAAAATTTTTATTGGTATGATTCTCCATCTGATATCAGAGAAATTTTCTGTGAATAACGTTTTCTCCTCTGGGTGTCAGACCCTGTGTGACTTTCACTGAAACTAATATGCAGTGAAAGGGTTGTAAAAATGTAGATAATAAATGGGCAAATAATGCTGTGTGAGAATTGGTTTCCTGAGAGTCAAAAACAAAACCTGCAGCTACTAGTGGGAAATTGTAAGGCATGTCTTAATTTTATATTTAATGCCCTTTTATACAGGAAAAACTTGATCAATAACTTTAAATTGCTAGTGTAACAGCAACATTCATCTAGTATTTTCAGGTAGGAAACAGTTATTTCTCATGTGGGAAGATAAAATTTTTTCCATCTTTCTTCTTAAGGCAGAAAGATTACAGGGAGAAGAAGTCAGAGAATCACCTCACTTTTGCATCCAAATACAGAAACAAACCAATGAGAAAACTTTTCTGGGAAAACAGATTTCATGTCTGTGTACATGCTATACTATGCCTGATTTTTGTGGCTAGTTCAAATGGTCGTTTGAGAAGACATTGGGGTTAGACATTGATTAATATCAATGTTGATAAATATATTTTAATTTTGGCATAAAACCACATGAAATCTTACAGTTAAATGGTCTGCTAAAACTTACAGTATGTGCAATGTATAATCATATGCTTTTGGGCATCTTTCACATTCCTAAATGTTTCAGAGAAATAAATAGATACTATTCTGTGTAAAGAAAATCTGAAGTGATGCTAGAAGGCTGAATAACATTGTACTCCATGTATGGGACTGCTTCTGTACATGTAAACCAAGCCATTTGCCTGTGTTTTCTCTCTCATTGGGCTGATGTTACACAGATAGGCTGAATAGACTCTGCTGAAAGTAGGAGCAGGTATCAAGGGAATGGTCATATGGAGATATTTGTCTTCTTTGCTGTTCAAATGGTTCAAATAGTTCCACAATGTAGGTTCACATTACACTGGATCCTTTAGGAAGCAGCATTTTAGTTTCAGGTCAAGAATGAGGTCTAGGGAAAGCATTCTCATTTTGCATTTCTCATGATAACATTTAATGACTTTTTAGACTGCTGCTCTGTTAACCCCATGTGCTTGCAATAGAGTCCCATAGAATCCACCGTGGTTTATGATAATCCCTTTTAACATTGCAAGGAGGCATTCCATGAGTTGTCTCACAATTAAGTATTCAAGTATGCATAACTTTTATTTGGAATGTCGTTGACTTGATTAGCAATTATATTATGGAAAAATACATGCAGACTCAGAAAGAAAAAAGAGGAATAAAAAACTTCTAGTGTTCCCTCTATATGACAATTTTTTTCTCTAAAAAAACCTTAAAACTAGAAAGATATGTTGATATTTTTGACTATCTCAATAAATTCATGTTAGTAGCAATGTCATTTTAATATCAGTTATTGAACACATGTTTTGGCAAAAATTTCCATTTTAAATATGGGAGGTAATAGAATTATATCTCTACCTCCTTATTGGACTATAATTTTGACGAGTAGTAAATGGAAAATGGAAGAAGAGGGGTCTTAATGGTTAAGAACAATAAAAATTTACTAATTGCTAATTGTAAGTGAATATTTACAAATGAATATTTTTAACTAGCAGAACAAAGCTGTTTTCTGTCCTGAATTCCTAAGAAATTAAACCCCACTGACACATAATGGGCCTGAGCAGGGATGACATGGAATAGACACAGGCCCATCAGACAACCTCCTGCTCAGACCACAAAGTTTCTAAATAAGAAGTTATTTATGAAGAAGCAGCCTATGAAGGAGAATAGGATGGTGAGTCTCAGAAGCATGCAATATTGTAGTCACTGAATGGCTCTGGCCTCAGTCAAAAATGCAGTTTGGTGTTGGGTGAAACTACTGAGGCAGAGGTGCCAGAGCCAATTCTGAACATGTTGGTCCTTTTGCTCAGGTACTGTGCTTGGCAAGTCAACTAAAATACTTTGGGTTTGATGAAACCAACAAAAATTTATAAACAAACTGAATGACACTGACAGATTCAAGACCCACACCCAGTCTTTTGAGCCTACCTAAGGTTTTATTAGGTCAGAAACTCATTTATAAGGATAGGAAGAGTGCACACTATGATTAAATCAAAAGCAATCTGGAGGAATTTTAAATAATAACTTATGGCATTTGACATTTAAAATCCTTGAGGTCTAAATGTAACACAAAACATATGTATAGATATTTTATATACTTTTCTTGGAAGCAGAATTGTTCCACCAAGTAGTAGGGAGAAGAAGATGGAAAAGATGTCCTGTTTCACTAGCATGTAGATTGCTGGGTGACCTATGTCTTTGTGGAAATAATGCTGTTGTGTTTGTTGCTGCAATTTGGAAAGCTACTAGGACCTCAGATAGGAGGATCCTCTAATGGAAACCCAGCAAGACATGCAATTAAAACATGAATTTTAAAAAGTGTATTTTGTGTGAATGTGAAATTTCTGAGCGTTGTTTAAATTGTTAAATATTAAAGGGAGGTGGTAGGGAATGGATTTCAGTTGTTAGGGTTTTTGTTTGTTTTTGTATCATGTTTCAAACATTTTGGATGTGGCTTTTGTTTTTCAAAGGAACTGAAATAGACTTTATGAGTTTGATACTCATGAAGAACCTGAAACTTAAGGACATTTTAATTTTCATCCAAGATGTTAATTATGCAATAACCTCTTAGGCAGCATTAGATCCTTACAATTAAAGTGCATTTCTGCACTGCTACAAAGCTCAATCAACTATTACCAAAAGTGTACTTACTTTTTCTGCTTTGTACTATATGTCTGTAAGATGTACAACTTTTCACTCATTTAATGAAGTTTTACATGGTTTTTTGCACTCTTAAATAAAGAAAATTTAACATTTCAGAGCAATTGTCTTTTTGGTTCTGTTATCTGAATTGCAGGGCATTTGCAGCTCAACTGTGATGAAGGTAATTTTCTCTTCTCAAGACTCTATGTTTCCTAAAATGTAATTCAGGTTACATTGAAATTTACTGCATTTTGACAAAGGGCTTGTGAATGAATACTATTATTAACTGACTAAGGAGTTTTAAGGTGTGTAATGCCTGGTTCTCTGCCCTCCTCAGGAGCAAAGTACAAGCACATCTTCCTTTCAGTTTTGCATACTGAATTTCAATTCTAACACCTGTGGCTTGAACTGTAGCTTTATTCCAGTCCTGAATAGCTTTCACCACAGGGTACTGAGCTAGTATCTACACCCCACCACCTCCAACACACCAGTAGTTATCTGAAAAGAGATTTCACTGAAGTAATGCTAGTGTGGCCTGAATGAACCTCACCTGTTGTCAACGTTGTGTAGGTTTAAAAAAACTTGAAAGGGCAGCTGCTATGGCCTTTTTATCATTGTTTTGTGCAGATTAAATTTTAAAAAAAACAATTTCAAAAGGTAGTTAAGTATTTTGTACATGAGCTAAATAATATGAGTATTGAATGGTGCACTGAAGAGAGAATTGTGGAGGTAAAAGATGTCCAGAAGAGAAATAAATGATGAGCATGGTTGTAGGGGGGAGCTGCTTCTAATCAGGAAAACTGGAGGAGTCTGGAGAGTATTAGAGAAGTCCATGTAATTAGATCTGAGCAGAAGCATGCAGAGCACCCAGAAAAGTCTCAACACTGATAATCAAGTAGAATTGTCTTTATTTAACAATCCTCAATGAAAGATCTTAGCTTTTGGCTTTGTAATGCACACTCTGTGATTTTTCACAGAGTCGCAGTGACCCTGGAACTGCTGAGAGATGTATTGAATGTGTAGCATGAAACAGCAATAAGTCAAAATCTGCAACAGCCAAGGCTCAGCCATTCGTGATCCAAGAGGAAATTACAAATCAACTCACTAAACGTAATCAATCTAAAGGTAGACTTCATTCAATCCAGAACAGGATGCCTCTGGGTTTGCCTAGTCATAACACAATTTTTGCTTTCCTTATAAACTCTGCCATACCAATGCCTTAGCTGATCTTCATTTGAGGTGACAAGCATCAGTGTTACTTCAGGTCACTGTAGTTTAGATTTTGTGGATCTTTGAAAATCTGAGTCTCAACTCAGTCAACAATGTTTGACGTATGTTCATCCCTAATGAAATCAAAATTGAGTTGACCTAACGAGGACTGACTAAATGAATAAGAAGCACAAATGTTTGTTGTGAGACATAACTATTGCCAAAATGGATGGGAAATCCCACTTTTAATCCTATCTGTATGCATTTTTGTAGACCCAAATGTTAATGAAACAGTAAATGTGGATTTTTGAGGTAATTAATGGATCAGTGGTTGTTCTGCACAATGACTGTAAATTTTTTAAATTACTCTGTGGTTTTCATAGACATGATGCATGGCATCAATTCTAAAGAGTGTTTATGAACATCAATAAGTATCTAATCTATTTTAAAAGTGAGACTGTCATTGCATTATAAATTAAATTATTTTCATTAAATGAGTTATCATTAATTGATAAAATCCTGAAATGTTCTCATTCTCCAACAACAAATTTAAATATCTAATCCTTAAACAGACAATAAAAGCAGGAAGGGAAGTCTTATTTCAAACACAGGGGATGAAAGAGAATAAATCCATGCTTCCTGAGTGAAAAAAAACTCTTAGATTTGTGTTTGGCACTGAATTGCCTCTCTTTTTGCACAGATGGGTGATTAATTAAATTGATATATACAAAACCATATAGAAAATTCAGTTATAATAAAGTATAACTTCTAAAAGACATAGTGAAACATTCTCAGATGTCAGATTTTGTTTTAATGACGAGGAAAAGGCAAGTGCAAAGTTTATAAAAGTAGAATTACCATTTTTATAGCGTGCAAAAAAATTAAAATTGGCTTATTTTCTTTACCACAAGATTCTACTCTTGAAAAATCAGTGTAAATTTTCTTGGGTACTAGATCTAAACAAATGTGAGTGGAAAAGGTTAGATAACCAGCTCCAAAGGTACTGTTTTCTGTTTTGAGTATTAACAGTCTTTGATGGATATAAGTTTTGTTGTATAGAGTTCATATAAAGGTAAATTATTCTGCATTGAACTCCTTCAAACTGGAGATGAATTCATAACATTAATAGTAGCTGTACACAGGGCTATCTTGTGCAAATGTAACCAGAGTATACTAAGACAGATAATTTACTGTTTCTGATGAGAAATTGCAGGAAAATTATCTTAATGTCTATTATATTTGTCCATCTTTCAATTCTTCCATCTTCAAATTCTTTCAAGTGGCTGTGGTTTTGAAAGTTTTTTGTGTTCATTTGAAGTTTACTGGGAAAGTTTCCTTGTCACCCTTTCCTTGTTCTGTATGTTAAGTTACATTTTAATATCACACCGTTGAGAAACTGTGGACTGTTGAAGACCTAGTGACCAATTTATTTTCTTCTGGCCTGCATATAGACCCTGAGTTCTTGCAAGGTGAAGCTGACTTATGCCTTCATTGTAGTGACTTTCTCTAATCTTCTTAACAATTTGGAAAGGAAGTAATGTGGGTTGTCACATGAATAGTGGTGCTCCAGAGCAGATGCTAGAATAGGTGCTACAATGGTGAAAGTCATATTCAGATCTTGGCCACTCAGCAAAGAGAGAGGTACACAACAGGGAATTTGAACAGGAAAGAATACTCTCAGGAGAGTTTCAGGAACATTTAAATGCTCAGAGGCCCTTCTTCAGATAGAGGAAGGAGCAGAAAGCTGTCCAACAGATGAGGTATGAAGAAGTAGCCAGCGGTCCAAGGGAGAGTCTTGTCAGCTTGATTGAACAGCATGCTTGATTGTGTGGATTCAGAGCTTTTTTCTTTACATAAACAGAGATTATGTGAAATTTGTATCATCACCTATGTAAGTAAAGCTGAAGGCTTTTTATCTAATTAAGACTAATGTTTGGGGGTTTTAAATTAATTATATTTGGGATAGTGTTTATTTCCTGAAGCCATCTCTTGGTAGGCAGGTAAATTAGGTTATGTGCAGATGTCTCCTCCAGACTTAATTATACTCTGATACAGAAATTCTTTGTCATAAAGAATCTAAAAATTTGACTTTTTTTCAAATTTCTAACTATCTCCTCCCAAATAGTTCCATTTATCTATGTTGATCTTCACGTTCATAAAAATTGTTTAGGAAAATAAACAAGGTGTTATGATTGTGCCTGATGCTTTTCAAGTTTTTGACAATTAGAACAAACTGGGCTCAAACAGTTTCAGAATACCAAAAATAACACATCTGTTTCAAAATTAAGCTTCACAAAACAATAAATGTTGCTTAAAGATCTTTTCTTTACATTCTGAGTTATATTTCATTGGTTTATATATTCGGTACTTTAGACAAAATTAGAGACAATGCAGACCAATAAATACCTTAAGTACTTCTTTTATCATTCAAACTGAGAAAATGTTTGTTACTCCCACACAGAAGTCAGAATTTAATTAAAAAAAANAAAAAAAAGAAGCAGCCAAATTTGTAAGGTTCTGCTTCTCTCTTGTGAAAAGGATTGGGTTCCTGTACTGAGGAGCATAGTAGTTACAACAGATAGCTTGTAACAGTAGTTACAACTGTAGCTTGTTTGCTTGTTTGGGGAGGTTGGTTTTTTTATAATTGTGTAAAAAAAAAAAAAAAAATGACAACTCAAGTAAAAGCATTTGCAATTACAAGTGATGTAGAACCCTGAAGCTTCACAGTTTTCCAGAGGGCAACCTAAGTAGGACTAGAATGCAGGATTTTTTTTGTGGCCAATTGTGCGACAACTCTCCTGGTCCCCCTTGTAATAATGCTTGACTGTATTGTCCTGTTTCCAGCAGACTACACTTGAATTTAAAATGTTTTAAAGAGTGCCATTGCTGTAGGCAGAACTAATTTTATAATTAAAGTGGATACTACTGTAGAAGTTCAAGGACTGAACGTGAAGATTTCCATTATGTAATTGATGTATCAGGCCACTTTACATATACATACATATACTGTACAGATGTTTGATTTCCAGAGTATTATTTACACTCTCTTTTTTCAATCAGTGCATTGATTAAGAAAATCATCTACTCCCTGTTTCACAAATGACTCATTTGTTTCTCAAAGATATTATTTGTAACTTTGGCTCCCAACAGCGAGTCACTTCTTTATGTTTTTCGAAGGCTCAGTTTCCAACTTTCAACAAAATTATCTACTGTGTTTCAAAAGATCATTCAACAGAGCTCATATTTTCTTAAAATCCTGTATTATTCTTGGGATCACAGTATATTAATAATTTTGTGTTTTCAGATATATTGAGCTTTTCCTACTAACTAATTACAATGGATAACTCTTCAGAAAAGAAAATTTTTATAAAAAAGAAAAGAGATACGGGCCAACTAAAGACTGAAAATTAAATTTTCTTTAATAGTGTATTTGAGCTTTAAGATCAAACCACTATAAAAATTCTAATCTATTATTCTTATATAGATATATTTTTTTACTTGCTTAGGATTTCAGTTTCTCAGACATCACACTCCATATTCTGAATTTCCACCAGATCTCTTTCAGGCTTTAAAAATGCTCAGATATAACCATAGAATCTTGAACATCAAGGATTCTCATCTTTCAAATATAGACAAGCAAGTATGCATCTTAGTAGTGCTTTGAATTCTGAAACATGTTCCATTACTGATTGCTGAAGCTACTGTATGTAGCTTCAGTATTAAAAAGAGGGAATAGTTATGCCTCAGACACACAAAACACATCTAGACTCTAATAGCTGCCTATATTTATTTCTTTCTGGTGGCTCTACCATAACAGATTTTTCAACTCAAACTGCAGAGGAAATACAACAGTATAAAGGGGCATAAAAAAATATGCTGATTTATGAAACAATTCTTTATGACAGAATAATTACATTTTGCTAACACAAGGTATCATGGTGTTCTGTATTTTTAGTGTAACATAACTTCAGCATCTGTTGGTTTGCAGAGAAAAACTGTCCTGGTGTTTGCAGTATTCCAACTTAGCATAATGTGAGTCTGAGCAGAATAGATCATATATCATGAGAGTTAGTATAGAAATAGATAATCCTATTAAACAGAATCTGTATAATGAGTAACAGGTTGCAGAAATTGACCTGTGTTATACATTGTAAATCTATCCCAAAAAACAATTGTCTTGCTTCCTACAAATCTTGTTAAACAATGCATACCATATATTTTTCGACTTTGACACATTTTTAAAAATTATTGAAAACCACTGTAATATCAAACATTGTGATTTGGTGCCTATTATTGCTCAAAAATGATATTTTGTCCTAACTGGACTATGTTAGTCATACAATACTTGAGGCACAGAATGTATCTTGATGCTTTTTTTATGCTGTACACAAAAATTGGCCCTGCTAAATAACAATCTGTTAATTGACTTATGGAGGCCATATTACTCCATGTAGATTCCTACAATATTGCTTTACTCAGACAGGACACCTACATAGCATAGGAGTCCTTTCTGGTTCTATTCTGATGAGTTGAAGGCAGAGGGAAAATACATATAGTGGATAAATCACTATAATTTTCATATTGTCCTGAAACATCTTAATCAAAGCTGTAATAATTTTATTTCTGGGACTCTAATTCCATTTAAATTTCAGATTATACTTGTTTAAAGATTAGCTTCTAAGACCCTATCCTTAAAAACAACCAGCACTTTTTAGTTTGAGAACTGATTTTCTCTTGAAATGCTTCTAGTTACTGTGGCAATTGTCCTTTACTATTGAAAGCTCACTGAACAATTAATATTGAAGCTGTTAAATAACATTTCCTGATGTGTATTTGCAACATTTATTTGCAAGTAAATAAACATAAATACACAATAAGCATTTATAGGAAGATTCCTTTTTTTCCTAATTAGGTGCAGTGTCCTGGAAGAATTTCTCCATAAAGTACTTTGAGAACTGTGATAGTTTTTAGTGTATAACAGGTCCACAGGAGTACAATTGTTCTGTAAGACTTTGCCAGAGTTTTTTCCTCTGTCTTTCATTTTCTTACTAAGAAAATGTTGTCGAATTTTATTTAGCCTAAGCTCTAATAATTGGAGATATTCTTTATTTTCACATGCAAAGCCTGTGGGTTTTCTGAAGAAATAACAAGCACAGTGGCTGATTGAGCTGACTGGTTGATACAAGGTGAAGTTCACCCCAAATCCATTTTTACCCAATAGCTCACCAGGCTTTTTATCTCTGTATTCTCTGTCTCACTCCCAGAACAAAGGTGTCACTCCGTAACACTGCAAGTCACTCCTAGTTACCTCTTGTAAGAAATATGCAATTTTTCTACTGTTATAACAAGGGCTACAGTGCACTAAAAATAGTTTTCTTTCAGTCTTATGAAATGCTATGGATTATGTATAAGCAAGAGCAATAACAAGCCACATTGGGATACCCACTGAATCAAACTCTGGCTTCAGTTTCACTATACAGGGAACAGAAAATAGGAATTATTAAATTAGGTTATTTCTGATATGAATCCTAAGATTATATTTTTAATAAGCTGAATTCATCAGTGGGTTTTCAGGCATGGAAAGGTCAAATTAAATAGGGTATGGTGCATAAATATATAAATGTTTCTTCCTACAGGACTATCTGGTCTACTGCTCCAAGGAAATAGAGTAGGGAAACCCTTTAATAAGTTGCAGTGCAGATTTAGTTCATGCAACCACTCACATTGTACTGCACATCCTCATTGTTCTGCTTTGACTCAGAAGAAATTTTGAATGCATAGAATTCAGAAGTTTGTGACTCCACACCTGACCTAGTAAGTTTGGTTGTTATGTTTAATTACTATTGAAATACACTTTGAATTTCTGACAGTTTAATGAAAATTCAGTTTTTCTTTGGTGTTTGCTGCAGAGTTCAAATATCCTGAAAGTGACTAACACACTTTCATCCTCATAACAATATCAGCTAACCTGTTTACTTATTCTGCTTGAAAAATTAGAAAGTGCTTTCTATTTAAAAATTTAGGTACCTTTTCAAATTATACCATGGTCACAAAATTACTCAATCTTTATTTTAAAAGCTATTAGTCACATGAGCAAAGTGACAGATTTGCTGTTTTCCTTGAAACTCTTCAAATTTCATCAAAGTTTCCACTAAACAAAAACAGTACAAAGGATTGGCATTTGCCTAGACATTTCCATTTTAAAAAGAAAATGTTTGATATCAGCAAATATGCTCAAAATTGTCCAAGGAAATATGCATGTATAAAGCTGAGTGACATGTATAAAGCTGAGTGTATCAAAATATTTTATGAACTTTTGAAAATAAAGGCATATCTGAGACGAAAGAAAGAAAAAGTAGAGGAATGAAAGAAGAAATAGAGGAATGGTTTTATACACATATGCTGGTTTTAAAAAGGCAGAATGACATCAGAATAACATGCAAAAATAACACCTTTTTCTCCACATACTTAAAACCTTTGTTGCTGAGTTGTAACATGAAAAAGCTAGAGGAGGAAAAAAAAATAATTGAGAAAAACTGAAAGCAATTTCAGACTTTCTCTTTTTTTTTTTTTTT